>JAODKC010000064.1:23354619-23373479 GCA_026777985.1 Mormyrops attenuatus
CCCCCCCCCCCCCTCCCCCCCCGCCCGCCGGCGCCCGCCGCGGGGGGGCGGCGCCCCCCGCCCCCCCCCCCCTCCGTCCTTTGAGCTAAAAGGCCTCCCACATGCCGCAGTATAGAAAGAGCCCAAACCCATTACATTTGTTTTAAATAGCAGATGTTCTTTCCCAAAACAATGTATAATTGAAAGAGCAGGCAACAAGCAGTCCCTGGAGCAACTGGGATTAAGGGTCTCGGCTCAAGGGCCCAACAGCGAATTCACTCAGCTGGCAATATTCATTAATGGCCATCAGGAGCTGAACCCCTTGTGGCGATCAACTGTAATAGGCACAGTGGTCCAAGCAATCAGTCAAAAAGGTATGGGAGGAGCTAATAGCTGGCGAGGACGGGAGGCGGGCCTTCACCTGCGCCGAGCCACGACACGGCCGCCGTCCGGGCTGATGGCGCTGGGAAGGGAGCTTCTACAGCCACGCGGGCTCCCGTTGATGAAGGGCAGGGGGTTGGCATGCACATAGGCCGGGAACTCCTGCCGGAGAAGGAGGAGGGAGGAGATGAGAGCGAGCAGGAGAGAGGAGGTGCCAGTGCTCACTCTGAAAGCCTGCCGTTGCATAGCAGCAGTTTCTGTAGTTACGGGGAGGCGGGAACGGCTGCAGGCGATGGGCTGTTATGAAACTCAAGGCCTGAACTGGAGGTTCGCATGTAGCTGTGTGCCGAGATGTCAAGCAGAAACAGACTGAGTCTCACACATAATGTAAGATCACATGGGTGTTTGGGGGATGGGACAAGAACACAGACCCACCTGGATTCCCAAACTCGTCTTCATCACGTGGAACTGATCCACCAGCTTCTTGTGCAGTGGCCGCATGTCCTGAGGAACGACTTTCTCGTGCACGGCCAGACCGTATTCCAGGATGTGTGCCTGAGAGACAAACAGGACAGAACAGCCAGCAGGGGGAACAGTAGTTAAGGAACTAAACTTGAAACCGGAGTTCCACAGGAGACACAGGTGACGTCCCCTTAAAACCAACCTGACCAAGCTGGGGAAAGTGGCTGACTCTATAGAAACTGCAAGATTAATGACTGCCCCCTACAGACGGGTGTGTGACGCCACCACGGAGACGTGTCGGGCCCACCTGCTCGAACATGAGCTCCCTCAGCCGCGTGATCTTCTCGCCATCTTCCGGGGGGCTCGCCACGTAGTCCTTCCCAAAGAACGCCTGTGGAGAGACGAGCAGACTCTCTCAGCCATACCCACCCCCTGCCATGACCCCCCCCACTGTACACGGGTGGCACTGGGAACTCAAGGACGTGTCGACAGCACGGTGGAGAGCTCTCACGCGCTCCCTGCTAGCCGTGGCTTACCGCTAAATCCGGCTCAGGCCTCACCCGGTGGGACGTTTAATGAGCGCCGACAGGCTTTTTACCGCCCACACAAAACCAGAGCTTCATTCTTGCGCGCCGAACACTAACGCCACATGCTGGGGGTTTGTCGGAAGTGCGGACAGGACTCAATGTCCTTTCACTGCCTGCGTCTACCACCATTTGCTGTGATGTTGCGCATTTCATTTATCATTCAATAAACTTTGATTCGATTTGATGTTGAACACATCAGAAGAATGTGGTGGTAGGACCATCCCTAAGCTGAAGGAGACATCTCCCTGTTCCCGCTGTTCAAAGGAATGGACATGAGTGATGAGATAAGTCACCCAACACGATGTCATACATTTTACCCTAATCATGTGACTTTACCTTAATCATGTGACTTATGAGTGGATGTTTGGAATGACTACTGGTCCTTTTCCCTCTTCATGCCACCAGCAGCAAAAACGTGGGCCTCGAAGACTTTTCCGGAACAGAGATTCAACTCAAAAGTGAGCACTGGTGTTTGAGGCTCAATTAACTGGCCAATCAAAAGAAAAGTCAAAATGCAGAGATGTAATCTGTTATAAGACGGTGACACCGCGAGGTGAGAGACAGGAGATGAAGAGGACCAGTGTGAGATTCAGGGCCCCACGTTTGCTCCTAAACCCAGCACTACGCTGGGCGGTCATCATTTGGGACCTGCCCCACCGTGCCGATCAAGCAGAGTCACATCAAACCATGGTGGAAAAGAGGCGTGGTGACACTCCTGCCCGCAGAGATGTCAGCTGGCTCACCGAAACTGTCATAATGACACTCGGCCCCCGTGGATGAAGAGAACGGGATGGCGCTCCCCACGGGTTAACTGGGGATCAGCGGGTAGGAGGCTAACATTCTCGCACCAAAAAGAAGCACTATGAAGCTTCTGTGGGATTGGCCGGGTGGTTGGGGCCAAAGAGCAGGCCCCACCCAATACTGACAGTCAGAGACAACCTCTGTCAGGGGGCTCAGTGAAGGGATGCTGTGCATACAAAGGAACTCTGTTTCTGTCCTACAAAGAGGCTGCAGGTACGAGAAAGGTTCTCCAGGGCTGAGGACCGGATCACGAAGAGGTACTCTTGGGCACCCGAGGCGCTCACCTCCTGGTAGCGGGCGAGGCCCCCGTTGACGGCGGCATCGATGACGCCGTTGAGGCACATTGTGAGCGGGCTGACACTCTGGCCTTGCCGCGCCTGGCACTGCGCGATCAGAGTGCGCAGCTGCAGGTTCTTGTTCTCCATCACCTCGATGGCGTTCTCCAGCGGGCTCACCTCCATCTAGAACACCCACAATGCCTGAGCGCTCTCCTTGCGGCCTCCACTCTCCATCCAGTTTGCTTTTCAGTTATTTATAAATGGAAATTAATCGCCTAGAGCAGTGGTTATCAATTCAGTCCAAGGGGCTCCGCAGACTTTCCGCGTTTTTGCTCCCTCCCAGCTCCCTGCCAGTCAGTCCACATTTTCGCTCCTACTAGGAGCTGGGAGGGAGCAAAAATGTGGACAAAGATGTGTCTGGGAAATACTGGCCTAGAGTCAAGATAATTAAGGAAAACAGTTACAGAATGGGGAACGATCTCCACCAGAACATTCCAACATGAGAGAAGCTGAAGCTGATTCTGTACACATTTTTAAGGCCTGTATTCAGGCGTCAAACACAAGCTACATTAAGAGCACTCAGTAGGGGACGGCTGGGCCAGCGCTGTGCTGAACGTTCTTTGGATGTTCTCATCAGAGGCAGATACTCACCAGGTCCCTCTTCTCTACCTCAAACCAGCGAGAAATGCCCGGTAAGCTCTGCACCAGCGTTAGCGTTGTCCTCTCCACCCACAGGCTCTACACACACACACCCACACACAGAGTCACTGAGAGCCTTTCCACATACCACTAACACTCCTGAGATTCCATCCACAACCTATCACTACACTATTATGTATAATTAAATCTATATACAAGACCACAAAGAGATAAATGCTGATCAAAGCGCTTTATGTCTAACAGTACAACCACCGGGGAGCAGAATGAGCTCAGGATAGGGGGGTCACCAGCAGTCCATCTGAATGGGTAGATGGATGGACCCTAGATAGATGGATGGATGGATGGATTGTAGATGGATGGAGTTCTCCCGCTACACACCTTGAATTCATTCTCCTTGTCCTTGGTGCCCTTGTGGAAGGGTCGGTCGTAGCGGAAACGCCAGATGTGATTAACCTTGTAGAAGCTCTTGATGTTGTCTGCCACACCCTCTCTCTGAAGCACATCCTGGGCCTCAGGGATAGGGCTCACGGCGTAGATCTGCAGATCTAGAGTTGCCACGGTCAAGGAAAAAACACCCACCTGCCTCTGCCTATGAAAACTCCACCCCCCAGGAGAAGCTTGAGTTTTAAGGCCCAGGCTTACAAATACATTTACATTGTATTTACTTAACAAATGGCTTAATCGAAAGGTGACATACATATTTGATAGAGCAGAGTCAGACTGGGGATTAAGGGCCTCGCTCAGGGGCCCATTGGTGACACCACTATGGTGACCCGGGATTTGAACCAGTGACCTTCTGATCAGACACAGCATCCTAGCCCGCTTTGCCACAAACAATGGCCCCGCCCCCTGCAGGTAAGATGCAGTGCCAGTGAAGGGGGGCAGCAGTGTGACCAGCAGGGGCCGACAGAACGCCAAACACTGCAGACACTTGATTAATCGTAAACAAAGATAACAAAACGCCACACTAATGCAGTCTGACTGCCCTCCTCCGGTATAATTGCACCCCGGAGGAAGACGCATCTCCGGAGCGCGACTCTTCCAAACAGCTGTCCCATCCGTTGGCCCGCATTAGCATAACGGACCTCGTCATAAAACACGCCGGCAAATTTGAAGCAGCCATCGATTAATCTCTGCCCGTCGGCACTGCTGGGAGCGACCCTCATCGCAGGAATACAAATGTCAGATTACAGCCCCGATAGTCCGACAGCCTCGCAAGTCTGAAATATATAGGTTTGTTTTATTATGAATACAATGATGGTTGCTGTGTGCCTGCAGCACACGCCCACGTAGGTACATATGCACTGGTTTTGCTGCTGCAGTTACGTGCTCTCCTGCGGTCTTTGTTAAAGGCCACAGTGTATTAAGACGTGCTTGGCATTTTGGCGTGAATCGCATTAATATCATTCTTGTACGTAGAGTGCATTGCGTTCTGTAGGATTTCAATTCATGTGCCGTGGTGTTTTGGGGTGTGACGTGCCATCTGGGGCATCCAGAGGCCTCGGGCACTCAGCCAGGAGGATACACTGCGCCTCGGCCTGGGAGATGGTCTCGTCGGGTTGGTTGACGTGCTGCATGGCGATGGCCTGGGGGAACTCATTCAGCATGCGCTGCTGGAAGGCCTCCAGGCGCTCATAGTCGTGGCCCCGGCAAACAAACTCCTTGTTCTTGTGGGAGGAAAAGGAAAGGCCCAGGCTTCAATCTGAGGCCTACACTCAGTTCCAGTCAACCTGGGCCTCTCAATAACCATCCTTAAACACATGAACGACATGCAGGGCGGACAGGCATGGAGACACCAACCACGAGTGACACCGAGACATCTGCAGGTGAAACAACTGCCAAACCTTCACCACCAAAGTCCAACTGGTGAGAGCCCACCGCCTAAAGCCACTGTGGCCAGGATCCTCTGAAGTCTGTACCTGACCAGGGCAGCTCTTTGTAGGGTGGCTAAGAGTCCAAGGCAGGACAACTTCATTTAGTGCCGTTTGTCTGCCTATTAGTGCCTACAGACTCTTTCTATCAGGCTTTCTGCATCTCAGACAGAAGGCCCCTCCCACCACCTAATATCCTAATTAATCAGCGACTTGTCCAACAGGAGCACTTTAGCTTAGTTTGATGTCCAGGCCCTAGTTAAGGGCACAGGCAGAATGACCGACTGCAATGATGCTACATGTAGCTTCATATCATCAGTCCATCTGTTAATAGTGCAGCTTGTTGCAAAATGTGTGATCATTTCTGCTGCTGCCCTCCACTGTCTTTGCTGCTGGTGCCACCTGATGGACATTTGTGGAATTGCTCAGGCAGTGAGCGCACATGAAGTAGTAGAATGCGAATGGATGATTTTGCAGTCCTTGAAATTTTTTATTTAATATTAAACAGCCGTGACCTTAAGGTGTGGAGGTGGTGGTGGGGTGGGGTGGGGTGGGGTGGGGGGGGGGGGGACAGAAGGCTTTCAATTCAGTTTGCTGGCCTAAATCAAAATGAAAGCTACCGTTTAATAAAAGATCGGGATTAGAGTTAAATTTCACATAGCTGCTCCACAGAGCCACCTGCAGGATGTAGTGGGTATGGCACCATTTTTTGCCATTGTATTAAAAAAAACAGGTTTTACTTTGCGAAGGTGGCTTGTATTTCGTTGTAAACATACATATACTGCTATGTCTTCACTCACCCTTAAAAAGAAGGGAAACTTCTTGCCGTAGAAGCCAACTCTGAAAAACTCTGGCTCCAACCTCTGCTGGTCCATGATTTTATCGTACAAAGAGGCCTCCATCATCTGCCAGGGCCAAAACAAAGGGGAGGTATTGCTTGTCAGACGCCATGTTGGTGCCAGTTGGGGATGCAGCGACATATCAGAAGGTTCTGCTCTGGTGCCTCAGAAAACACACTTACCCTCATCTTGCTTAAGTTCCTATAGTCATAATAAGCCTCGTATTGGTCTGCCAGTTCCCGGCACAGTATGATGGCGTTCTCCCAGCACTGGAAAAGTGTTTTCAAAAACATTAGCATACAAATGAGCCAAAAGGACAAACCACACACTGTGATGTCATTCACTGGCCATTTTTTTTCCTAGCTATACAGCACTGCCAATTCCTGCCACTTGGTGGCAGTGGTTGACAACGTAATTTAGGCCACAGGCTGCGAGAAAGCCCTTTCCCTCGCACGCTCCCTTGCAATCTCGCTAATTAAACGGAGGATTTTCTATCCTGCTGCTCTTCTCCTGGAGCAGCGGCGCTCGCAGATGGCCCTAATGATGTGTTCACCGGAGAAATGAGCGCTGCAAACAGACAGAAACGCCTCTAATTGGAGGTGCAGACACACGACTCACGCAGTGTGTTTCTAATCTTGGGATGCTCAAGGTCATTTGAGTCTCCCACACCTGGGGAGGGAGGGAACACAGGACCTGTCCATTTCAGAGACAGAGAGCTCAGGTCGGCATGTTCGCCTCTTATGTTTAAGGATATAAATCGACCTGATCCACAAAGGGCCCTTCTGATCAAAAGATGGGCTCTCGGTGCCAAGATGGATGACATTCAGCCCTCGCTGGAGAGGATCACTGAGTCAGAAGTCACCTTAGATGGCGAGTCACCTGCAAACCAAGCATCTGCTCAGCAGACCATGTGACCGAGTCGCACATCCAGACCACGCCCCCACGGTCAAAACGACCATACCCGCGTCTACCGACCGTCCTGACATCCGCGGTGGTCGGATGCGTGCCCCACCTTGCCGCGGTCAAAATTCTGGACGATGGTGAGGTGTAGGGTCTCCTTGCGCTGCCACTCGGTCTGCATGGGGTAGCTGAGGAACTCGCGCAGAGGGCGCTCCGACCACTCGAGCAGCTCGTCATACAGCAGCAGCGTGTAGGAGGCCTCTGGGAACATTCACACCCCCCTCCCCCGTCAGTGTCACCGCTACCGCTTGGCCACGCCCACCCGCTTGCCCAGCCCATTCATAATTTGTGACAACACCAGCGGATTGTAGCTTAACAAGTAGAGTATTGTGCTAACAATGCAAAGGTACTGGGTTCAAATCCTAAGGAGCACACAAAAACTCTAACCCATCTCTTTACTGTAAATTGGATAAAAGCATCAGATAAATAAGTAAAAATGTCATATAATACTTACATTCCACTATCATTGATTTTAACCTTTTTATTTTACACTTATGTCACAGTGAACATGCCCTTATTACAGAGGAGCATGTTAAGGGATTTCTTATTGGTTGTTTAAAAGTGTTCATTTAAATAAAAGTTTAATCATATTATTTTTTGCTCATTTTTTTCTTTTAATTCCCAGTGCAAAAAACAGATTGTTGTCTGATTAATCAGCTAAATGGGAACGTTTCCACCAGCAGGGGGCAGTGTTCACTACCTGTATAGTTCTGCGCTTTCAGATGGAGGTCGTACAGCTTGTGGATGTAGCGGATGTACATCTCCTCTTTGTTCAGCTCAGTTTTGTAGAAGTTCTAGAAGTGGTGGGGTTGGGGGGGGGGTGAATAAAACACAGAGATGGTCATGTGATCTTCTCCACAGAGCAACACTCAAGCCGCCCACATGCGCGGGAGCTGAACAGTTGCATTACGGGAGCACTAGTGACTCAACGAGTGACATTAGCATGTGGGAGGCGGCTGGCACGGGCGGGGGCAGTGAGCTCAGAGCAGACCCTGGGCCCACGCTGAATGGAGGCCCCGAATCACAGACAGCCGGGGTAATTATGGCGCTCTATAAAGGCTGTGTCCTCACAGATGGCAAACTCTGCTTGCTGTGACATTTAGACCCCCCTCCAGCCACCGCCGCAGGACCCAGGACGGGTGTTAAAGTAACAGCGCTTTACAAAAGGCTGGGGTGGCCCTTTCTGAAAGCCGACAGAGCCACATAAACAAAGTAAGAGCGAGTAAGAGCGTAACGGCGAGGAGAACCGCCAACTGACCAGGAGGCTGACGGTGCAGCCGATCTTCTTCCCGTCCACCTCGCCCGACTTCATGCAGTCCCTGTTCGTGAGGCAGGGACGCAGTCAAACACTGACAGAGGGAAAAGGGGTAGGAGCAGGATGGTATTGGGGGCGGGGGGGGGGGTTTGGGGGTAGGGCAGGGATATGAGTAGACCTGTAGTCCAGGAGTCGCTCCATGAGACGCGTCACGGTGGCGATCAGAGAGACGCCGCTCTCCCTCCATGTCTCTCGCTCGATCTTCTTCAGAAGGCTGCAAGAGACACACACACATGCACACACACAGGTACGCAGACACACACGCAGTCACATGCACACACCCACACACAGACACATGTGCGCACACACATACAGACACACGTGCACACACATAGACACACGTGCACACACACACACACATACATACAGACACACACACACACACACATACAGACATACGTTCACACACACAGACACACGCACACACACATACAGACACACGCACACACACACGTGCGCACACACATACAGACACACGTGCGCACACACATACAGACACACGTGCACACACACACACACATAGAGACACACGTGCACACACACAGACAGACACACACACAAAAAGAAGGCTGTCAGGTCCCGGAGGGCACAGACGAAACTGTTACTGTCCTTAACAGATGAGTATACATACATACACACACACACACACACACACACACACAGGGGTTGCACTACTGTGAGCATGCACAGACATGCACAGACATGCACAGATACTCACTCACTACTCATTGCTAAATGCCCTCAACAGACGCTCACATATGTAAACACACACCACCATCCGGGCCATCAGCGACCCTGGGCAAGTGCCAACACCTCCCAACCAGTAGGGGGCACCATGTCAATCCCTCCGTCACATCCAATTCTATAGCAGGCAGCGAGTAGGGTGGCATCTTACCTAGGGTAGGGCCCAAACAGGGGGATTCTAATCCAGGAAGCATTGGTAGAACAGATTAATTTTAATATATTAATATCAACACACACTCACACACGTTAGTACAGTGTTAGTATTGTTAGTTGGAGAGAAACAAAAGCAAGGACAAATAATGGAATCTTCTAGAAGGAAGAGGAAGTAATCTGTTGTCATGATTCACACTGAATGAGGAGCTGATGGCGGTGTCACCGTGGTGACATTCAAACGCTTTGGGGATATCAGCAAAACAGCCTTACAGCTAACAGAGGCCAGGTCAGGGTTTGCACAGAAAGTCTCTGGTGTGGGTGATGAAGACAAAACAGTGGATAACAGTGAAGCAGCCCTGCAGAGGGCGCAGTGTGCAGCATGCAGGACAGGAACAGAGAGAAAACGCTTGAAATGTTTGTCGCTGTTCCCTGCATGCTAAAATGCTAGTGTGTAGGCTTGGTGGGGGCAGTTTTCAAGCAGCCAGCTATAAAACTCTCTCTCCAGTAATGATTAGGCTCAAGCCTTTTGATTTCCTGCCTGTCTTCCTTTGTATTAATCATATTAATATTCTTAGCTATTGACTAGCTATTATTGCAGATCATATATATATATATATATATATATATATATATAAAATTCTGTACTGCTCTGAACGGGATCAAGACAACTTGGTATCACAACAGTATCCATCTTGTTGTCAAAATACTTTATTAATAATAAAACAATGCAATAATCCATAAAAATCACATCAAAACAACATGAAAAAATCATAAAACCAACAAATGTGTAATCAATTAAAATAAGTGTGGTCATAAAAACAGTTAAGCCGTCATGTTATAAATATTCATTAGAGCTCCGACAGGTCAGTGTGACAGCGGCGAGGGCAAGACAAACACAGACATGGTCACGTGATCACTCACACGGCCAAGCTAGCCTCAGTCTGAGGGGGGGTGGGCGTTCACTCGAGCTATTAAATGACCACATCCCCTGCCCCTCCATCCCCCCCTCCCACCTAATTCCCACAGCCACCAGTCACACAGAAACCACTCGCAATGCACATGACAGCTGAGCGTGAATTCAGTGACACAAATCTGCTCTCAGTTTTCAAATTAATGCATAAGCAGAGGTCAGCCTTGGCCCTTATACATGCATTGCACATTGGTGCAAGAACATGTGTCAGACACAGAGGAGGATGCGGCCTGGTGATGTAACATCACACTGTTTAGGACACCGGTATGGTATGAAGGCAGTATAGTTTGTACACAATGAACATTTTATATAGCACGCAACACCAAGGCACCAACAATGGAATAAAAATAAATACTGTATTACCCATCAAAGGCTAGATCCACACTGCTACATTTTCATTTAAAAACACAGACATTAGCTTCCATTTTCAGCTTTTTAAAAGCTCCCAGAGCTGTACGAGTATACGTCTGAAAACTCAGTTGCGTTGCAGTGTGGGTTAGTGAAAGCGGAGACTTATGAAAAAGCAAACTTTTAAAGCGCCCCGACTGGTCCCTACTCATCACAATGACCTTTCCCTGATTTGGTCCCGGTTCTTAAAACCTCTCATTGTCTGACTGACCACCTGGTCACCCAACACAGAAGTAAACAGTGTCCCAACATGGCGGATACACAGAAGCTGTTATCAATAGCGCTCGTCACTACACCATCTGAGTCAGCCGTGGATGTGAGTCACGCATGCGCCAACGTTGAAAGGAAAAGCAAAAGCAACTGAAAACTAACTAAAACGAAAACTAACCAAAAGCAAGCCAAATAGAAAAAACACGTATATGTCCAGCTCCTGTGAGGGACTTCGCCAGTGTCAAAACAGACAAAGGTAATCAGCCATTTTATGGAAATTTATGCAAATACATGACATGGCCCTTAACTTTCGATAATTGTTAAGGTTACAGGTTTGGCAGATGATCCAAAGTCCTTTATTACTTGAATAATTTAATACATTAAAAGTTTATCACTGTTGACTCAGCGCATGTGTGACTCAAATCCACGGTTGACTCAGATACTTAAGTGACAGCAGCGTTGTACCAGGTAAGTAGCATGTTATACAGTGTGACGCTGCATATGTGCGTAAAAAGAAAATTCACTGGTCATTGTGTCGATGGGTACATGCCCAATGTACACTAATAGCTATGCCTAATGCGTTTGGGAGCGATGTGAAAACGCCCGTGTGAATGGAGATCGTTTGTTTGAAAAGCTAGCAGTGTGGATGTACCCAAAGAGTAGTCTTCAGCCCTAGGTGTGAAAGCCCTCAGTACCTGAGAAATGTACACAGAGATGGTCTGATTTGTGTTGCAGGTAGGAGGTGACTCACATGCTGTTGAAGAGTTCCCGGTACGTCTCATCCCCCTTGCCCTCCGACATCAAGCTGTCCAGCTTGTCGATCAGCTTGGCTTCCACCTGCAGACACCAAAGCCACTGGTGAGTGTTTCGCACGTGCACAAGTGCCGGACCACCTAAACATTGCACGCCGGGAAACACATGCAAATGAACAGCGCACGCCTACACTGCACAAGGGCAAAACACCATAACTGCATATTTGATCAAAACTTATGACTGAAATTTGGGTCTCGTAGGCTTGTGACAAAACGTCTTAGTTCAACTATGCTCAGATTTTTTAAATACAGACGTTCCTTGCTTTAAAATGGTTTGATTGACAATATTATGACTTTATGATGGCGCGATAGTGATACATGTTCAGCAGTCATTAAAATTTGAATCTTGATCTGTTCCTGGACTAGCGATATGTCGTACGATACTTTCTACTGATGCCGGGCGATGGCAGCATCCACCCAGCCACGCCTCCAGCGTCTGAAACGATCGCCACCGTAAACATCTCATACAGTGCTGAACAATGTATCTTACTGTGCTTTTTTCTGTGTTTAACCAAATTTTTCCCAAGCCCATTATGTCTACTAAAGACCCAAGTGTGTCTCCTGTTCTTTTGAACAGAAAAAGAGGACAGAAATGACTTTGTAGGTGAAATTTTGAATAATTGCCCAGCTTGAAGGCAGCAATTATTTCTTTAATAAATTACTACTGTCACTAAATAAGTTACTTAATTATTTATCATATTTATATTTATTCAGTTAGTGTCAGCATAGTGTCTGTTTTGCTTTTGTAGGGCAGTATAATGTACCTGAAACGGAGTCAAACCGTAATGTCACAGGTGAAAGAGCTTCGTCTATTTTGACAAGGTGGTTCTGAGTCAACCCAGAAGGGAGGCTGGATCGACTAGTGAAGGAACCCCATGAAACGTCCGCAGGCAGCAGAACTGCAGAGAGCAGAACCTGCAAGTCCTCGGCCTACAGTCAGGTGGCCCGTGTCCTGCGGGCACGCCGACACCTCATGTGTCTGCCGCACCTGTTTGAAGTTACCGCTCCTCCTCTGCTCCCAGTCCATCATGTCGTGGAAGATGGGGATCATGACGTTGCGGAGGTCCTGCTGGGGCACCAGCGTCACCTCCAGGAAGGGACCGATCATGGCCGGGATGAAGTTCAGCTTGTGCTCCCCTGGGGAGGCCAATAAGCACCTGGGTTAAACACAGCCTCGATCGACTGATATATCAGAGCATGTAAAAATCACAGCTATGCACCACTACAGCACAGACCCCATTTCTATGACCTGACAGGGTCCTGTGGAGACATGGTACTACACAGGGTGGGACACATGGTGCCTCGATGACAAACACTGACATTTTATTTAAATAATGAGTCTGACAGTCCCTGAAGCAATTCTGGGTTAAGGGTCTTGCTTAAAGAGTAAAATCACTCTCCAGACTCTGGGATTTGAACTGGTGACATTCTGATCGCAGACACAAGGTCCTGAGCCACAGACCACCCCCGGTATTGTTATGGTTAAAGACATGGATTCATAACCTGAAGATCAACATTTTAAGTCCAAGCACCAGTCCAAGCCCAAGGCGTCAACAAAAAGTAAAATCTCCAGCGGCATCAATAGGTAAGATCTAAAACTGAACTATGCAACAAAATTTCTCACCTAAATTCTGCCACATGCTGAAGATCTCGCAGCCCATCATCACCCGCATGTCGCCGTACCTTCAAGCGTGGGACACACACACACACACACACCAACCACATAGGTTATGCGAAAACAGGCTCTGGTGGCCAAATATCGCCGTGCTGATCCCTGCATACGGAAGCCACTCACTTTTCCAGAATCTTCTTCCTCTTGGAGGGTGAGAAGGTCTCCAGCTGCAGACAGGGCTGGTTGATGAAGATCACAGAAAGGTAGAAATAGGAGTCCCACACCTTGGAAAGGAGACGTGGAAAAATGGGCCAAAAAGCACTGTGTCCTTCATTCAGCCATGGATTGAAGGTCTGCACGCATCACCGTGTGTCTCCTGTGAGGCTACCCCAGGAGGCCCAATGCGCAGCCATGCTGATCCTGAACAGGCCCGAATTGCCCGTAATCTCCCTATGCTGTCCTCACCATGTGTACCATCCTGGACACAAGCACACTCAGAGCCACTTACCTTGTAATCAAACTTCTCATTCAGAAAGTTCTTCCTCAGGGCGTCTGACAGGTATAGGACCGTGGTGATGATCACACTGAAGAACAGGAAGCAAAGGGCTGAAGGAAAGCATTTCATAAATCCATCCAACCATTATTGAGTAATAGGTTACTGAGTGTCTGTAACTTATCCAAGGAAGCATAAAGCAGAAGGCATGGGATATGCTGGGTGGAAAGCCATATTTAAATAACTAGGTAATGGAGTACTAGTCTACTTCAATGTGGAAGGAAAATATGCACACCTCCACTAACTGGGGTTTCTAAGTACAAACTGTACCAAGGAATTTCAGCCAAACTGAACCACAGACCTGTAAGAAATGACTTTTAAAGTCACATGGACGTGGTCCCTAACTAACACCTGACTGTGATGGACACAGAGCTCTGCCAATCACACTGCGGTGTGTGAACAGAGGGCTTGGCTTGGGGGTGTTTATCAAATAAGGATGCACCAATTAGCTTGGGGGGGGAGGCTCTGTGAAGTTTCATGCAAATGAAGCAAGGAACTAACTTGTTGGTGACTAATCGCATGACCGTCCAGTCCTTGGGGAACATCTCTGGCCGGATGAGGATCCGAAAGACCGTGAAGATTTGCAAGAGAAAATCCTTGGACATAGATAGAGAAGTTACACTTTACAGAGAATGCGCTTCAACAAAGACTTGCGTGTCGAAGCTGTGCTTGCATGCGTGGGAGGCTCATTGTGAGCGTGCATGTGTTGGTATGTGTACAAGCGTGTGGATGAGGGAATGACAGAGGACAGTAATCCCTCTCCTCATCCCCTACAGGCACAGGTCAGTCGATCCCATTTGCTGGGACTAACCAGCTTTCAAAGTGGGAGCTACCGCCTCGGCCCACACAGACAGAAGCGCCATAGCAGAGTCACAGCGAGACCTCAATTTATTTTCTGCCTGGATCTGATATTATTCATGAATTCCAATTCCAGACTGTGTGGCCCTCCTGTAATGAGCTGTCTCAAACTGAATTCAATTACCCAAAATGCCTCATTCCCCTTTCGGTGGCCGTGCTAATGGCGCTAGATGGCAATCACCAAAGGTTGCATCCTTCCCTGCTGCGATACGGGGGCCCGAACACCGCTACAGTGATGAAATCCTTCGACGATGCACAGATGAGTGTCACGTCGAGGGGGACCTCACCCTCAGGTCGTCCTTGCTTGTTAGACTCTCCAGCAGCTTCTGGTAGTGACTATCGGTCATCTGCCGGAGCAAGGTCAAAAGGCAGGCCACAAACTCCCCCTGGTGGTGAGACCGCGGAGGTGTCAGCAACCGGATGCGACGTACGAGCGGTGTGGTGATGCGGGGAACGGTAAGGCTCCATGTGCACACGCCAGTGTGTAAGACTTCCGGAATCCCCCATAAAGAGATATGTTAGTAGGTCCCATTAAAACATCAACATCCAGAGCCACCGTAACAGCGTAAGGGTCGAGTGAACGCGTACCGTGACATCCTGGAACTGTAAGCGCATGGAATTGCCGGCAGGCTGCGGCCGGTTAGTGATCTCCAAGATGGTCCTCAGCAGCACTCTAAGAAGGCTCCTCACCATCACTTCCACCTCCTCCGAGGCTGGGGCCTCCTGTGTACACAGATAACCAAACACAATAATGTAGCCAAGCCCAGCCTCAGAAGAAAGTCACTCCTTACTAAAACCCAGGCGTGTGCGAAACCCCAGAAACAATAATTTTTATGCTTCTTAGATCTGGCTACCCTCCAGAGGGCAGAAATGATTACACCTCCTAATTGTTATTAATGTGATTCACTAATTAAGCGTTCTATTTTAGGAGGAACGCAAGGCCTTCCTGAGAAGTTTCTATGGTGGCTCTGGACAGCTACAGATACCTACTCATTCTTAGGACCTGAGATTATAAGGCCTGCTGGGAATTGTGGGTAATTTACCCCTGAGATACTGGAACTGTGTGTGGTCTGTTTGATCTCAGTATGCCAGGTCAGTCTAGGGTCTGGTCTTCATCATCTCACCTCAAACATTTAAGATTCCTTATCTACAGGAATATTTTGCAATAACAAATGAAGCCCCACTTTCCCACCATGCTGGGGGGCACAGTCAGGCATTTTCTTTATATGGTAAATGAGGTGTTTTGCAGTCAACTTACAATTCAAATTATTTTTGTATAGTGCATTTTCACAACATTACATTATCTCAAAGTGCTTTACATCATCCCTACCTAATGCCCTCAGAGAGTAAGCCAGAAGCAACAGTGACAAGGAAAAACTCCCTAGAAGGAAGAAACCTTGGGAGGATCAGACTCAGAGGGGGAGTCCATCCTCCTTGTGAATAGTTCAGGTATAAATGAGGAAGGTCCAGTGGAATTATGGAAGCTGATGTCTTCAGGCAACCTTCCAGAGAGGGGCGGGGGCAGGGGGCGGGGTCATGGGAGGGTCACAGGCAGAGCCATAGGTGGGCCTAGGAGAGCACTCACAGTGTCATCCTTCTTCATGAGGGAGAACATTCCAGAGAGGATCTGGGCACACATGACGAGGTCCCTCTGCTCCTGCAGGTGTGCCTGGAGGTGGTGCAGCACCACGGGGAGCAGGATACACCTGGACTCTGAAGGAAGGCGGAACAGACAGAGGTGGGGACAGGAACCTCCACAGGCCTGCAGACGCGGACATCAGGGGGATTTCATGGCCACGCCGAGTTACGTAAGAAAAAAAAGAGTTAAATTAATCTAAAGAAATCGAAGTGTAAGGATATTCCCAGGGGATAAGCTGGAAAAAGGGGTGTGTAAGCAGACTCAAAATGTGGGAATATTTAAAAAAAAAAAAAAAAAAAAACAGGGAGCGAACTAAACTAGCAGAGCGTAGATGAGAGCAGCAAGGACAAACAGTCCCACGTTAAGCAGGAACTGAAATCACATCTTAAGTTTCTAAGTTTTAACGGTTGGTTCCAAAGTGCGGGAGATTTGGCAGTATTACGCCGGTGTGAAAACGGACGACAAAAATCGTGACACCACGGGATGGTGCGTGGACGGGATGTGTGAAATACCAACTGAGGGTTTTCTTTTCCTATACAGAGAAAGATTAAGGTAGCCAGCTTCAGTTTCAGCTTCTCATGAGAAGCAGCTGGGATAGGTGTCGCTTTTAAAGGAAAATGTCACCAAGATGGTTTCTCCCCTTAATCCCCTGCAGAACAGCCAGACAAAGCAGCTGGTATTTACTTATCCGAGCTGGGGGGGGGAGGCAGCAAAAGCAGGCCAACCATAATCTCTACACCCAGAAATAAAGTGAAGCAGTACAGTCAGTTTGTACCTCTGCTTCCCAAAGGTATATATATCTATAATGTCAACTCATGGGTGGCAATTTTTAGCCCCGCGGGAGAAAGTTCCCGGAGGAAACGCGTGCAAACACGCAGAGAACAGGCCAACTCCATGCACGACAGAGATAGGGGCAGCATTCAAACCCACAGTCCTGGGGGCATGAGACCAGGCATCGGGCCACCGTGCCCCGTCGTCCTGCCTAAATGAAGCCAAAAACAAGCGATCCCTCGTTACACCTCAATAAACTGTGTCTCTGAAGACGGCGGCGCTGAAATTAATGAATGAAAAACAAACATGGCGGCATTAAAATTCAGCCCGTTGGTCTTTGTAATTTTAATCAATTAATAAGAGGCTAACTGCGAATCCGCTGACTGCCCCAAATGCAAATCCCCCGCAAAAATGATGTCACATTAACTTTTTAATCACCCATTCCTATACAATGGATCCATTTCTTCCTAATTACATTCAATTCATTAAATCAGCTTTAAGGATATGATTCCCAAGAAATCCCATCCTGCCCAGTGCAAAATTAACAGCACAATGTAAATTATTGTTTACGTCTGGTAATAATACACATGCTGGTGTACGAATGTCCCACAGATGGCACGTGACAATTACTGAGTATCGAGTTAATCCCAGTTTAATTATCAGATGTGTATTTAAGCTTGGTCTGTGCTAATCACAGTTGTAAACAGGATTTGTGTCATAATCACTTAATGCCTTTAATGGTGCAGCGGGAAGTTAATAACCAAAGTTTCACCGCAAGAAATATTCACGACGCCATCGGTGTACCTGGGTTAGTGTACAGTGAGCTCTCCACAGTCTTGGAAATGCACTGCAACTTGACGGCCTCCAGGGGGCAGTCGGCATGGGAAATGGCAGGCAGGCTCCCGAGGGTTTCCCGCACGAACCCGGCCACCTCCCGCATGGTGAAGATCTTCAGTAGCTCGCAGTAAACGCAGGGGAACGTCCTGAGGAAGACGGCCTGCGGGAGGGCAGGCAGGGAAGGCGGTAACTCATGGGGTTGGCACCACCCAGGGGCAGGAGAAGCTACAGCAACTCATGGGGGAATAAATGCCTACTCATGGGAACTGGCGACATTCACTTGCGGGAGAAGCCACGCCCACTCACCAGAGAGGCGACACCCACTAATGGTTATTGGCAACGCCCACTTGTGGGAGAAGCCAAACCAATTCGCAGGAGAAACCACACCCACTAATCGTTATTGGCGATGCCCACTCATGAAAGAAGCGATGCCCACTTGCAGGAGAAACAACGGCCACTAATGGTTACTGGCAACGCCACTCACAAAAGAAGCAACGCCCACTGATGGGAGAAGCCACGCCCACTCACCAGAGAGGCGACACCCAATAATGGTTATTGGCAACGCCCACTGATGGGAGAAGCCACGCCCACTCACGGGAGACTAAACCCATGCACACACCTCACACAGCTGGTCTGCTCCTGTACAGGCAGGATGAACAGAATATTAAAAATCAGTGGGGGGAGAGACAGCCTGCTCCAGGGCATCTAAAAAGCAAGTGGGGTGGTGATTGTGAGAGATCAGGAGGGATTATAGAGAGGGGTTGCAGGGGGGCTCAACAGACTGCCTTCGGCTGTGTGTCGCGGCGATGCTGCTCATATGAATAGACGGCACCTCTCAACCTCAGAGCAGAAAGACAGGCCCGTGACAAACACGCCAGCCCATCCCATCTGCCTGAGAGGTGTCTGTGAGGAGGCTGCGAGCACCAACATGAAGCGCAGGGTGCTCCGGGGCCGGACGGCTCGGAGGCCGTCTGAAGTGAAAATGTGATCAGGGATTCTATGCAAACAATCTCTACAGGCAGCATCAGAAGTAGCAGTATGCAAAGGGCACATACAGAACAATGTGCATCTATTTTCGGGGGGGGGGGGGGGGGGGACATTTAGCCGGTTTTTTGTCCCCGTTTAGCACGTGACCACAAACCCCCGGGTGGACCACCAAT
>JAODKC010000064.1:23406353-23417584 GCA_026777985.1 Mormyrops attenuatus
CCCCCCCCCCCCCCCCCCCCCCCCCCCCCCCCCCCCCCCCCCCCCCCCCCCCCCCCCCCCCCCCCCCCCCAAGCCCCCCCCCCCCCCCCCCCCCCCCCCCCCCGCCCCCCCCCGCCGGCGGGGCCGGCCCCCGCCCCCCCCCCGTTTGTGGATCCTCCATCTCTTGGAACACATCCTCTCATTTACAACAAAAGCACAATCACTCATTCATGCCCAGAACTTTCACTCTCACCTGAAATGCTTTGCTGATGTGCTCAGGTATCCCTTTAGAACAGTGTTTCCCAATCCAGTGCTGGGGAACCCCCAAACAGTCCGCGTTTTTGCTCCCTCCCAGCTCTCAGCCAATCAAGGAAACCGAATATCCGGTGCAGGTGCGCAGAGAGGGAGCAAAAATGTGGACTCTCTGGGGGTCCCCAAGGACTGGGTTGGAAAATACTGCTTTAGATCAGTGCAGGTTTCACACCCAAAGGCTTGTGCCATGGACAGCAGCATGTTGGTATCTATATAAGTGCAAGGGTTCCTCCTGGACGGCACTCTAGCTTCAGCCTAAAGGCTCTGCACGGTTGGTATATCCTCCCACATCAAGCTCATTTGTACTCTTACAGCCCATAGACATGGATTTGAAGGTAACCGTGCCTTTAAACCACTCTTTATATAAGTGTGACCTGTGGTGACCTGGCATTCCCGCCCTAACCCCTTACTGAAGTCCAGCCTCACAAAGGTTAACATACTTTTCATAACAAGGACAGCAGAAAGGGCACCGTATGTTACGGACGAGCAGCCAACAAAAAGTGTCAGACCTGTCTAATACTAATGACTTGCATAAAGATTATGAAGATTTCCAGTAATTTGAGGTGACGTTCAGATGATTCCGAGCCAGTAATGGACGTTCCGTCAGCTCTGAACTGTAAATTAGCAGTTTAATTGGGTTCCGGCAGGTAAGCACGTTGACTGGAGGAAAGTGTAAAAAGCGGACCAAAGTGCTTCAGATTCAACTTATTTCTCTGTCCAGAAATGTCACATTTAAATAATTAATTCATAAAAATAAAGGGTATTTCTTACTCTTTTTGACAGCCTACGCCTTAAAGGGAAAAAATTTTAATTCAAGGGGGAAAAAAAAATCAAAGTCAATTTGAAACTCAGTTTTCTACAAACCCCCCCCCCCCCCAAACTAGATACCAAAATGAAGTTTGAAAGCGAAGTTTATCCAGGACATTTGTAGCACAATCTCACAAGCAACGTCGGAAGCACACTGAGGACAAGGAATTAGGCGTATATTAGGCCATATTTCAAGACCCATTAAAGAAAATGATTTTTTTTTGTATACTTATACTGTATGGTATCAAAATAAAACATTCTGACTTATTATACTTAACCTGGGCCAATTTTCAATTTTTACCTTATTTTAAGCAGCCAGTCTCATTCTGGAAAACTCTTTCACAAAAAAAGGACAAAGTGCAAAGGTTGAATTTCAGCCGCCTGGATCTCTCTGGGCGCCATACTCATGAACGTGCCCTGTGAGGTTCAGCTTTCAGGCCTTGATGGGGTTGGCTGATCACAGGGGGCGGGGGTCGCTCTGCAAAACCGATTGGCTGCAGCGGCTTGTGGGCGTGGCCCCATGTGGCTCAAACAGGGAGCACCTTGCTGTAAGTGTGTCGCTCGGGGCACAATACTCGAAGGCTGTCAGATCACCAGTGCGACCAGTATGTCTGATAATGTTACATGACTGCTCATGTGACGGGGACGGCAGCCCCCCGGAGCAGGGACGTCAGCGGGTGACAGAGCCTCGCCGTCTCCCAGGAAGGACACTCTGGCTCTCTTCCGCTTGCTTCATAGCCTGCCGGATATGGATATTCCAAAGTTTGCTTTCCCTGCCACGGGCGACACTGGGATTGTGTTTGTCTGCTCCAGGCAGCCAGGCCCTGACAGCGCGGGGGGGCTCATCTAAACATGGCCATTAGCGACTGCGTGCGACTAATTTATGTGTGCCGGGTCTGTACAGGGCGAATCGATATGGGGGGGGGGGCAGTGTACGAGGCCGAGAGCGATGGCCTACTTCCCCCCTGAATGAGGCCAACGTCAGCCGTTTACAGCAGCTCAGAATCGGAGTTGTTAAAGCGCCACAGCAAAAGAGAAAAATACACAGGGAGGCAGAACCAAGAAGAATACACTGAGAATAGAAACACAAACTTATCAGACCCTTATCACCTCCCCAAGGGCCACATTCGTGTCCTCGAATTAGAATATTAACTTGATATATTAAGCTGACTGCCCCCTTTTCAGCAATGGCTGCCTTCAGGAAAACTTTGGGGGAAAAAAAAAAAAAAAACTACCGTCTATAGTAAACAAAATCCTTCTCTGGCCACTGTTTCTCGTAACGATGACAGGTGGCGTCCGCTTCCCTGCCGAGAGGCTTTTCTGCAGAAGTTCGGCTTTAGTTCACCAATCGGATTTATGCCTTTCCACTTAAAAACACTTCATGTTTTATTCCCATTAAGTCTATTTATAAACAATAATGTATCAGAAGATCTAGCTGACAAACAGCCGTGTCTCTGCATAGCGGATGCAGGATGGGTGAATGGCAGACCGACCCCCCTGATAGAGGATGACTCCCTCCATCCTTGACAAAAATAAATAAATAAATAAATCACAAGCAGACACCATATCCTGTCGGTGAGCCGCAGAAATCTTACACAATCAGACATCCTCCTCGCCACCATTTCCTGTCAGCAGTCACACAGACAGGATTATCCGCTACTGTTCTCTCCGCATCCCTGCCAAAGAATTCTGAAGCCCAATTAGAAAATCGTGGCTCCTGCACCTCGCTGAATTCCTCCATCAGACCGGTGGGTCGACCTTGAATGCTGGGCTGATGGGGGGGGGAGATGATTCCTAAGCTTCCTGGGCCACTCAGTTTAATGAATGACGGTGATTTAAGAAAAGGACTGTGAGACCCCAGTGCGAGGATGGAGGTTAGCTTGGGACCTGGCAAGGTTCCTCGGAAGCATCAGAATGAACCTCACATCTTACTTTTGCCTCGTGGAAGCTAAACCTCAACCTGAGGTAAACTGGAGGCGTTTCTTCTGGGTTGCGTAACTTGACCCAGTGTCAGCGCTGATTTCTTATTTTTTTTTATCACGTTGTGCAAGGCTTTCCTCTGAGGGTACAAAGAGCTTTGGTTTGAGGAACATGGAGTAGATAATGAACGTCACGGCTCTGAGGGTACAGAGAGCTTTAGAGGAGCACCATGTAGATCATCTACACCACAGATCCGAGGGTACAGGCAGCTTTGTTTAGGGAACACCAGCACAACCCATGAGCACCCCACCAACTTGGACTACAGGCAAGAAAAACAAAAGTTAAAGCAGAACTGGGTACCACATCATACAGGGAAACATCACTATTATTACATGCCATTAAGTCCATGTCCTGGCCTGGTCTTCATGTGTGGAAGATAAATAAAATCAACATCTCCAATAGCTCCTAGTTAAGCCCCTTAGAATAAAATTGCGGACCTCGCAGTTGGTGAGCTGTCTTCTCCTTTATTCAAGCAATACAGAACAGCCTTCCATCCACACTCTGGTGCAAGCAAACCACACCCAAAAAGCAGCAAGTTAATATACTATAACACCAATTCCCCTACAAGGACGTCCAAGTCTTGATTGGTCACAAAACACCAGCAAACCAAGTTCAAACATTCAACAAACATAACCCTCCACCTCTATTGGTCGACACTGGCATCAGGGTGTCACCTCATGGCTGGTATGGCTCACCAACTACAAGCCCATATGGGAAACTACAGAACTACAGTACAGAATAGCTCTTATGGATGCACAACTGTATAACATATTGTGTATAGCATATTGTAGCTACACTCTAGACCTACAACATTCTGTGCTCTCCCTTGCGCTTAGCCAGGCGGGGCAGTATCGAATCCCTTCCTGGGCTTCCCCCCCTCATCTGCTGCCTGTCTCTCCATGGGCTCAGGGCCTGTGACACTGACTATGTGCAGACTGGCTGTGAGACAAGGACACACAGTATTCAAAACAATCTCTTCTTGCCTAAGGCGTAAGACATAATATATCCAATCGGCCTCCCTCCCCGGGCCAACTGATGTCCAGCTTACTTTCCACGCATGCATCCCAAATGCAGGTATGCTGCTGCGATGACTCACTCCATCTATGAATGAATGATTGAATGTCACATTTATATAATGCTTTTCAAGACACCCAAAGCAATGGGGAGCCACTTCAACCACCACCACTGTGTAGCCCCCTCCAGGATGATGGAACGGTAGCCATTCTGGACCAGTACGGTCACCACACAGTAGCTATGGCAGTGAAGGGGCAGGAGTAAATTCACCAGTTAGATATAGGGGATGACTTGGAGGTCAGATCTGAAAGGGCCACAGTGGGCAATTTTAGCCCAGACACATTGGAAAGAGTAGGTGTGGTAGCCCAAAGATACCCAGGGATAATTTTATAACCTCCGAGAATCAAGACCTTGGTTTTACATCTCTTGCCATCTCCTCCCTTTTCATAGCACAGTTTCCCTGTCGCTGCTCTGGGGCATTAGGATCCACACTGACCACAGGGTGGGGTAACCTGTTGGCCACACCAACACCTCTCCCAGCAGCAACCCAGCTTTCCTAGCTGGTCTCCCATCCAAGTACTGGCCAGGCCGAAACCTGCAGCTTCATGTGGATTACCCAGCCTGAAGTGCAGGTGCTATGGCCCTACCTCATTCCTGCACTTCCTATTTCATCTTCAAGTTCTCAAAGCAGTGAGGTCTTCCTGAATTCGCTGGGTCTCCAGTAACATTCCCAGAATGGGAATGCTTCAATATGGGCATCCATGCTTCATATGAAATTCAATGTGATGCACAAACAAATTAAAAAGTATAAGTAAAGGACAACAGACACAGGCATACACACAATGGTGCTATTGTTTGTTCACAAATATTTGTAAAGAGGCCAGAAATTTCATGCACCCCCCCCACCCCACCCCACCCCTACCTCATCCAGGAAAGTGATATTTTTCTATAGGGAATGACGAGCCCAGATGGGACCTCGAGCTTGGGGGTCACTGTGCATTTCGGTCGAGTGTGTCAGATACCTGAAGGCCTTGTCTGCCTCCCCCCCCAGACCGAGGGAGCAATGGGCAGCCTATGTCAACCTACAGGGCAAAAGTCATACCAGGCGTGGAACAACAGGCCAGGGTGACAAAACAAATCGGTGCCAATGCACACATCTGCATCCACCATGGTGCTTAATTTTCGATAAACTTCCCCTCGAACACAAGCGGCCCTTGTTGGGTTCTCGCCCGCCTGTCACCCGCGGCTGGAAGCTTCCCCCTTTACTGAACACAAACAGAGGTTGTTCTGTATTGCTGTCGAACCCGGACTGACCAGCCGTATCCACGGCGTGCCAAATGTTTGGCTCATTTACAACTACTCAAAAGCTGTGCTCGGTATCTAAAACAAAAGACATCCAAACTTTTACACCTACACAGGCCCGTGTATTGCTGTACACAATGGTGGAGTCTGACGGAGCATTTCTGCCGAAATCCTGCCTCTTCCTGACAGGAAGGAAATACTCTAGCAGAATTCCCCTGCCCTTAACCTCCCTGCACTCTGCCACCCTGACACTACTACATAAATCAATTTAAAACACTCCAGATGACCGCAGAAGGCTAGAGAAGAGGGACATCACATTTCCCGGGGGACAGCGGAGCCAGAACCACAGCGCGGGTTCGACGTGAACGCCAACCGCAATCTTTCTGAATAAATTATTCAGAGAGCATCTCGCCTTACGAAGAGGGAGAAGCATACATAATCCGCCCTGACGAGGCCACGCAGACATGGCGCTCATATGCATCATAAACGCGGCAGCTTGTGGGAATCAACGCAAGAACAGGCTTTCCCCTGGCGGACCGTGACGGAAGAGGCAGAGGAGCGCAGAGACGCAAGCGGGATGGTAAGCGTTAAGTACCGATAGGAGCCTGGCCATTAAAATTCTAGCTTTGATTCACAGAAGATTTGTGGGTACTGTTACTTTAATGATGCATTATTCAGTTTGGGAGGGGGGCAGAAAAACCCCAGAAGAGAGCAGAAGCCAATAACCTCTCACGGAAGATGCCAGAGGGAGCGTGACGCTCAGAGCCACCGCCGGCCTCGCTGTCTGAACACGGCGCGATAAGGAGCAGGAAGGCCCGTCCCTGCACACACAGCGTGAAACACACTCTTTCAGGAGTGATTTACCGCCTTAGGAAGCGCCGCTGAATCAGTTTCCGACTTCGCGCCTAAAATGTCCTTGGGGGCTCAGACGCACACTCCTGATCAGAAAAGAGCGTCCTCTGCATGCAAAGCGAGTCCGTTAGTCGAGGCGGCCAGTCAACTGAAGGCTTGGAAAAAGCAATGTCATTCAAACACAGATACAACAAATCTACACTGGAATCATGTTATTGGGTAAATATGCTCTAATGTAATTTTTGAGATCCCTCCCCACTATCAAAACAATGGCTCATTTGTCACCAAATGCCCGGTAGAGTTGTGCATTACCCAGCATCTCCTGCCTGGCATTAGTCATTTCATTCCTGCGGGACCAGTACAGTGCACCTGACCAATCAGAGCAGCTCCCGCATCTCTCAAGGTCAAAGGTCAAAAAGCAAACACTAGGCACGCCAGGGCAGCAACGCAAGACAACCGACACCTTTTGGAAAAACGGGCAAGGGAGAGGGGGCCATTTCGCTGTACCACAAAGGAACCTGTAACACATTTGGAGGTTTTAGATGAAAGTGGATTTTAACAAAAAGGGCTGAAATCCAAGCTGTCAGAGCAGGGAATCCGCATTATCCTTCATGGCAGTTGCACCTTTTCCTTTAAATGTTATGTTATGATTCGGATTACGGCGTTTGTACTAACGGCATTCTGGCAGTAATTCGGGCAGCTATTGGGGGTCCTAACAAAAGGTCTCACAGAGAGGGCATCAGAAAGAAGGCACCGCAAAGGGCACATTAGGGTGTGTGAGGGGCTGACCGCTAACATTAGGGAGATTCCCACTCCCTCACACGCAGTTAGGAGTGACAGTGAGCCTCAACGCAAACCTGGCACCAAAGCCACAGTATCCGATTATGTATACAGTGGCTGGCAAAATTATTACCCCCCAAAAAAATAATCAGATTCATGTGAATCAGAAATGATATATACACATTTTTCCTGTCAGTATTTTTATTCCAAACTCTCGCAGAAAATTTAAATAATTGATTTTAACAGAAAGTTGAATTTGCTGTGTTCAACTGAGTTTGGAATAAAAATACAGGCAGGAAGAATATTTGCATGTATCATTCAGGCAAATCTGTTCATTATAAAGGTGGGGGGTCAGTGCTTTTGCAAGCCACAGTATATTCTTACTAATGAAAGTCAAATCAAGGTTCTTCCCCTTTTTCCAGTGTTTCAGTACCACCGTCCTGCAGACCCTCGTGAGTATCCAGAACCTTCCATTATGCAGTGTTGATTGACGGCTGCCCTTTGAACATTCGTACTTGTATAATGTGTAGCAGAATCACAAAGGGCACTTTTCAGTCGAAAACGCTTTCAAGTTAAAGATCTTGTGGAGCGGCAGAGAGTACCTGGCCTGGTTGCCGTAGACGGCCATCCCATGATCCTCGGCGAGGCCCGCACACTGCGCTCGTGCAGAAGCCAGCTGCAGCTCCCCTGCTTTAAGCTTTTCCTGGTAAAGACTCGAAAGCCAAGAGCCGTTTCCTTTCTGGAAACACGCCACAGATCGGTGGTCAGTCTTAATTACAACACAACCACTTGTGGGATCTTCGAGGAGCGTTCCAGTTTGGGGGGTGGGGGTGGATGCCGAAATCGAGGCAACGTTTCAGTTCCCAGGGAAGCCTGACAGAGAATTAAACATGGTGGCTCCAGAGACTTCCCCAAAATGAGGGGGAAGGGGGGTCACCTGGATGAAGGGCATGGAGACATTACTGGCAAAAACAGACAGGCTACTTTTGCCATTTTCTACAGTGACACACACACACACACACACACACACACACACACACACACACACACACACACAGAGCCCAGTATTCATATCATTATGGGGACACTCCATTAATTTCCATGGGTATAACCCTTATCCACTAATGTTGAAGTATTTTTTTTTTTCATTTTATTTCATTTCATTTCATCATTTCATTTCATTTTTATTTATTCATATAATACAAAACCATTGATTAAGGAGAAAACCTTCCACCCCAAACATGGGATGCTGGATTAGACATCAGACGACCTGTGCTAAGGGTGTGTACCGTCCACAGTTGCTAATTAACTATTCTGAGCGACACTAGGCTTGATTCACCAACATCCGATTTAACAAGGCCTCCTTCCAACAATTCCCCTTAATCAACAACACTCACTGGCTGTTTGTTCCAAACGTCGCCGCCATGAATAGACTTATTTCTTCTAAGATTATGCAAGAAGCTTTTTTCCCCTCCAGTTCTCCTTAGCTGCAAGGTTGTCTATTGTTTAGCACATTTTAGGATTTGTTTTAGTCGTAACTGGTCTTGTGACTATGGGAAGGATTGGGGATTATATTTAACCAGCCGACGGAGCCTTACTAAGAGTCATGTGTGGTTCTTCCATCTGTCTCGGTCAGTGATCGCATCTTCCCCATCTCCTGCGCCCTGAACCTGCTCCCTCCTTAATTTAAATGACCATAAAAAAGACACGGAGGTTTCTCTCTCTTTCCTTATGCACTAGTGGCCAAAATTGTGGCAACACATCCAATTTTTAGGGATTACAGAACTTTATTCAACTGTTGCTCTAGTTACTTATTTAATCATCCAATGTATGATATTTGTAACATTCTTTGATCGTTTATTAACATCACCACCAAATTTTGTGTATTAAAGCTTAACGCCAAAAATGCTAGGAGTGCATGAAAACGCCGAAACACAAAATGTGATAATGCGCAACTCGGGGGAGATGGTTCACCAAGCCACTGTGACCTAAAAGGCCGCAAGGGCTGGGTTGTCGTAGAAAGTAACAGCAGTGTTCTCGATCTCAAGCGAGATATGCTAAACCAAAAACGTCAACATGCATGACATTCAGTCTGTTCGCGGTTTCATTGCCGGAACTGCTGAGGGTCAGTTCATAACTGAAACAGAAAGCAGCTTGATTCACCCAGCAAAGCCATACTTACAGATTTTTATAGATTCAGTTGTTAAGAAGAGAAAAGAAAACACCGATTATGTCTTGACTTGAACAGAGCACTGATCAAACAGAACCTGTCTGAAGTCAAAGGGCATCTTTCTGCAAGCCTGACAGAACACAGTTGGATCTCGGACAGGATTGGGAATAATGAGGATGGGCTTGACTGGTTTGGAGATCTGGAGTCTGGAGATCACACCTGGGTATTGGTTTCTAAGAGGGCTTCCATTACACTTCGATGAAAGTTCTCTGTCTCCGGCTAAGCAAATCCACAAAAACATCATGAGACGTTTGAAAGTGAAGGTCAGCCTTCCCATGCTCCAAGCTTAACACTGCAATCGCTCACGCCGCCGGATAATGAGAACTCGGATGCTCACTCAGCAGGGTCCCATGTATATTTCATGAATGAGAAGACTCAAGCGCCTGCCCCCAGCCCGGCACAGTTAATCCTGTAATTAAATGTCACCAAACAGTGGACTTCAATATTCAAACCATGTTTATTGGTTAGACCCTTCTGTAGTGACATGATGACCTCAGGTCTGTTTTTATTGTCTTTTTTAAAATGATGTCCAATCATATTGTGTTACCACTGTGCGAGATGCTAATCTTGTAAGCATGGGGTTTGAATTTCAATTTTTAACAAATCCTGCATATAAAGTCTTATTCTAAACATTCTAAAAACCTGTGGATCAACCAGAAGCTATTGTTCTTTCACACATCTTAATTTTTAAACCCGCATGAAATAAACTCAGAATTACCAGTTTCCTATAAGCATCATACAGTTAATGGTAAAGGCAGCATGCAAACTTGAATCTTGCTTACATTGATTGCACATTCATGTATCTTATGTGGACAAAGTAAACGCATAACGCTGTTTCTTATGAAATAAAAAGTGGAGATGACGCTGAATTTGCCAGGGAATCCATGAATAGCTCGGTTGGATGTAAAGCAAGTTCTCGTTGCACATGGGGCTTTGTGCGGCCTTGTTTACGTCTTGTGTTTAAATTTGCCATACTTTCACGGCAATGTGTCTGCCAACTCAGAGCCCATAAGTCCCAAATGGGCATTTTAACCAGCTGATACAGTACGTCAGACCTCCGAAAAACAGTAAACAAGGTCTCTCTGCTCTGTACTCAAAAAGGACCAACAGGCTGTTAGGGAAGACGTCTCCTCTTCCTCCCGTACTTCAGAGGGGACAGTGAAAGCCTCCTTTGAGAATGAGCTAAGCTGCCCCTCACCCCACATTCATTGGTTACCTAGGTTTGAGTCCCACAATGGGAAAAAGTGTAACACTCATCACAGAAGACATTCAGTGTTCACCAAAAAACCCCTTCCACTCGCTTAAAGCTTCCAAATGTCCCAATTAAGAAAAGCTTATAAGAGCAGCAAAGAGACACAAAGAGGCTCGATTCACCTACTCAAATACAGCCGCGGTCGCATTTACAGATTCAGGCGTTGGAAAAGCAGAGTGGTTTCTTGCTATGATCTGGCAGCTGAAAATGAAATCATTTTGTACAAGAGGAACAAACACCTACAATTCTGAACCCCCCATGGTTGACTTTTCAAGGACCTCTTTGAGAATGAGTTAGCCATACACTTTCAATTTCACAATAAAGCATTATTTTTTAACATGGAAAACTGGAAGCGTTTCATTTTAAGTAGTGGGTTTTTAAAAATAATAATTTAAAAAAAGAGTATCAGGAAAGGAAAATAAAGATAAATCCTTCAGTGGAATTTGCTCTTAGAGATACCGGAGGGTTAGCATCAAAGCTACAAGGAGCTACAGGTGAGTCGCATTCCCCAGAGCAGAGTCCGACAGCCATGTGATTCCGATCTGAAGGAAAACAAACGCCGTAATCTCCGGGACCATCGGAGCAGTAGTCTGTGCTAGGATCCCCTCGGGAGGTACATGTCGAGCGTAATCACACTGATCCATGCAGGCTACGGGGGGGGGGGGGGGGGGGGGGGGGGGGGGGGGGGGGGGGGGGGGGGGGGGGGGGGGGGGGGGGGGGGGG
>JAODKC010000064.1:23430354-23445668 GCA_026777985.1 Mormyrops attenuatus
CCCCCCGCGCCGCCCCCCGGCGGCCGCCCCGCCCCGCCCCCCGCCCCCCCCCCCCCCCCCCGCCCCCCCGCCCCCCCCCCCCCCCCCGCCGGACGCGGTGAGCCAGCCTGGCTCACCGCTCCTCGGATCCCCATTAGTGGTCGTGTCGGCCCCTCTCAGCGTTCGCGTGGCACAGCCAGAGCGGGTGGCCAGCTGTCCTCCAACTTCCAGTCAGGATGTGATGCACACAGAAGGCAGCTCGTAATGCTACCCCCCCTGCCAGGGCTAGGATGGAAGAGGCCTTGAAGAACACCACCCTCGTGTTTCCCTTACGACCTGTCGGAGGAGGAAGCTGGCTGCTGCTATGGCCTTTAATGCTGCTTCACTTTCCCCGCTTGGCAGCAGAACTGTTTTTCCGCCATGTTGTTATTGGCTAATGGAGCAAAGAATGTATCTGTTTTTTTACAGCCGCTATTGGTGTATTATACAATGTGGCTGCTCTTCACTTGTGATCCAGTGTCTCTAGAATGTAAACTCTTCATCTGAATACTGTCTGTCGTGTTTGTTACGGACACCCTTCCACCAGCTGTCACGAATCCAGATCACTTCCCCAGTTCCCTGCGGCATTCTCGCTCCTGTACTCCAGGGCTCCCCCTACTGGCGCGTCCCCTCACTAGCAGCTCCGAGCACCCTTGTCTCTCGCAGTTTGAGTCGCTGATGATTCTGTCATTTTATTTTTAGACTATCTCTGCAGATCTGTTATTTTTATTTATTATTATTCCTTCTACAGCTTGCGGTGCTTGTACTGCGAGAAAACCTTCAGGGACAAGAACACACTAAAGGACCATATGCGCAAGAAACAGCACCGTAAGGTCAACTCCAACAACAAGGAGTATGACCGCTTCTACGTCATCAACTACTTGGTACAGCCCTGCGCAAGCAACCAATAACAGCAAAAAAAGGGGTTGGGGGGCGGAGCCACAGGGACCACACCCAGCTGTAATCTGATTGGCCCATGGAGTGCACCCTCCTCTGTCACTCACCGATTAGAAACACATCATTGGCTAACAGTAGGGTCGGCCCGTCTGTGTAAATTATGACTCCTCTTATGCCCACCGGGATGACCTATTGGTGGGACAGAGATGAGTTAATGAGCCACACACATGTTCCCTCCGTCCCACCGCAGTCGGTGTGGACCTTCCCAGCACAGGCAGAGCTGTACAAAGGAGAAGCTCAGTGTGCAATTGGCATTTATATTAATTTTCCCTGGAGATGCGGCCTAGTTGACGGTATCCGCCTCACCGTCACGGTGTGTTTGTCAGCATCTGCCAAGAGCAACAGCACACACCCCTAGGGTGAAATCGTCATCCCCTTTTGTGGCTTGTTTGTGGGTTTAAGCAGTTATTGCGTGCTGCTGGATGCTGTGGCGGCATCGAGGTCATTATATCAGAGCCATGCGGCCGGGTCGTTCACCTGGGATGCGGACGACAGATCGGGGCATCGCTGGCCGCAGGGGCGGGGTTCAAAGCCCATTCTCAGGGTGTGTTGTCAGCTCCGTTTCAGAGTTGGAGCCGCGTTCTCGGAATGATTTGTTTGAGCGTGTTGAGTGTCCGACGGTTTATGAATAAAATGGGCAAGGTTCTTAACTATACAAGCTAATCCATTAGTCACATTTTAGATGCAAGTGATATTTTTATTAAACAGGAACTGGGAAAGACTTGGGAAGAGGTTCAGTCAGAGGACGACCGTGAGATGATGGAGGACAGAGATGAGTAAGTCCGTCCCGTCTTAGGCTCCTGAAAATCTGCACTCTAGAATGCCGCGGTTACATGTGACTTTTATTTGCTCTAGTGATTGGTCAGACTGGCAGGCCCGCCCCCTGCATGCTGTCTGTCTGTTCTGTGAGCACCAATCAGAAACCATGGACCAGATCTACACTCACATGCAGGTTTGGTTCTTTGCTGGCCTAAACTGACCTGGTTCACCTTTGAGTGCCTTTGTGCTCATTTCTGAAAGTTAGGATTTTCTCTTATCGATATAAGGAAGTTCATAGTATTTTTACACATTGCCGAAAAAGACTTACGACACTAGTGCTATTTCATGAAGCATTGATTGTGCTGTGTGTGTGTGTGTGTGTGTATGTGTGTTTTCAGGACAGTCATGGATTTGATCTTCACAAATTAAAAGCAGAATTCAGTAAGTAGGGCTCAAACTTTGAAAACATCATGCATCCTCTTTTGATGGGACATCTATCAATTTTGCCATTTTATATGTGATTGCAGGGGTCTGTAATCAACATTATGTGGCACTCATCGACGTATCTGAGGTTGTCTTTCGCATGTGTCGTGTTATAGACCTGAAATTTTACCAGCAAGTGAAACTGGTGAACTTCATAAGGCGGGAGGTGCACCAGTGCCATTGCTATGGCTGCCAGGAGAAGTTCGACAGCAGGGAGGCAGTTGTGCAGCACATGCGGGACGCAGCCCATGCGATGGCATTGCCTCCGCAGTCCACCTGGGACCAGCCGCAGTAAACATCCTTCCATCTCTTTTTCTTCACGTTACTAAAGTGTGACGCCTCTGTTCACGCCAGCCCCTCTCTCCCTCTCAAACTCGACTCTTCTTCTAGGTACTACTTTCCCACGTACGAAAACGACGGACTGCTGTGCGCCCTGTCCGACAGCGACAGCGAGTCGGACCCTGCCGGCTGGAGCGCGGACGTTCCCGTGATCTCGGAGGACGTGTCCACCCTGGAAGCGCTCAGGCAGAACAGCGTGCTCGGTCACCTACTGGAGGACAGGGGCAGCCCCCCAATGGGCCCCGGGGCCATGTGATTTAGGGCCACTGGGCTGAAACTTCTCCTTTGAAAGCCGACGGGGCAGGACTCTTTGGGACAGTCACACCTGGAAAGCAGAAGCAGCCAAAATTGGCTTCATCTAAAATGTCTCATTGAGCTTAAAATCGTTTGGACTTTATTCAGGAAGTGACGTAAATAAATAAAACTGAGTTAAAACAGTTCAAACAGAAGTATGTCACTGGTCTGAGGATGACAGAAATATTTGGTTTGTCTGCTGTGGTTTGAGGAGGAGCATGTGATAAGCAGCGCAACACAACGGACAGACTAACTCAAGCCAAAACACCAATGTGCAATTTGGGACATGAAAGCATCATGTCATATCTGCCCTGCTTTTCACACTCTGCATACGATGAGTATACAAGCCTCAATTTGTGGTCCTCCGCTATTATGCTCAGGGAGGTGGCGCCTATATTACAACCGGCCTCAACAACAATCGGGGAATGACATTAATCGGGGCAAATCAGCCATCGGCTGGGCTCAACCGGTCTGGAACAGGGCTTAGAGAGCAAGCTGGAAAGCCAAGTTCCGTGTTAATTAAAGGCTCCTGTCAGACACGTCTAGCAGCATGGGGGATGTGGTCGGCCTAATGAGCAAGACTTCACAGAGGGATGTATACAGCTTAAATTGGCCCCAACATGGGCCCTCTTGTAAACAGTATCTAGTCATTGTTTGCAGGATAATATTATGTAAAAATGCTCCATTGCAATCCTCAGGGTATCTTTTTTTATGTCCAGGCACTGTGCTGTCCGCCTGTTGTCCCTGGCGAATCTGAGAGTCAGATGATGCTTTTAAAGGATCTGTTTTTAGCAGACTTTCCTATAAGGAATCTTTCTCTGGAAAAGGCTCTTGCCTTTAATGCCCATAAATCTGTGGATGTATATAATACCATACCCTGCAATGGATTGGCATCCCATCTTGGTGCCCCTGGGCTCTTGGGGTAAGTTCCCCCCTCTCTGTGACCCTATACTGAATAAATGGTTTCAAGATGGATAGATATGCAGATCTGTCTTAGGCAGTCTAAGCTATTTATCTTGGTAGTAAATGATGTCTTGCTGGATGGCTAGATGAACACCGTTTCAGGTCCCAAACCTCTCCTCAGGGGCATCTCAGCCATTCCAAGTGTTTGTTAAATTTCACCACCAGCTCACTTAATTAATTTATTTATTTAGTATAAAAAAAAGAAATCAATGAGATATTGATTAGCTATACAAGGTGGGCTAGTGGTCAATAAAAAAAATACATTTGTATTTGGATGCTTGCTGCAAATGCACAGAAACTTTAGTAGAGGTGTTCGAATGGCTAAGCTAACACATTTTCCCAGCTGTAGTTTAACGCCAACATGAAGATCATTTAAACGTTGTTTTCTATTGACTGCCAAAGACTTCTGCACATTACTGTATAATGTTCCACTCAATAAACAGTTTACCAGCAATATTCATTATTGCAGCCTTTGCTGTTCTGATACTCTCTATCTTGGCCACAATGCCTGTGCTTTTACCCGACCTTCAAGAAGTTCCTCTAACAAGCTACTGAATTTACGGAGACATTAAACAGCATGATCACTAAACTTGTTCTGCTGCTCACCGCACCACTGCCAGGCAATTCCAGCCCACGCTAGCTGCGCATATATTTTAGCCAGTAACTTGAAATGCCTAGTATTAATCATGCTGTTCTTGGATGAATGGAGACACAATTCTTAACGTAAACTTTTATCTAACCTGGGATGAGTCAGACCCCCCCTGACTGTGTGTAGTGGCGGCTGGGAAAATGGATTTCATTCCTTGTTTTTTATGTAATATTTTTGGTTGGTTTTATAAATGTTTAATTAAGACAATACTAAAGTTATCCTTAGACATAAGTGTTCATGTATTCATGAAGAATGAGAATGAGTTTGAATGTTATTAGTGTCTGTGTCAGGGAATGGGATGGGTTCAATGGAGTGAGTGTGAATGTGATTAGTTTGTGTGAGAATGGGGTGGGTTTGATTGTGATTAGTCTGTGTGTGAGGATGGGGTGGGTTTGATCGTGATTAGTCGGTGTGTGAGAATGGGGTGGGTTTGATCGTGATTAATCGGTGTGTGAGAATGGGGTGGTTTTGATTGTGATTAGTCGGTGTGTGAGAATGGGGTGGGTTTGATTGTGATTATTCTTTGTGTGAGAATGGGGTGGTTTTGATAGTGATTAGTCGGTGTGTGAGAATGGGGTGGTTTTGATTGTGATTAGTCGGTGTGTGAGGATGGGGTGGGTTTGATAGTGATTAGTCTGTGTGTGAGGATGGGGTGGGTTTGATAGTGATTAGTCTGTGTGTGAGAATGGGGTGGGTTTGTTATTAGTCTAGGTGTGAGAACGGGGTGGGTTTGTGATTAGTCTAGATGTGAGAACGGGGTGGGTTTCATCGTAATCAGCCTTTTTAATATGCATTTGTCTGGGTACAAGTGTTCAAAAACATGAAATAACAAACTTAAGTCCCATATCATTTGACTAAGCAAAAGGTAAGGTAATATACAGTTGTAATGTGTGACTGTGGAAGACGATTACAGTGTTCTGGGACTGTAAGAGTCCTTGACCACTTTTCAAACTTGAAGCACTGTATATTTAATCAAAGGACCAGTTGGGATAGTACAGATAGACACTGCCATCATCGACTGTATAATTACGCCTGTTCATTCAGGAGTTCTTAAGGTTGCTATGGTAACAAGCCCAACCCACTCCTCGTCGTCTGAGCACCTCTCAGAAGATGCTCCAAGATTCTGATAGTGCCTCAAAAGATGCAGCCTTGGGGCTGTCTAATGACTTCAGCGGTTTCAGTGACTGACTCAGGTACCATTTCCAGGAATTCTCTGCAGTCTGCTGCAGGAAACATGTATGTATGACTGAATAGTCGTATGCCTGATATGACTGTGGCACACATTGCATATTTTAGACTTAATAGCATAATCATTAAGCTCCATGTAATACATGAACAGGAATGTAAAAGTTCATTTTCTTTACAAACTGCAAAGCCAGCTGTAATGGAAGACTGAGTGAAGCATAAGCTAGTGGTGATTTTTAAAATATCCTCAAATTTTAAGGCTCAGTAATCTCAGTTGTGCCAGGAAATGAAGTGTCATTATATAGAATAGAATAGAATAGAATAGAATAGAGGTACTTTACTCCTCCTATCTTGCTCTTCACTAGAACAATATACAGGTGAGAGCGAGCTTGGGGTCACAGCACAGCACTCCATACTCGATTCGAACCAGTGACCTTAAAAATGGGTAGTACAGCAGAAATAAAGATTATGAGGCCCAGGTATCATACCAGAGTGCTGAACTACTGTGAAGCATCCAGAGTTATTGAAGAGTTAGTGTTATTGGAGTGTTACTGTTATTGGAGTGTTACTGTTATTGAAGTGTTAGTGTTATTGGAGTGTTAGTGTTATTGGAGTGTTAGTGTTATTGAAGAGTTAGTGTTATTGAATAGTTAGTGTTATTGGAGTGTTAGTGTTATTGAAGAGTTGGGGTTATTGGAATATTAGTGTTATTGAAGTGTTATTGGAGTGTTAGTGTTATTGAAGAGTTGGGGTTATTGGAATATTAGTGTTATTGAAGAGTTATTGGAGTGTTAGTGTTGGATGTGTCATTAGCACATATTTGTATCCCTGATAGTACCACAATGACCGTGAATGTCACTGAGATAAGAGTCATTTACAGAATTAAAAAAGGTAAAAAGTTCACAGGAGATCATTTTAAATCTATAGAGTTAATTTTTCCTTCTAGTTAGTCTTTATTTAATGCTAAGCAGAGTACCTGACTCCAAACCTTGAGGTCTGCTCACTCTGCTCGGTTCCTGAGACAGAAGCATCTATCTCCAGAGCTTTAAAGCACTGCTTAAGCTTCTCTAGATTTTGAGGATGGGTGTAAAACATCTGAAGTAAGTAGCAGCCCCGGCTGAAGACACCCAATCCCTAACCTCCTTCTGATTCTGCCTTGGTTGCAGTCAGTCCAATAGATCTCCGTATTCAGGAATGTTACACTGTCACCAAACACAGCTTCTTTGTTTATTATGTCCTGCATTCCTTCCCCACTATTCCATGCATGAATTTCCCCACATGCCATTGGCTGCTGACATTTATGGACGTGCATCATGTGACCTAAGTGAAGAAATCCATGTCACACAAAAGAGCTTCTTGTCTAAAATAGCCCATCAGGTGACATTCTGCATCACTAAAACCTGGGGATGCCAACACTGCAACAGAGGACAGCCCTCTGATCCCTAGCGTAGCTTGCAGAAACCCGATCCGTTCCCTGTCTTAGTCCAAATTTAGGGGCGTTAAGGGGATCACAGCACCAAAGCGCTGTTGCGCCGGGGTGTCCGCTCTGTTCAACTCGCCATGCTTTCGTGGTTAATTGACCTTGAACGTAGAAGACTTGTGAACCTTTGTGAACCGTCATCAGCAGTCCATGGAGGCACAGGAGGAATGTTCACGCAGAACTTAGGTAAGTAGTATGGAAAATCTGATACCGGTCACAGACTTTACCACACAGCATCAGAAGGACAGATTTTATCCTTATTTTAAGATTTTGAATCAGGATGAATTCTGGTTTATAAATGACTAGAAGAAGCTTTTCAGGTTATTCTTCATGGCCAGATATTTCCAAAGAAGCGGTTTGTGTTAAATGTTAAGCAGCCAGGACACACTACCTGTCACTCGCAAGTGAATAACAAGTTTCAGTTTTCATTGTCCATTTTGTACCTTCCAAACAAGGCTGTCTACCACTCAGCCTGCTCTTTGTGTTCAGCGCTAGTAAACCCGTCACGGCAGATTGTCATTCTGAGCCAAACACATTGCATCAGAAACCGCAGCTGGTCTTGGGTCAGTTTTTAAGCTGTGAATTCCAGCAGCAGATAATAACTCTGTCTTCATTTTAAGATGGATGAACTGGTCTTCACAACTGAGTTACAGGAGACAAAGACCCAGGCAGGGGTTCGAGAGAAAAAAGCAACAGTAAATAAAGCTGTCATTTCTCTGGCCAGCGGAGTTGTGATGGTTTGCAGCAGCTGGGGGCGGCTCTGTTCTGCTGGACCCATGCTTACTCAGATCTGCATTTTCTCCAGAGGTGGAAAGTTCAAGTCCAGAAAGTAGAAATCCAGACCAAGATTTTGTTTCAACCAACCAATTGAGTACTCTGTGACTGTGACTGTTTATATTCAACCGGTTGGTTGAAACAAAATCTTGGTCTGGACTTTCTGGACCTGAACTTCCCACTTCTGATTTTCTTGTGGTTTCTTCGGCATTGGCCTGTGTTTAAAGCTCCTTTGGCTTCCAGCAGTAATGAGTGAGATACCGCTGGACCTGGGGAATCCTGACCAGGAAGGAAAGCTCTACTCAGCCGAGTCACTGAACAACCTGCACAAGATGACCATCTGCACAGACCCAAGGGATTTCTTATTGGGTGAGGCTTCCTGATCAAGCCGCAACACGTTAAGGTCGCTTCAAAAGACCCTACAGCTAAGACTGTCTGATCTACCTTCTGGACAGTATTTAAAAAAATGAACAGCACACCTACGCCCAGATGTTAGACTGAGATGTTGTCATCTCCCTGCCCAAGCTGTTTCCAGAAAATCTGGGCAAACAGATTGGTTGGTCAAAGTCATGTTATCTAACATACTGTATGTGAATACTGACAAAGGATGGGCCTCCCAAACGTGGTTTGAATTCCCTGGGCATCAACGAGCGAGCACACGCCCGACGACCTGCCTGGCACATACCCCGACTCACTCCTCCCACACGTTTCTCGCGCTGCTCTCACGACAGGGACGCCAGACAGGATAAATCTGCGAACGAGCCAGCAGGCATCGACGGATAAACACAGCGGTTTTCACGGGAACCTGCTGGCTTCAGTGGAATAACACATCTTGCATAGGTTACGACGGTCTGAAACGTGTGCGTCGAATCCAGCATAGCCACGTATTGATGGACGACATTAACAAAGTTTTTTTCTGGTTTACTTTTCGACTAGAAGACAATTTTAAGTATGCACGAGATACAACGACAAATACACAAATCTGATGATTCGAGAGACGAAGCTCTCCTTGTGTTTTGTATTTATTACGGAAGACTTGGGAATATTTATGCAAATAGCAGTAACATAAGTAGCAGCATGTCTAGTTTAATTAAAATTCTTCCACAGAAATGTCTTAAGTACTCAGGAGCTTAATCAAACACTTACTGCTCTTCAGAATGTTACCTTCATAAGTTTTAATGAGCTCTCCTAAGCCCTCCCGCTAATATTTGGAGCGCTTCGCTGCGACTGTCTGCACAGCACACGGCTGTGGCGTTTGAGAGCTGACACACTTTGTGTGTTTTTTTATTCAGGTTTGTAAAAGGCTACAGCTCACGTCGACGTACAGGAGGTGACGATAATAGGTCCATGGACAATGACCCCTTGAACAGATTGTCAAAGGTCTACAGAAGCTGTCAGAAGCTATAAAAATGCCAGATGCTTTGATCTGCTCTACAATATATGTGACATAGATGTGACAGGGACCATTTTGGCGGTCACCATTTTTAAATTTACCACATGATGACTTTCCTGAGCATCAGGGTGTACAGAAGTGGCATCTGCTTATCAACTGAAAAATCACCTTGAAATAAGACACAACACATCACGTCCTATTTCTGTAAAGACCCTCCCTGACCCATCGCATGTCCCGGCATGATAAAAAATAGATGATATGTGCTGAGTCTGCAGCAGAAATATCACTTTGTTGGGGGGTGGATTCCGGAGAGTAACAGCCCATTGTTACAGCCTCACAGCCCTGAACGACCACTGACAGTACCGACGTAAATAAACACTGACAGGTATTTTAATCTCCACAACTCAATGGCTCGGTCATTACCATAGCAACCAAGTGGTGTCTTTAAGGACCTGAAACGTAGTTGTCCATGTGCGTGCCCGTCACACCCAGGGTGGGGTCGCCAAGGGAATTTTCGCCCACGCGCGACTCATGCGTGGCAGCTGGTCCGTGTGTGACGCCCGGAGGAGGTGTGACAGCCAGGTCACTCTTGGCAGCCACCCCGTGTATGACAGCCATTAACACGCGCGACAGTTGGCTCACGTGACAGCCGCCGGCTATGGCAGTGTGCCGTTAGTGTTTATCTGAACCATTTACAATCTGGACGGCACAAAAGTATGACATTGAGCAGAGAGAGTGGCAGCTCTGCTGTGATGCCTCCCAACCAGCGTTTCTCGACCCCTTCATGGCTGCCAGGTTGATTTGGGCATCTTGATTAAACAAAGGAGCACTTTCAGCTACACACACTTCATAAGGTCATTCCTACCTTCGAGCATTAGACTCTACAACGACTCGCCATATGGTGTGGGAAGGGAGGCGGGGGGAACCAAATATCTGAATGGACCTGGAGCTCTCTGGCACATTCACATAACACTCATTCATTCACTGTACAACCCACTATGAAATACTGTTTCTTTCAGAGGCGTAACCTATCCATCCATCTATCAATCCATCCATCCATCCATCCATCCATCCATCCATCCAATGATTAGCTGACATCAGCGTGGACTCCTCCTGCACATATATAATAATAATAATAATAATAATAATAATAATAATAATAATAAACAGCTTTCAAATGGCATGTGGTTCTGATGAGCACCAGGTTGACATCGTTCTCCTCTTTTGTCTCAGCTCCACCCCCAACTTCTCCGAAAGGGCCCCCCCAAAGGCTAGAGGAAGCAGTGAGCGATGGCCTGGACCCCCCCAATCCAAGTGAGTGTGCCGGGCCACACTCCCTCCCCTGTCCTCCGAAATCCAGCTGACGGCTACTGCAGACTCAGCTCGTCAGCGCAGTGAGGGTATCCCCAGCAGGATGTGCAACTCAGGCCCTCACGCAACCTTGAGCCTTTTCACATGAATGTTTAAAGAATATAATCCAGTTCCCAACTTCTATATGCAGCGTTATATAAATAAAGTTTTCAAAAGCAGGTCATCTATATGCTTCTTTAAAGATTTAAAAGCAAACTGTGATTCAGGTCATAGCACCAGAGCCATTGACCTAGTTTAACTGTAACATCAAAGCCCCGCCCTCACAGAGACCACACCCCCTGATTGATGGAGTGACCACCCAGCACCAGGATGCCTGTGTAAATTGTGTTTCAGTAACAGCCTGGGTTACAGTATATTTATAATGTATATTTACAGTAACTTTATAATGTAAACTAGGAGAAGCTAAATTAATGCTGAAGTGGGGAGCATGTTTGCAGGAAGACAAACATAAATATAATGTAACAAACTACAAAAAATAAACTGTCCATCTATCCATACATCTACTTTACATGACGGCATTTCCAGCACAGGGCTGTGGTGACCCTGTAACTTATCCCTCTAAATAAGATCCTGGAAATCCTGGATAGGAAGTTGGAAAATGTAAAAAAAAAAATAATATAACTTTAGAAAATAAAAACCCAGAGAATTTTTCACAGAATGGAGCTGAGCCCCATGACAGACCTGACCCATGATCTGCAGGAATCCTGGCCTCTCTCCTGCATCTCCTCAGACCAGATGCCCTGGTGGAGAGTGAGGATGAAGAACGCACGTCTTCGCGGCGTGTCCACCAGGCACCGGTCCGCAGAACCTCGCTCCTCCTCGCCGCGATGTTGCTAACTGGTCTTCTCCTGTCTTTCTGTGCGATTTACTTAATAGGTAACTGCACCACCTTCCCTCCTGCCTTCTGCTCAGTAATTAACCGACATGCTTTCAGCTCATGAAATCCAAAGTTTTCCAGACTATGCCAGGAAACTCTTAGTACACTTCTATTGTCGCATGATTGACAGTGCGAAACTCTGCGGCGCTGGAAGAACTTGGGGGAAACGGTGTGGAGGAGAGACATCTGGAGGAGCTCAGGCGCTGGAAGGCCCTGCTGGAGAAGAACCTGGATATCTCCATCTCCGAGGGTACCGCCAAGTGACAGGAAAGGTGGGGTGCCCCCCGGTGGAGGAGGCAGTGCCCTGTGGCCTTTTAACAGAGCGAATGCCCTATCAATTCAGCACAGGATAGCGATTGGAGTAAATGACCCTGCATATGGAGGTTAGTCAGGTTATTGAGGATACATCATATTTTAGGTAGAGACTTACCGGAAATATGACTTACGAGGACTCGCACATACGACCGAAGTACGAAAAAAAAAAGGAATGAAATAGTATTGAAAAATAAATTTGAGGTGGCAGGACTTACGGCCAGTAGAGCTACGTATGTTGCTTAGTACGCGCTTCATGCCTTGCTGTTTCTGCGGTAAAGGAGTGTACTGTACGGCGGTGCGACCATCTCAGTCTCACACACATCTACCAGTCTCATTCTCGCACGTAAAAGCCAGTGTGGTTAACCCATTCTGACAGTCATCCATTAGGACCTGACTGCTGTGGAAAGTCTGCAGTATACTTCTAGAAAACAAGATGCAGAAATGAAAAAAACGTTATTTTGTTGAACAGTAACTATATTTTGTGTGTTTCATTAAATGTGTGGGGTTTACTTACAGAGTGAGTCAGTAGTGTTGTGTTAACCTGCCATTGTGTCGCTGTGGTGACTAGAGCAACCCACTGCCAGCCCATGGATATAAACAGCCAATGATATGAACAGGAGAACCTTGCCTTAAATTAAGCTGTAAATCGTATTTTAAAAATTAAAGAAATCTGTAAAATCAGACCTCTGATGTCTAGATTTAGTTGTACCCAAAGCAAAAATTCATATTTCTAACTGAAGAGATCACTGTAGGAGCAGAGTTTAAGCCAGGATATCCAAGACCCAGAATAACGCCAACACACCTGAGGCCTAGATCAGCACTGCAAGACAGAATAAATACTAGTCTGATGTTGGTCTTAAGCCCAAGAAAACTGTGAATAATACATTGGTCTGTCCTCTAATTGGGGCTGAGTGTTTCCCAGATTACCGTTTGACTAGTTCCAATACTAAGAACAGAGGTACAGAGGATGGTAAACATCCCTGGATGTTGTTCTTGCTCTGCCCCGAATATCAAGTATACCCCGGTTGCATCCTCGCCGAACGAGACCAATCCCATGATTCATTGTGCCCCAAGTTTGTTCTTGGAAGGCAAGTTAGCAAGACCGGTCTGGCCAAGACAACAAGTATGGCCTTTACGTTCTTGGTATTGAGAAACACGCTGGCTGTGTCTGAATTTGGGGGCTGCTTCCTTTGAAGGACAAGCTCTATGCAGCCTCCATAGGCTGCATCCTTCGAAGGTATGTGCAATGAATCTTGGGATCTCTACAAAAGAATAATACATTTTTAGGCTGCAATTGAAGGAGCCTTCGAAATGGAATGACCTTATCGCACCGCTGGAAGACAGCGGTCTTCCAATACAGCCTTAGAAGGATACAGCTCCTGAATTTGGGCACAGCCCCCGATTCTTAGAGCAGAGGGGACATGATGTGCAGGTTGAATCAATGATCGCTGGACTAAGCAATTCTCGTGGTCATATGGTCAGTGACGCAGTCAATACATCGACCTTACAATATATTAGCTGATTTGCTGCACGAGGGTGTTAGAATGTAGTACCCGGCCTGCTATGAGCAGTTGTCTTTGCGCTAACATTAGCTTACAGCAGTAAGGAATGTGCAGTATAACGCAAGAGCAATAAGCCTTGTCTAAGACACGTTTCTTAAATTTAATGTCTGTATTTTTACACATGGCCAGCAGATGGCAGAATGTTATCACTGAAATTTAGATTTTGGGACAAGCTGATTCGTTCATCATCTCTGTCATTATCGGTTGCCTCAGATTATGCCCCACTTATGAACTGAATCGAGGTGCCACATTTTATTATTGTCTGGAAATACATTCGCATCTTTGCACTACCGACCATCTTTAGGCTATAATAGTATCCAGCAAAAAGATAACATATCGGTGCATTTCATTTCAATTTAAATAAAACTGATCAAATTGTTGGTGCAAAGACTGTTATATTGCATTTCTTTAAAAATGTTCACATTACTGCAATAAACTATTTTAAAAGTCTATTAATAACAGTAGTTTAATGCTTTCCATGAAAGTTTTTATTTAACCTTATTTTGACTTCTAAGCAAAAGTCTATGTTTGCATTACGTATAAGTGTAACCAACAAGCACTGGGTATTTACCAATGATATTTTCATTATTACTAATAATGTTCAGTGGTGAAAGTAAACAGAAATGGCATGATATAAATGAAGGACTAAACATTAATAACACCCAAGGGACAGAATCTGGAGTTTATCTCCAGAAACCTGCCTTTATCATACGACAAAAAGGTGTGGTGAAGGATGGAGAGTGTAGTCTATATGTGCAAGGCTGTATGTGATTGTTTAAAAGGGAAAAAACCTGCCTGTTTTTGCCAGTTTGTGATGTCGCGAATTAAGGTGAAGCTACATATAGCGACTGGAGGCAGCCTGTTAGCTGCATGGCATGATGGGAAATTATTTTGGAGAACATCTTCATTCCAGTTAAGATGCTAATTAAAATGTACGTATTTATCAAAGCTTCTGTCTTGTACATATAAAGGAAATAAGATTATCGATCTCTGACATTCATAATGTTTTTCTCTTTATTATTAATATTATTGTTGTTGTTATTTTGATTGATCATTTATGAATACTGGTTCCTACCAGTGAATGAACCTTCCCCCATATACATCTTTGGAACAACCCCTCCCCCATATGACATCACAGAGCACACAACAAAAAGCACAAGTGGTATATTATCCTCGTTGCCGGCCGCATGGAAGGTTGCACACCTGATTCTTGCTTTCCTCACAGGGCCTCACAAAGCGGCACACGGACCTGGTGGAGAGCACATGCTATTCATACAGAAACACCTGAGGCTGGGATAGGAAGGGGGGGGGGCTAATCCGGCACAAAGGCTCTGTCTGCATCTATCCATCCATCTCCCAGCCACTTATCTAATACTGGGCAAAGCGGGAGCCTGGAACATGGGCCATGAGACGGAGGTGCACCCTAGGCAAGACACCAACCATCCAAGGCCGCACAGAATGGTCGATTCTGAGCTAGCACTCCGCCTGACTGCCTGCCATCGGACTGTGGGAGGAAAGCAGGCTAACTAGACCAACGGTCGCCAACGCGCCGCTCACAGGCTGCTAGTAGCTAGTAGTAGCTCACAGGGAGCCAATGAGTAAATTGCAGAACACTTTCTAGACATAAAATTAATTATGCAAATTCAGTATTTTTTTATTTTGATTATGCTTATGCACAAAAGGACCCCCACCCTCCCAGCTGACAGCTTTTACCATCGCCACCCCCTACCTCCCCAGCTGATCTTGCATCAATCTTGTATCAAATACGTAGCTCCCCAACATCACTTAGTTTGTAGAAGCAGCTGAGACAGTGAATAATGTTGGCTGAACACGGTACCGTATGTGATGAGGCTGAACACGGTACCGTATGTGATGAGGCTGAACACGGAACCGTA
>JAODKC010000064.1:23445768-23468936 GCA_026777985.1 Mormyrops attenuatus
TGAGTTGAAGCTGAACACAGTACTGTATTCGATGAGGCAGAACAGGGTACCGTATGCGATGAGGCTGAACAGGGTACCGTATGTGATGAGGCTGAACACGGAACCGTATGAGTTGAAGCTGAACACAGTACTGTATTCGATGAGGCAGAACAGGGTACCGTATGCGATGAGGCTGAACAGGGTACTGTGTGTGATGGCCACTGTTTTTCTTGTCTGCTTCATTTCAGTCACGCATCCTCAGCTCGTTTTCCTTTCATGGCTGCGCCGTGTGAATCTGCCATGGTGACTCACTGGGAAAACACATCACATTGTGCTCACTGAGAACCCTCTCTGCCAAACCGGGGAGTGAACTGTAAGATCATGAATAAAGACCTTAATAAACATTTGCCCATCAAACCAGTGTTCAGGAGCTGCACGGCTCAAAATGAATGACACCCGACAACGCCTGACAGTATGTACTAAAGGATACATATCATGCCTTTTCTACATGAACAATTAAACTTAAAGAATTAAGTGAATTGCCAACACTTGAGTTGTAAATTCGGCTTAATTACATCCAGAGTCCAATACAATACACTGTGTGTGTGCTTTCATGAATAATTCATGATCATAAACAACATTATGGAAATAATTCTAATTAAATGCCTCACAAACGCTGAAAAATGAAACTATCCAGGCTTAAATCATGAGTGTGTGTAAGAGCACAGACCATCATATAATACAGACTGCAGATTAACTATAGATGATAAGAAAAATGTAAATGTAGTTTTCATAAGCCTCTTTAAAAGTCCCGCAGTGATCCCAATTTATTGTTAAAATGTGTAAACAAATATGGTGTCAAACATCACTGTTAAAATGTGCAAGAAACTGTGTAACAGTCACCTCAATTCACCTGGAATATTCTACTTAAAAAGACACACAGTCTGTAATGAAATGGAAGCAGTGTTTCTCCCTGAATCATAAAACAAGATCTATTAACCTCTGCACAGCTCATGGTCACTGATGCCTCCTAATTAATCTCCATTTCAGGGAGGCCCATCGCCCTCTAATCTGTTACAGAGGGCCGACACCGAACAGGCCTGGCGCACTGCTCAGGGAGCCAAATGGGGCCAGATGCAGACTGTCCCCCATCCTCTGGACAGTCACAGGGAGCTAATCCATCACACCAGTATATCCCACAATGCCTCATAGTCCACCAGGTGGCCTTCTTACTGTAGACTAGTGCTGCTCCTCAGGGGGACGACAGAAACACCAACTTAACTGTCCACACTCTCAGGAACAAATAAAACCGATGCCTGTAGAGCAGGTTTGCCCGCTGGCTTACAATCCTGCCATTTTTTTCCCAGTGTATTGTAGCATCTGGGCATTTCTTAAAGGAAATGCCACTGAAATGCAAGTGACTAGAATGAAAATGGAAAATTTGCCAATGACTTACTGTCCTACGCCCCGTGTACATATTGTCATGTGTCAGTGAATCATCCTCAATGAATGGCCCAGCGTCCCCGTCCCCCCCCACCCCGCCACACACACACACACACTGCAGGGATGATGGGTCACTGAGGACTGGCACTTTTTCCCCTTAATATCCCACTAAATACTCTTGCAGTATGGTTTACGCTGACTTACAACACTATTTATCTGGAAACCTTGTATTTTATTTTACTAGTCATTAACCAGGGTTTTGAATTTGATGTTTCTTTTCAGTGTAATAAAATATATATGTTGATACTTCAGTACCATATATAATCCCAAATGAATACATTAGTGTACATTACTTTCGTTACTGGCTGGTTAGTCATAATTCCCTTTACAACCAGATGAATGTATTTCCCAGCATCCCATCTTTTCATCTATAACACTAGGCCAGCGTTATGCCTTTAAGTAATTGACCACTGCACTTGTCCTAATTTAAGCCCATTTCAAGGTCATGTACTGAAAATAGGGCATTGTGAGGAGTGTCGGGGGGAGCTAGCTGTAACACCTGTAACACCAGTGACTACATTAACATGGAACACTGCAGAACTTGGTGCGATCCAACCAGCCCTGACATCACCTGAAAACCTCATTGCTTCCTCATTCATGAAAGGGGACTCTCCACTTAAATATGAAGCCATCCTTCTCCCCGCCCCATTTCCATTCACAGCCAATCAGCTTGGAACAGCGAGGACCGCTGATAAGGCCTATTCAAGGGAATGTTGTCAAACACTTTAGCATCCACATGACATTCCACTGAATTAATCAGACATGGGGGGGAGGGCGGGCACCTGCCCTTTTGCCCAAACTATTTCAAGTGCTTCCCATTTTTTAAATCTATATTTTCAAATGCATAAATATTCACATTTATTATTGGTTGTCACGTACAACAGAATACATATAAACAAGAGGGCGTGTAGACACCTTTTGTTTTTATTAAAAAAAAAACACAGAACTATAATTCAGGGTTTTATTAATAAACCTTTATCGATTAGCATTTTTCTGTGATATTGTTCATCACTGCATTCTTATTGATACTCCCCCCTGGTTCCACTGTCTCTGTTTGGAGTTTTATGGCTTGATTAGAATTACCACAGTCATGAGGATGTGACCTTGTGAATCACCACAGAACTGAAGTGCGGTGGTTCTGGAGAGCTAGAGGAGATATCTGACCCCAGATCTGCTCTCCAGTGATCTTTGGTTTCTTGGTCATTGACAGCAGAAATGTACCGAGCATCTCAGGGGCACAGACAGCTTTGTTTGTCTAAATAGAAATATGTGTGGCTACAAGAATTTCAGATGAAACTGCAATTTAGTCTCCCAGGGCTGTGGATAGAGAATCAGCCTCCCTCCTTTTCCCAGAATGCCACTGCAGATTTGGGTTGCTAGCACGCCACACCTCCCACTGGTCCCTTCAAGGGTGGGGGAGGGGGGGCACTTAAGCCCGGGATGATGATGAGTGAATGGTGAATAGAGTCACCAGGGCGGCGATGAAGAGGAACTATCGGTGTTCCGCTAAGCTTGTGGAGGCGACCAGTGAGCAGAGAGGGGCCAGGGTCACCTGACTCACAGGGTGAGTCATCTGTATCGGTTTGACTTTATCTATAAGAGTCACTCGCCCACAGCTATGTGTGTAACCAGGCGCATTTTCTCACAGCGTGAATGTGTTCCACTTGAGGCTGAAGAACAATCCAGGGCACGGCGGTTTATGTGGATTAACGCGTTCGGCGGCATTTTTCTGCTACTTGTTTAGATGAACGTTCCTGTTTGCAGAAATCCCAGTGCAGTTCATTGAAATGAATCTGTTCGATCATTAGTAATAGTCAACAGACCTCCTTCTGAAGACCAAGGACGTGAGCATTCCCCAGGAGGTGGGCTGCCCCGCTACGGAAAACAAACCTGGCGTTTATGGAAGCAGGCATTTACTGTATATGGCCGGACTGCTAATATGGAAAGTTGACTTTTTTGGGTCATGACAATAGCGCTGGCAGCCAATGTTTGTATGGTCAAACCTCTAGTGTGAGAAAGCCTTTTTTTTGGGACAAGGAAGATTCCTGTCTTAAACAAATTAGAGATGCCGTCCCACTTATAAACAGTCACTGAGCCGAATCACATTCCGTTCAGACCCACAAATCATAAGGCCGACCACAAATCGCCAGTGGGAGATACGCTTTCTGAGACCACCGCTGACACATTAGGGGCAGAAATCCACTCATTTCAAATGTCCCTGGTTTAAAAAATAAAAATAATGAAAATAAAACAATGGCATGAAATACATTTCGTCACCTGCTTCCACGAAAGAATCCCACGGTCACTGTCTCCGTTAGTGTCCCTGGCTTGTAATCAGCCTTACGTTTGTGACAGACCTACACCCTGATTTTCATCATTAAAATAGCTTTCCTTTCATTGTCTGTCCAAAATGTCCTTCCTTGTCTTCTTTGCATCTAAAACAATTTCTACAAATGGATGTTTCAAATTAAGGCGAAAATATTGACACCAAAAAACACTCCACAACTGGAATAATCTTGAATAATTGAATAGATTACATCTGACATATTTGGCACGAGCGTCAGTACTAGAGAGAGCTTTCAATTCAAAACCCCCGAACTGAAAATCAGAGAACAAAGGAAGACCGTCCCAGTCCGACAGCCGTGGTGGGCATCTCCAAATACTTGTGGTGTCACAGACATGGATACCATAATCCATTTGGTCAATACAGTGGACAGAAATACAGGCAGGTCTCCACCTACATAATATGTTCCACAAACCGTTACTCGGATTACATTTTATGCAAGTCAGATTTACCCCCCGTAGACACCTTACAGCAAAAAAACACAAAAAATATATAATACATACTAAAGTACCGCAGTGGTTAGCGCTGTCGCCTCACACCTCTAGGACCTCTTGGTTTGCATTTTTCTGTGATATTGTTCATCACTGCATTATTATTGATACTCCCCCCCACCCTGGTTCAACTGTCTCTGTTTGGAGTTTTATGGCTTGATTAGAATAACCACAGTCATGAGGATGTGACCTTGTGAATCACCCCAGGTCTGTGTGTGGAGTTTGCAAGATTTCCCCATGTTATTGTGGGGTTTCCTCCGGTTTCCCACCACAGTCTGAACACATGCTAAGGTGAATTGGAGTTGTGTGTGTAGGTTGGCACATGCTAAGGTGAATTGGAGTTGTGTGTGTAGGTTGGCACACCATCCTGGGTTATTCCCCGCCTCTGCACCTCCACCTCCTGAGACAGGCTCTGGACGCTTGCGACCCTACATAAAACAAGTGGGTACAGAAAATGGATGGATGGAAATTTTCAGTGTGACTTTACTTTTGAAGATTCAGTACAGAATGCTTTACTGTACTTACCTTAATCCTAGTATCAGTCTGGGACATGGGGGGGGGGTGCTCTTCATGTTTAATGCCATGGCATTCATTAATAGCTGGTGGTGATGATGATGATGTGGCCATAGGTTATGCATTACATAAGTCACCTTTTTGTGTTATCGCTTTCGTACACTCTCAGATATTTTTGTACGTAAGTCCGGATTTAAGTCCGGATTTAAGTCAGTCTTGCGTAAGTTAAGAGTAACTTGCATGCAAACCAATCTGCCATTGGTTACAAAGACTCAAAAAATGACTCAAGCCATCACCGCAGCCATCAGTCGGCTAATGACTACCAGGGTTCGCAAGGAAAAACGAAAGACGCGTCAGTCGTCCCAGCACTTCCCCGTCACCAGACCGGTGAGGCTCATGCCACAGAGAAGGGCGAATGTGAAGAAACAGCTTAAGTTTGACCTCAATTTGGACCCGTGGGCTCAATCGGCCAAAGAACTTAAACCCTAACCTACAATCAAGAGAGCTGCCATTGTGGGAACCAGCCGTGGGTCACGGCACCGCGAATGCGAGCTTGCTGGGGGATGTGGGGCCACTTGGAGAGTCCCCAAGCTGCTCCGTCTGCTCCGTTGAGGAGTATTGTGGTGTTTCTAAGGGCTTCTGGAGTGGGAACATCTGAACAAGGCTTTTTCAAGCTGGGACTCCAGTCAAGGCGAATACATTCGCTTCCCAACGATGTACTGATCTACTGCAACCCATTCATCCATAATGAGAGAAAATACACATATACTCATCACTTTTCTACATGAGGGTAGCGTTGTCTGTCTGAGTGTCAAGCCTAAATTTGCCTCAAACGACGGCTGCGGTCTGGGCCGAATCGCCAGATGGCTCTCCTCAGCTGGAAACGTGACTCAGGAAAAAGCCCCAGTTTTGTAAGCCACGTCGCTCTATTCACACCCCCAGCATGCGGCAAACTCATGTGGCCCTCAGCCGGACCGTCCTCTGAAGTTGGGAAGTCCTCCCCCGCACCGCAGTTTGTTTAGATGTGACCCCTCCACCACTGTCCTGAAAGTATAGAAAGGTACACATCCCCCTCACTGGGCACATTTCCATGATCTAACTGTACTGCTTCTGCACGCTGTGTCAACACTTGTCCTGCTGAGCTTTGCCATTAATAGCGATGTAAGAGGGAGGACCCAGTAATCACCAGCAAAGAGGTGTTTCCCTTTGGGCTCCTTGTGACCCTTTACTAAGCAATTAGCATTAGCCACATGCAGAACACAGGATCAGCAAAGTACATACTCTCACAGTCCAGCTCTATGCACAGGGATGCGCATAACTGGTACGCAAGTACGCATTCACCTCTAAAAGTGATACGTGCGGCAATCAATTGCTGAAACAGCACAAATGTGTATGTATTTTATGGCAAGAAAGTATTGTGCATTTTAACCTTGTTAAGCTAATATGCTAATTCGTACTTCATTTGTAGTATAAAGGTTAGAATGCACGGTAATTTCTTGTCATATCAGTGCAAAGGCACATAAAGGCACATAAAATGCGTACGCATTACAACAATGAATTGCTGCACGTATTGCTTTAAAAGGTGAATGCGTGCTTGCGTACCTGTTATATGTATCCCTGTCTATGCATACGGGACCAATCCTGCACTGGGTTTCGCAATATAGGCCCAAACAACATTCAGAGAACCAGACAGTCAAAACATAAACGAAGCGTAATTCAGTGACTTTAGGTACAAGGTTTGATCTTCATCAAGGCAAAACTGGCAAAAACAGAACAACCAGACATGGTTGGTCTCACCTATATGATAATTTCTGCATGGATCTTATCAGAAGGGTACCGATCATGATGATCCAAGAGTCCTGGGATCAACAGTGCATCTCTCTCACTACCACCTTGACTTGGCGGTTAAAGATTCTCTTCATCTCAGAACCTGTTCACCATCCAAAGCTTTATTCCTGCCCCGGACCAGGTCAACTTACATCTTACGGCTGCTGAAGGAGGGTAAAGATGGAAGTATGACCTATCAGAATGGGATTTACCTCTGTGTCTGTTTTGTAGAGTCAATATTTGCACCATGCAGCACTTGAAGTGCCAGTAACACGAGGAAGATGGTAACTAGAACAACAACGCAGATAGCTTGGTGATGCAGTTCCATCTGCGCCTGGGTTCCATCTGGATCTCAAACTGTGCTGGCCCTCAGGAATGAAGAACCGCCTAAAGATGGACATGGTCCAGGCTGCAGAATTTTATTTACCAGTTAAATACAAAATCAAACCATTTCATACATTTTACAGCTTTAAAAGACAAGCTATTTAAAAATCTAACCGATGAGTAAGAACATACAAACTAAGGATAATTGGGGATTTCTGTTGAGTGGAATTAAAAGTTGCATTATGCTTTACGTGGGGGGGTGACATGGCGATGCAGTGGGTGGTGCTGTTGCCTCATACCTACTGGGCTGGGTTTTGAGCCCTGCTACCGCTTGGTGTGTGGATTTTCCTCCGACAGATCAAACATGCAGTCAAGCAAATTTACATGACTAAACTGGCCAAAGGGCGCGAGAGTCTGCGTGCCCTGAGATGGACTGGCATCCTGCCCAAGGTGTTCCCCTGCCTTGTGCCCTAAGCTACCTGGACTAGACTCCAGCCCCCACCTCTCCCAGCATTTGGAAAATGCCTGGACAGAATATTTGCCCTAAGATGATTCTAAAATATCCAAGTTACTGGAAAGATTTTTAAAAATTTGCTCTTAATGTTGTGAATCTCTTTCTGTCCACGAATCTCCCAAATATATGCATTAAATTATGAATGACACAGTATATAAACTAAGGAAGTCCATTAACATGGTTGAAAAATAGAGTGGCTGCTTAGCAACAGGGGTGCTGCAGTAACCACACGGCCAGAGTCACATGGAGGACACAGGTCAGGAGTAAAGAGGGGCTCCAGCTAATACTGGGAAGCAGAAACATTCCCTTATTAGAAAACATTACATAACGAGCACTAAATAAATCTGATTAAATTACAGATTAGTCTAAAATCACCCTAATTAAATGATCACATTTTGGTGCTGCTCATTGTTTAAGCTTTAATGAAAAGAAGGTACACCTGTATCCAATATCCATGGGTAATATCATACTATTGAAAAAAAGTAACAAAAAATCCAAAATGTTACAGAATAGAAAGGTCTTAAAGGCACAGTCATTAACCACTCAAACTCTCACGCAGAGAACAAAAGATGTTTAAAATAGTGGTGAGGGTATTTTCAATGAGGAAAAAAATCACTTATCTTGAAGAACTGCCCTGAAAGCAGTGTTTTTGCTTTGAAATTTCATTATGGGATGGTTACACTTTGCAGTTCAATGCTCCATGCAGTAACATCCTTCACGTTTGACAATGTGTTCTTCTCGATCTGTTCGGCCATTACAAAACCTCAGTATTATATGGTTTCATACTAGACGGCGTTGTAAGAAAAATATGCCGTCAACCACATCTTCCTGTGTCCCGTCATCTCCTATCTCAGATTCGGCACTCAAAACAGCTCCTAAATGCCTGTTCGTATCATATTCTCTTCTATCAACGTATGACCGCTTTGCAGCCAAAACACCGGGCAGTGAGATTTATAGCCGAATGACGACACGAGTCAAACATCCATCACCCTACAGACCCAGACAGATCTGTCATAGCGGACTTAAATTCCCACTTCAATCTGACTGATAGCAGGCTTGTGCTAGACTGGATCAACACAAGTAAATATGGATGAAGCATTGGAGTCTATACTCCAAATGATTACGTTCTGCAGATTAAGAAAGAGTGGGTTACATCACTGTATATAAAACAGGACTTTACCCAAAATCCGGAGAGGGTATTGTATACTGAGGTAGGGGAAATCTTCAAAATAAAGAAGGCTGCCACTAGTTCCCATTTATAGTCTGCATTGTGACTTTGGTCCGGGGGCCATTTTAAAAGGTAATAAAACTCATCCATTGTAGAGCTCTGCTAATGTTGTAGATATTTAGGAAACCCAAATGGACAGTTCAATAGGATCATATCGCACAATGTAAGGGAGACTTCTCGTTTTTAGATCCACATAAAGTTCTTTTCTTTAAGCCAGCACCCCCAAAGCCATTTTAGACCACCTACCAAACAGCATTCTTCCTGCTGTGTTGCCTGTATTGGTTATGGCCGCCTGGTCCACATCCCCTTGGAAGCCTGAGATTTCTCTCATGGCCCTGCACGCTTGACATTAATGAAACTTGTGGAGCATAAAGTATGCTTGATGTGGCTGTGTTTCTTCTTCCTTTCTAAAATAGTGGTTTAAAAATAACACTCATCCGGGCTGCCAGTCCAATCTAATGCACAGAATGAGAGGAGACTGGAATGTCCCAGTGGGGGGGGGAAGACAAGATGTTCTCCACGACGTCCCCCTCTGCCTCCGTCTCTGGCTAATCTGGACCTGTCAGCTTCCCGAGAGGTATCACGGTGTCAGGAGTACACTTGTTGACCAGGGGAGGCACACTGTGGGATGCGGCCATCTTCAGCAGGAAACGTGTCATTGATGGGAGACGTTCTCCATAATCCGCTTACTGCCGGCTTTGTCCGCACAGACCTGCCCGGCTCAGAGTATTTTAGAAATTTTTAACGGAACCTTTAGTGCTGATAAAGTTACCACTTCATTTGCCATTTGGTGAGAGTGAATCTTGGGGTCTGAGTGCAGTCTCAGCAGTCTATGCAGCCCCAGGACAGGCAACTCCAGGACCAGAAGCTAAGCAAACCACTTACTGGGGACTTGCTGTCGCTACCGATGAGAACGCAGTAACCCACACATAGGCGGAGGCGTGGGGGTTACACAAACTAGATTCATTGCTGACAGGAACATTCATTTCCCCTTCAAACAGTGTCTTTGGATCTCAAAAAGCCAACAAAAGGCTGTCCGCATGCCAACTGTCCATGACACCGGAGGTGTTCCCATTCCAGCAGCTCACAGCTTCTCTGGAACACGCGGGAGCAGCCGGCAGCTTAACACCACAAACGAGCAAGCAGTGACCTTTCTGCAGTGGAAAACATCGCAGTCATCTCTGACACACACCCTGTGACTTAGACACGTGAATGTCTACCACGTTGCTTTCTTTGCATGAGGGTCAACCATCCTATCCCCAAACATCCGCTAATGCATTTTCACCTCACACCACAATATCGGCCTCAGACCTATAACATTATCTTCTCATCTGTTTACCCTCTGCTTACATGCTAACCCAATGCTCAGTCATCTTCATGTGTCCTACGGCACAACATCTTAGACCCCTTAGCGATTCTAGACCCGATAAAGGGGGACTTCTACCCCCCCAGAAAAATTATTTTTCTAAATCTCCCACCACCATGTAAATTTCAAAGTTAAGAACTCGCTAGTGGCGGATGCCAGGTGTTCCTCAGATTGAAAGTATCAACCCTACCGGAGGCTTCAAATCCTAGAATCGCCCCTCCTTGGTCCCCTAGTGTAGTGTAATTCCCTCATTATTCCTTCGTCCATCATCTCCATGCTTAACTTCGGATGATGGAACCGATCGGTGATGAGAAGAAAGGCACATGAGAACAAGCTGCGGGAAGTAGCCGTCTCTCTAGCCCTCCCGCCTGAGCCGGGGAATGGTCTGACTCAGCATTCCGCCGAGCGTTTGTCAGACAGTTTTATTACCTAATCCAGTTTAGGTCGAGGAATCTGGCCAGTAACCTAATACGCTTTATAATCCTCACTGCTATGGCCAGGAATCAGTCTGACCAAGATGGGGAGGGGAAAAAAAAAACTGACTTGCAGCCGAGGTCCATGTACTGCGGCAAAATCATATGCAAATCTTTCCAAATTCTAAAAACCGTCGGTCTTGCTTTCTTTTAGTCAGCTGAAAAAGATCTTTCACCATCTATAGTCAGGAAACTTGAATGAGCGCTGAATCACCGAGTTCCCAGAGGAGTGAGAGAAATCTGGCGCCGACTGGTAAATAAAAAGGCCCTAAACCGGGAGGACAGAGCCGCTCCTTCTTTACCACATACCGACTTCAAAGTGCTCACAGGTCACCAAATGAACACCCCCGAAACCTGATATCCACATTACAGCAAACCTTTGCGCGTAGGAGCACCCATAGACTTACGGTCATGCTGAGGCAACTTCCTCTGGGCTAAAATGTGCCGACGCAAGCGGTTTTGGGTTTGGTACCGGTTTCTGCATAATCCTTGTGCTTAATGACAACTGATAGGTAAAAATGCTACCTACAGGCAAAATCGACACCTACCCTGCAACTTCACTTCCAGCCCCAATAAGGCCCCGCATCAGTGTTGAACCCACATAAGGGAGAAGATTTAATGTTGGGGAATGGCAGGATCTGTCCTAGTCTGTTGTCCAAAAAAGCAGTATTGGAAAGGGGATGTCGGACAAATAAAATGAAAAAAATCCTTACACCGGTAAAACTCTTGGGGTTAATATGTCGGGTGGGTGGGTTGGGCGATCTCATTACTGTGTCGCAATGCACTTCAGGAAGGATACAGAATAAGAGGGTGAGGGTGGCCAGGCAGGTGTCAGGGGGGGGGGAGGGGGGGGATCAGCCTCAGCCAGAGATAACGGGGCATTTTCCACACATAATGTGCAACAGCAGCAGCAGACTCTGCGGAGTGTGAATGACAACGGGGTGTGAATGAGAGGAGGCCCTGCCAGAGAGAGTCAGCAGTGTGCCAGAGAGAGTCAGCAGTGTGCCAGAGAGAGTCAGCAGTGTGCCAGCACTGTCAGCCGAGCGGCCAGGCCACAAACCACCAAGATGGACACTTTGCATATTAGCTATATTTTTTCCTTTCAAAAAAAAAAAAAACAAAGAAAAAAAACAGAAGTTAATGCATTGGCAAAGAAACTAAAACATAACAAACACAAACCGGGTGGACAGTGCTTGCAGTTACACATATTTGCATATATAGGAATACACTTTGGCTGATCTGCATATTCAGACTGTTTCATGCATATAAGAGCCCTTGTCTTGCCCAGCGCTTACTAATAGTGACCTGTCATCGGTGGAGAAAGAGCAGCCAACCAGATCCAGCTTAACACGACGAACCGTCTCTAATTGGATGAATAAGATGAGAGTAAGACCAAGGCCGGAGTGAGCTGGAGACACGGCCTGCTGCTCAGCGCTTGTTCCTCAGGGAAGACCAGTCATCTTGCCTTCACGCAGATGGTATCATGGGGTCAAAAGTGTCCACACGCAACATCAGTTCTCCGTGAAGCCCTTGTCAGCTTTTTATAGCTGGAAAATTCGAGTCTGACTCAGGGGTTTAGTCAGTATGAGGTTAAAGGACAGGATCTGGGACCGGCTGCACTTGACACCGTGACGCAGAGGGAAGATGCCAGCGTCCATCAGCTTCCACCAAAGATGAGGTCAGGCAAAAGAGCGACACGGCGATGGGGAGCCTGCTGACTTTCTCAGCTTTTCCGTTAAGCAGACTGAGCCATAATCTACCTCAAAAAAGCTGGGGGTAAAAACTAGCGTTGGCCAAATGAAGCCTCATGAACCACTTGCTGTATTTTCTGTCCCCACTAGATGGTGCTCTCTATTCAAAAAAGGGCACCATCTAGTGGGGTCAAAAAATACAGAAACTGGTTCATGAAGCTTCATTTGGTGAACACCAGTAAAAACCATCACTGGAATGAATTCAGAAGTTTCAATAAATTATAGTATATACACATCAGCTGTATGTGTTGACTATATATACGGTGTGTGTGTGTGTGTGTGTGTATATATATAGCCACCTTAAGATTAGTCACCTAGGGGTCAGGGAAGGACGTCAAAGTTAATTTGAGATGCCAGCCGCAACATGCCGATCCAGCACTGGCTGGGAGATCTGAGGTCTAAGCATTTAGGAGTTGGCAAGTTTACAGACACACACCTAGCGTGGGGGGGGGTTACAGCTTTACAGCCCTACCCCCCTGACAAGTGATCAAACAAAATGTAATTAAAAGGGTGGGACAAATTAAGTTGTAAGGATGTGGGCCCTGAGAGGCAGTCTCACTCGCTGTAGAGGTGGACATGTATATGAAGAGCATGAGGCTTGGTGCATTCTTAGCCCCTCCCCCAGCTGTGACCCAGCGAATCAGCTGCTACCGTCACAGGTGACTGGCAGCTTGGGGCTCCTCCATATACAAAGCGGGGGTCAAGAACATCAGCGCCACCAATGTATGCACCAAACAGCAATCCAAATGTCCAATGACCTTCAGGCAGAATGCCCTGACTTATGAGAACTGTCTCATCTTCAAAATTAGTGAGTGAATAACAGAGTGGCTCATGTAATTTGACTGCAGGGCTCTAAGGGGCACCACTACGACTTGACGAGCTTGAAGCCCTGGCCTGTGTCCAGCACGGACGGGGGGAACCAGGACAGCTTGAGCCTACGGAAGCAGCGCAGGCAGACGTCGCAGACCCAAAAGAGGTTCAGGCCTCCGCACCAGTTGGCCAGGTGGACCAGTGGGAAGGTGGCACGGGGGAAGTAGGTCTTCCAGTGCTTGGTGACGTCGCTGCCTGTGGGCAGGTGCAGGGTGTAGTCGCCCCACCGCATGGACACGCCATAGATGGCCGACACGCCGCCGCTGCCCTCCGACCAGCAGATGTCGCTCTCGGGATTGCAGTTATACTCCACCCATCGGGCGGTGAAGTCACCGAGCTGCGGCGCCTCCGCCTCCTCCACGTCCCTCAGCTTTGTGAGCTCCGCCCCCTGTGCTGCCACATACAGCTCATCCACCTTCCGCACCTCCTGTACCCACGGCCCGGCATTCTCGTCATCGAGGACCACGATGAGGCGCGAGCAGAAGCCTGCATTCTTCTCCTTCCACCACTCCAACAGCTGTTCCAGGCGGAGCGTGTCGCCACCTGGCAGGACCAGACATCGCGTCAGCCTTCCCCGATGTCCCCCCACGCCCCCCCTCTCTCCTCCCCAAACCTCACCCCATTGCCTCCGTAGCAAGCTGCATCACTAACGCTTTAAAAGCACACAAATCCCTTCTCTGTTCCATCCACTTCACATGCATGGAGAAATTTTCACCGTCCCGTCTCTCATCTCATCTATTTAAACATTTAAAACATGTCTGTCTACTCTCTCTGCAAATTTCACTGAAGCCCTTCATGTTAACTACTTTCCATGGTGGTACAACAGCAGGGCCTACCCACAGAGCGCAACTCTGGTGTCCTCAGAGCACACCATGCGGACTCTTTCGGTGTGCAGATCGACAAATTGACAGGAAATACATCATAAAAGCCATTTACTGCCAGAGATTATATTCTAATGTTTAATTCATGTAGGTGCCCTATTAACAATAACACCCAGAAAACACAAATGTTATGCAGAACGGGACCTGCATCTAAACTGCAAACACAGCTTCCGTCAAACCACCCGTCTCTTTTACATTATTTCATTTTGTGTGCTGATCCTGAGCAGGGCTGCGGTGAACATGCAGCCTTTCCCATGAGATCCAAGGCAATCTGAAAATACCTGTGCCTGTAAAACCGTGTGTCTTTCCTCGGCATGAAGAAGCCAGAGTATGCAAACATGGGGAGAACACGCAAGGTCGTCACACACAGAGCCAGGACTGGTAACTAAACCCTCAACCCTTGATATGTAAGGCTACACCTCATCTTGCTTCACTGATGCTGAGCATTGACAATTATTAATCATTATTAAAGTAATGAGAATTATTGGTTATATACAATAACATGAAAGAAGAATTATAGTCATTCATTAATAATCCGTTACGATGCTGAAAGGGGCGGGGACCACAGGGGCACAGACCCCAGCTGGAGGCTGATTGGCCCACTCCTCTGTCACAATGCAAATGAAAACATATCATTGGCTAATGATATGGTTGGCCCCTCTGTATGAATTATGGCACCCTTACCGGCCAGGGCCCATTCGCCGGAGCGCAGCGAGTGGCCGCTGTAGTAGATGACGTAGGTGTCGTGCCGCGGCCCGTCGGCCGTGCGCTGCTCCATGAAGCCGCGTAGCTTGGTCTGTAGCGCGTCGGCTGCCATGCCACCCGCCGAGTAGTCGCAGCCATACGTCTCGATCATGTGGTGCGAGAAGAAGCGCTGGATGTTGTTCAGCATGCCCGTGGAGCGCAGGTTCAGTTCCTGGACCAGGTCCGGGGGCAGCAGCGTGGGCTGTCCGTCGAGGCTGGGGGGAGGGGTGGGGGCAGTGCAATGACATCATCAGCAGTGTCAGATGCTTTAGACTTGAATTTATTGATCACCTTTGGGAAATTCTTTCGGTCCAGCAGCAGGTATACAGGTATAAAGAGGATAGAAACAATTAGAGTAAGGAAAGGGGTGCAAAAATGTTGACAGTTTAGAGCAGATATATATCTAATCATGACCGAGCTGCTCACCAATGCCCCCAAAGTGCTCTCAAGCTTAGGACACCCTGGCGTGACGGACCTGGAGCGACTCGTGCCGCTGTCAGCGGGCTCAGATAACTTTCTGCAGACCGCGATCCGGGCGGAGTGAGCAGCCGCGCGGAGATCAGAGACTCAGACGCTGAAGGTGAAAACGGGGGGGGGGGGGGGATCCTGCAGCCACCGCAGAAACGTCACGGCTGAAGGTCTCATTACACAGGGGAGCGCCCCTGGAAGAGGCCGTGGTAACGGGGCATGGTGACCCCCCTCCCCCGACCTGAGACCATCCAGCCTGGAGAACCCATCGCCGTGAGACTGGACCGGGCTGGCTCACTTACCCTGCCGGGTTTCTACTAATCCCCACGCTGACAGAACGGGGTGACCAGGTGGCAGGAAAGGGACTTGGCGGCGATGACATGCAAAAATGAGCAGACCTGACACAGAACAGTACTCCAAACTATGGAAAGAGCCCCCTTAAATATGTGCTGTCTAGGTATCCTTGGTTTGCCCGCTGACCTAAATAAACTAGATCCGGACTATTTTCAGGGAGTCAAATGGTGAAATTGAAAATAGGGCATCTAGCGGTAATAAAGAAGTCAGCTTTCCATGACAAACACTGTGAGCAGGCCTGAAAGAGAAGGGGGGAAACGGCAAGCTCAGGCAGGCTCAGAGGTCTCCTGGCCGGGGACGTGGGCGGTCGCTCCTGGGGCCGGACGCCACGTACCTGCAGTAATTGGTTGGGATGACAACAGCGTAGCCCACGCACGTGCCCCCCAGGCAGTTTCCAAACTCATGGAAAAGGCTGTGGGCCAGGGTCTCCAGGGGGAGAACGATGAGGAACACACTCATGAAGATCCCATTGCTGGACTGGGGGAGGGAGGGGGAGCATATATTATAAAAAAAAAAAAAAAAACAGCAGGGGTCCTGTAGGCAACACGACAAGGGCTACATGACATGTTTTATGCTTAATAAACACCTCAGAGTTCCGGCAGGGAGGTAAATTTGAACTCGACACAGACCTGTACACTGTGATATCATCTGTCCTGACAAAGGTGAACACATTTTTAAAGCCCTTATATTCTACTGAATGATTCAGTGATACAGCAAAGGGTCCATCCCCAGAGAGGAAGCGCTGGGGAAGTTACTTAGTATTTCATTAAATCTGTAAATATGCAGCAAAAAGAGGTCAAAGATTTTAAAAATATGCATGAAACTGCGAGTGGATTTATCTGTCATAAATGGACATAAAATGAAGCTTTACATTTAAAAACAACATTGTGTATGAGTGCTCTGATAAACACTGTCATCCCCTGCTTTGTGCTCTATTTGTGTTAGGGGGGGCTTCGGGCTCACTATAAATCGTTATGGAAGATGGGTGAATGAAATCTGAATGTTCGGGGCTCCCAGCTCTGACCGAAGCACTTTCAGCTTGATGCTCTATGCTTCAAAGAAAACCATAAATCCAGTCAGACCAGTACTTAGAGGCCCAGTCTTGGAAAAGGAAAGAACAGCCCCATCCAGATCTAGTCACATCTCAGCTGAGGATTTCAAACTCTGATTTTGGATTATATATATTTATTTTTCCTAGTAATTTGTTGATGAAAATCAAATCATTTACCAGACTGCTTGTAGCTGTACCGACGGTTATCAGCCCTGCTATGCACACACAGAAACAGGCAGGCTTGTCCTCTAGCCCTATATTGGACATAAATAAGACTGCAGGCCTACCTGCCAGCTGACCGCAGCCAGAATAATCGTGGAGATCAGGCTGAAGAACACAAGGCGCTGGGAGATCAGGCAGAAGTGGCGCATTCCCCTAGACGCCATCACCCTGTCCAGGCTTCGGGTGTCGGAGCGCTGAGCAAAAAAGACCCTCTGGCAGTCGTTGAGCTTGGTGTGGAACCCCCAGAGGCTGATAACAAAGACCACATGGCAGACGAGCCAGAAGGCGCCAGAGACAATGAAGCCCGGGATCACCAGGTACCATTGGCCCAGGCTGCCTAGCTTGAACCCAGCCAGAGTGAGGAACGCTAGCTCCACCAGCGTCAGCGGTAAGACCGAGAGGCGGCGCCACAACCGGCCGCAGGTCAGCAGTGGCAGCCAGCGCTCTGTGACCGACAGGCCGCTGAAGTACAAGTCCAGAAGGGGCTGGCACACCAGCCGGCCCAGGTAGCAGATCAGGCCATAGAGGTTCGGAGAGAGCTCCAGTGAACTGAAGAGCAAGGCGGCCACCCCCACGAAGCACGCCAGGTTGGGGATGGCGAAGAAGGACTTCATCCGCAGGCTGACGATGAGCGCGGCCAGCGCCACCCCCATTAGGATGATGCTGGCCGACTTGTTAAGCAGCAGTGTGGTGCTGGCCACGGCGAAGCCCACCAGCTCCAAGAACTCGGCAGACGTGAGCAGGGCGGGCCGGAAGCGCGTGCAGCCGCACACCCGCTCCACCAGCGCCCACAGCGTCCGCAGCAGCAGGCTGCTCAGCAGCAGGTAGTCCGTCACCTGCTCCTTCACGTTACTCGCCAGGGACGGGCTGCTCAAGAAGCAGAGCAGGCCCAGCAGGAAGCCGAACCAGAGGTGGAACAGGCTCATGCTGGCCGACTCCATGCTGAAGTAGTAGTAGAGGATGCTGGCGATGCCGAGGACGAACAGGCCCAGGATGAAGATGACCAGGATCATGATTTCCTCTGTCTTCTCCCAGCGCACGTAAAGGCCTAGGCATATTGCCACCAAGAGGCTGAGGCTGGACAGACAGCCGAGACATCGTACCGAGGAACTGGTGCCTATGTCGCGGTTCAGCTCCTCCAGCTTCGTCATCGCTGCATAGAGACAGTGGCTGACGCAGTAGCGGAATGACCTACACATTAACATTCAAGGGTGGGTGACTCGTCACATCCGGAAAGCGTCCCCTAGAGGCTCATCCAGGGTATGGTGAGGCATTTGTCAAGTATGTGACCTTAGGCAGCTAGGGGGGAGACAGAGAAACCGATCAGTGTGACTTGGAAATGACGACCAGGGAGATTAATGAACAAATCAGTAGCGGAGGAGACAGGGGTGCCCACTGCAAAATTTACCTAGTGGGGACCCCCCGGGGTCAAATCTTATCGAGGGATCCTTTTGAAGACCCAAAATTCACAACAATAAAAGAGTCTTCTCCCCGGATCGACAAATTTTACGGAGGGGGAATCACTCCCCCCGAGAAGCTCAGGCGGCGAAGCGGCGCTGACACCGAGCCAGCATGTATCCGGAGAGACTTTTGGTTAGTCAACAGATGCAGAAGCGTCTCCCGCACGGTTCTACTATGAAACACAAGTTCAGACATAAACTTCAACATTGATTTGGTTATGTGACGGAGCACTTTTATATGCCAGGGTATTAGTTATTAATCCCAGATTTCAGGCGTTTTGGTCACCGAGATAACTAGCATTAGTTTATGATACGGCAAACATCCATCGAAACCGGTTTCTCCGTATTGTCTTACTTCCTGGTCCTTTCAACAACCAGAAATTTCTACAAAACATCTTTCATATGCCGAGGTGTAGCGCCCGATGGACTGTATACCGTTTTAAACTGATATATGAAATGTCTCGATAATTTCGAGCTCGTTCCTTAGTTGCCGCTGGGAATGTAACCCAGCAGTTTAACGCCCTTTGCGAATAAGACGGTTTTTTGCAGCCAGTTTCTCTAGCTTTATTCGACATGGTTAAAGGATAAAAATATTCTGTCGGACACGTTCGTTTAATTTACCCAGAGCGGCGCATACTAAAGTTTTTCAGGGGAATTCCATACTTTTTCAGTTGGAAAACTTTCTTTCCTCGTCATCCGCCATGTCTTCGTCAGGCGAGCTATGGTGGCTGGGACGGACAAACAGAGCACGGAGATAAACGCGTTTGCCACACATGTACGCTTGCAGCGCGAAAACTGTAATATATAATATATGTTACTATGAAGTATATATTTATATACTGCGTTAAAATTTCACCGCTTTTGAGTGGAAGGTTCTCGTGTCTATATTTTAAAAGCAACTGAGACTTGGGGAATTCAATTCATTAGTGAGAAGTCTATTCATGTTCACGAACACTTCATTTATGGCATTTGAATGACCATTTCTCAGAAAGGATTGGCTTATTCTGGGTAAAACGGAAGTAAAGGTAAGAGTTTGAAATGTGGTGTACTTAAGGAAAAAAAATAATTGTAGAGAAGTGTTCATTAATAGAGCTGGAGACTTTCCCAGTGCAATGTAAGATTGGTATGTTATTACTGTAAGCTAGTACAAGAGGTGCCTGCCTGGGATGTGAACGATCCCTGGCCACTTCATTACATCCCATCAGAAACATCCATCCCATGTTGTGTGTCTACAATGCAGATGCTCTATATGAAACAGTGTTCATTGTTTTTATCTCATACGTTCTTATTAACAGGAATTATGAAAGAGATGTTTATATATGGTCAAGAACCGTGTGGCCCACTTACTAGGGAAAATGGGCAGTGTCATTCTACTCACCTAGAAAACAGGCACACAGAGGTCAGCTTCGTTTGAGAATAGTGTGCATTTCACAGCCTGAAGAAATTAATTTGCATTGTGCAATCACTAATTATTAACACCATCTACTACCCCTACGCCTCTGCCGAAGATCCGTCTGTATGTGAACCACTCAAAGACAATAAACCACACGGTATCATGCATTCACAGTCATTTATAAAAGGAAGAAACACTGAATACTACAGGCACATCTGTGCCCTGCGGTAGTCACAGTCTCTTACGCATGGAGTTCATGCACATAGTGAAACCAAACAGGAACCTTAATACAAAGTAATGTGAATGAATGTCTTCCTCGAGCACCTCTATAAAACCACTCCCAGTCTAGACGGTCCCACCCCCAGGAAACAGAAGGCATTACATCATGAAATGTCCTCATCACTCAAAAGACATCCATCCATCCATCCATCCATCCATCCGTAAGTGACCCAAAATCCAACAGATGGGCCCCAGACGAAAAAACCACTTAAATGGTCGCATTTGTGTGAGTAAACTGTCCAGTTTGAGCAGTCCACCAGAAACCATACAGGAGAAACACTGCAGGCTTGAAAGGCACGTTACAGAATGGCCTGATTGTTAACATCAAATCATAGGCAACCGTCACAAGTGACTTTTCAGATCACATCAGGCCATTTCCTCTTATTCTACTCGTGTCATATTTTTCAATCCCTACAAAGGGGAGAAGGCTAAATATCACAGACCAGTACACACACGCGCACAAAGTTTCAGAGATTGGTGGTAATATCGGAACAAGTGCAAAACACGTTAACAACAACTTAGCTAGTGTCATTAAGAACATTAACAAAACTAACCTACAACTTCGCAGTACTGTACTTCTTTAAGGTCACAACAAGCTTTCGCTGAAATGCACTTCAAAACAAAATTAGCTATCACTGAGACCAGACTGAATATTAGTGCAAAACCTCACTGAGGTAAAAAGTATTTCAAAGAAGTACGAGACACTGACGCCATGGCACAGCGGCGTCCGCGGAAAAGCATTCAGGTTGGGGAAAAGAAAACATTTTGGTTGATAAGTCGCCCTGCATGAAAATGCAGTTAAAGATTTTCAAATGCCGTCGGGGCAAGAAAAAAAAAGCATTAAATGTTGATATGGATACCATCACCACACAATAGTCAAGAGATACAGTATTCCGAGATATGATTGAAACGAGTTTATCGGCAAGACGTTCCTTTCGAAAAACAGGTAAAAGACGTCAAGAAATGATCATAGTTTATAGCTAACTTCATTTTAGAGATTTGTTACCTAAAGCTACACATTTGATTCATCCAGTGAAACAGCCTGGAAAAAAACAATTGATCAAAATTGGAATGCTTCGATCCTTCTGTGCCTTGCCAAGTCACTACAAAAAAAGTCCATTTCATTAAAGAAACAACAAAAAACAAATTCACTGTTTCTGAAACCTATCCGGCAGCTAAAACATTTTTTAAAAAAGGTATCGTCGCCTATAAAACAGCCAACACCATTTTGTTCAGAAGCAAACAGCCCGACGGCGTCTGTCAAGAATAATTCAACAGAGTGAGAGGCAACAAGCGCAACTTCGCTGAGAAGTCGAGGACCACCCCTCCCTGGGTCATCACTGCCTTCCTACTTCAGTTTTTTGGCTTTTAGGCAGCAGGCGCTCGTCAGCAATCCGGGTCACACATACATTTTCCACATCACTAACTCTCACAAGGTTCGTACAAGGCTTCTTCTTTCTTTTTTTCTTCCTGAAATTGAAAAGAAGATAGTAACACAGAGGAGCGGACTAATTCTCTACCGTACAGATGTAAAGCAATCCACCTTCCTTTTAAAAAGCACTTTTATCCATTTGCTTGTATGTTTATTTGAGTGTGCAAGAAGAAGGGGATGGATAAGCCACTCCTGTAAACAGTGTATCTCTTGGTACAATCTGCAGTATTTTCTAAAAGACAGAATGTGGGACACGCAGCAGGTTAATTTGGCAAAGCGGCCGGATACAAGTGGCTGAGGCATGCCCCCAGCCCCTCGCAGGGCCCTAACTGTGCAGAAGGATGGGGTCGTCCAGCTCGTGGAAGGGGGCGGAGCTTGTCTGGCTCTCCCCGGAGTCTGAGTCATAGGGCGCGTCGGGGAGCTCATCAAAACCACGCGCCAACTGGTCGTCCTCGAAGTCGGAGCGGCCGGGCGTGGGCACGTCCGAGAAGCCCTCCTCGGTGTTGTTGAAGTCCTGCGGGATGTACAGCATCTCGGGGTAGTTCTGGCTGACCAGGTCGCTGGTGGTCTCGGCCGACACCTTGCGGAAGGCCATCAGGTGCATGTGCGAGAACTTGACGTACTTGCAGCGCTTGAAGCCCAGCGACTCGACGGCCACGCGCCAGCTGCGCATCATGAGCGCGTGCCTGTTGGACTGCGAGGAGTCTGGCGTGATCACCAGCAGCAGCCCGTGCAGAGCCAGCAGCTCGTGGGCCTTCTTGCAGCAGATCCAGCGCTGGTAAGGTGACGGGAAGTAGGACAGCAGCAGCGAGAAGACCACCACGTGGAACAGCTGCGCAGGCAGCGCGTCGATGGGGCTGCGCAGCTGCAGCAGAAAGGCATCCACTGCGTCTGGTGCCAGCTGCAGGGGCGACTGCAGCTGCAGGTTCAGGAAGTCGCATTTGTGCACGCTCTGCAGGGACACACGGGGGTGGGAATACAGGGAATTACTTGACTGATTGATTATTGACTTATTAATTAAAATACATAAGCAGACAGCAAATGACATTGTTTTATGTAACACATGCTTTTGTCTAAAGCAGGGGTGGGCAGTCTTATCCGCAAAGGGCCGGTGTGTATGCAGGTTTTGGGGTAACCTTTAGGTCAGCTGTTCAAGCCCAGGTGTGAGGACTCTTCAGCCAATCAGTCCTCTAATTAGTCATTTAATTAGGGAGTTGCAGCAAAAGCCCGCACACACAGCGGCCCTTTCTGGAATAGATTGCCCACCCCTGGTTTAAAGTGACATATATGCGAGACAGAAGGGTTAGCCAGTCCCAGGGATCAACTGGGGGTTAAGAGCCTGGCTCAAAGGCCCAACAGTGACATCACTCTGCTAACAACAGGATTTGAAATGGCGACCGTCTGAAACTAACCCACAGATTGCGATTCTTCTGATTTCTGCATCGCTGCAACAATGACCTCAGACTCTGCTTATTGATTTTTAAAGGTACAACAGCATTGCCCATCTCTGACTTGTGACCACGTGGCTACCGGTTGATACTGCTCGGATTGGCCTGGGCACCCTGCCAGTCTCAGGCTGGATAGAGATAGAAGGTTCTCAGGTGGGGGGGGGGGGGGGGGGGCGGGGGGGGGTTGGGTGAGGGTAAAGCGCGGCGGCACCGATGGTGTGCGGATTAAAGGCATGGCACAAAAAACACAAGG
>JAODKC010000064.1:23468946-23493903 GCA_026777985.1 Mormyrops attenuatus
CCGCCCCCCCCGCCCCCGCCCCGCCGCCGGCGGCGGGGGGGCCGGGGCCCCCCCCCCCCCCCCAGGCGAGGCTGACCTGAATGTAAAGAGCGGCGTGACGGCTTCTTGTCGGCTTACATGCCTGTCACTAATTAGCACATGGAGCGCATCAAAGCCGAGTGTCAGATAGCCCAAGCTCTGTGGTGCGGCGCTGACGACAGCCAGGGGGGGGGGGGGGCGCTGCGGTGTGGAGTCACAGGGGGGACGAGCCGCCCACACGCGGAAACGACAGCATGCGAGCAAGCTCACGAACAGGCACTCACAGAATGTAAGGAGACCAAGTGTGTCATGAGCACACGGCACGCACTGCGGAGCACATCTGAGCAGGGAGAGGGGGGCATAAAGTCATGATTTAATTCAGGACTGTACTCATATCTTTGTGGGGACTCTCCATTCATTCCTATGGGCAAAACCTAATCCCAATTTTGACAACCATAACCCCAACCCAGCCCTAACCTTAACCAAACAAAATACAACTTTTGTGTAGTTTCATGATTGCAGTCACAGATTTTTGTAAAATCGGATTTTCCTTTGTGGGGACCGAAAAAATGGTCCCAACTATGTCAAAATAACAGGTTTTTATCAAATTGTGGAGTCATTTGGTCCCCATGATGTAATGTATACCTGAACCACTCACAAATGCACACACACAGAGCCCCCTCTCTGGTCTGAACCACACACAAATGCACGCACACACACAGAGCGCCCTCTCTGGTGCCATATTAAACCACAGCCGCTGTCTACAAAATCTGCAGCTCCCAGATCGCCTGGGACCATTGGGCTCAGTGAATGTCCCAATTTGTTTGGGCCAGGCCATTAATGAAGTGCCCTGCCCCCCCACCAAAAAGTTTAAAAATAACTCCCATTCACAGCTCATTCAAGGATTTGAAGGAACCTAATGGGTGTTTTAAACAGACAGCATGGATCTCCAGACGAGGTGGGCCAGGGATAGGCGAATGTTCACGCCTCGCCGGGCACACGGAGCTCGGAGCTTAGACGGAGCAATCCGGACCAGCTGAACGTGGCGAGGAGACGCAGTTATTCAGAGCTGAATTCTCAGGTAAGCAATAAAAACAACCAAAGTGAATGTAAACCAAAGCAAATAATTAATTTCACACCAGTCTTATGGAGGAGACCACTTGTTATAGCGTTAACCCAAAAAGGTCATCCTTCTGCATTTTATAATACCAATTATTAATAATTAACTTTTATATTCTATGCATCCATCCATTTTCTGAAACCACTTGTCCTATTCAGGGTATATTATCTTATTATATTAATTATTGATTTTTTTTTTCTACCAAGCAAATGGCAGAATGCCATTCGTGGGCAGTGGCGGCTTAATGGTTAGGGACGCACGCGCACTTGTAATTGAAAGATTGCAGGTTCGAATCCCCGACCAGCAAGGCACCATTGAGGTACCCTGAGCAAGGTACTGCCCCCAAGCACTGCTCCCCGGGCGCTAAATTAGCTGCCCCCTGCTATGTCACATATGGGTTAAATGCAGAGGACACGTTTTGTTATTGTGCACTGTGGTGTGTCGATAATGACAATTAATCTCTAAATTAAATAATATAATGCACGGATTCGAGTGCATTAACCTATTTATACCCTGGTCACCGCACATTTTATATACGAATGCATTATTTTCACATTCATGACCTAAAAACTATTTTCAGAACTACTCTCTTCCTTTAACAATTAAACATTTCTGTTCATATTAAATTGTATTCTTCGCATAGAATTTGAAGTACTGTTAGTCAGAATAATAGATTATAATCGTGCACTGATTTACTGCGGTGATTCACCCGACCAGCACTACGTGTGAAGTCATGGAAAATTAACCAACACCCTTCTGACCAATCAGATTTGAGAGTTCACCAGCGGAATTGGATTTCAGCAAATGCTGTTGTATGAGCAGGAGATACAGCTGGGTCTCTAACTGCACCCACTCCTGCTTATACGGCACAAGGTCAAGGTGAAGCCTGGAGCCTCCCTCTCCTTTTATGAGACATAAATAAAAGCTACGGATGTTGTCTGGCTACTACAATCCAGGGTAACTTGAGCAGGTGACCTCATTTCATCTTCCTACATCCATCGCTAGCTTTCCACCAGCAGTTGGACACTGCTCAACTGCAGAACACCAGGTGTGATGCCTTACTGTGAAAGTTCGCGTATTAGCTCGATGGCTGTGGCGAAATAATTCACCTGAGTATGTGCTCTGATCACTCAGTGGGCAGGATCACAGGCCTGAATTGGGCCTTATGATCTACAGGGACGGTTAGCAAAATTACACCTCAGGAGGTCCGAGGTCTGACTGATGCTGGCTATATGATGTTCATGAAAGCCAAGAACTCAAAGGGTATTATCCATCCATCCCCGCTTGTCATCTTGTAATCTGGAAGCTATGAACATGATGATGACCTCGATCGTTATCAGCCAGTAACCTACACACGCATCAGTAGACTACATATGAAACTGATCCTGGATCAGTCAAAGTGATCACACTAAGCAAAACAATACCCTCAACCAAGACCACGTCTGGGCCTCCGGCCGCCGCCCCCTCTTTCCCTTCCCCGCCTTGACCAATGATGGTCCTTAGATTGATGCCACACCCAATCCTACATTTTGCCACCCTCCAGGTTCGACTTGCTAACATCGGTTAGCATCTGCTGGAGTGTATCCCAGCCAAGATGCCTCACATGGTCTGCTGTCAATATTACCCAGCAGGCAGTATCATAATACACCCCCCCCCCGCAGAGTTATATTCAGATGTACCAACTCTACATATAATAACAGCCAGATACAACCTTTCTAAAACTAATTTCCCCTCTTAGGAATAATGGCAGTGGGTGATGTAATGGTATGTAACAAGTAATCTTCAATTATAAACGTACAGATTAAACGGACAGCGGTTCGGTTATGTTGAATGCAAAAAATTAAACGGCACTTTAGAGTAACAATTAATGTTCAAAAAAGCGAAGGAAAGAGGTGAGTGGGGGGGAATGAGTCCTTGAGGAAGGGTCGTACTTCCACTGCAGGCACGATATCAATGCCAACTGTGAGGAACTCGTCAAACTTCAGGAATGGGTTGAAACAACTTCCCACGTCCAGCAAGCGGATCTTCCCCGGCTTCTGGTCCAACCTGTGATGGAGAAAGAGGCAATGAAAAGCAGAGGGACCTCAATTAGATATTACTGTGAAGGAGATGCTTATGGAGGCTGGAGGTCGTATGAGGCCAACAGCAAAGAAAAGCCCAGCCCTGTGGACACAGCCAGACCCATGAGGTCAGATCCTGTCAGGGGAGGGGCTTCAGGTCAGGTCTGGACCAATGGGCATCCATTTCCAGCACACCAGAAATGATGTGATTCGCTCTAGTCGTCTCCATCACCGGTGCTGGGATCTCTCTGCTCGTACCTTCCTGGTGCAGGATTTGCCAAGCTGTGGTCCTCAAGATGAGTTTCCCCGGTTTCTAATGAATGGATCAATGGCTTTTTAGGCTGCATGGTTTCCCAGTATTACATCAACCTTTCATTTGTCCCTCTAAAGAGATAAAACCTGCTATTGTGTTTAATCTTCATTTCACACCATAAAAATTAAAGATTAGAAGTATGCCATTATCATTGAGGATGTGAAGCAAAAAAAAAAATTAGCTGAACAAAAACAGAGAAGCCAAATTTACAAAGATCTCCTTTGACTGTAACAGTCAGACCCATCCTTTATACATACAAAAAAGATGAGAAAAACGAAAACCCTGCCACTTATTAATTCCCTTGATAAGCAAAAGAGCCACATCAGAAAAGTATGAAGTGAACAGGAATGCCCCCCAGTGCGTATTCACTAGAAGCCTCCCTGAGGAATAAACCATTAAGTTTTGGGGGGGGGGGGGGTCGCCATCCGTATCAATGTGGTGGTTAAAGTCTCCACCTAGTGACAAAGAGTATGACCACTCAGAGACCTAACAAATTACCACACGCATCCATGAACCCAGCTGGTTTGAAAGAGCACTCTGCCTATCACCAAAAACACCAACTAACTTGTTTGCCTCCAAAGATCTGCCAGCGGGTATCGGCGTTGCATTCAAACAAATTTTCCAGGTCCTCACCTCCAGGGTGTAGCCCAGCCTTGCGCTCAGTGCTGCCTGGGGAAGGCTCCTGGCTCCCTGTTACCCGAACCAGGTCAGGTAGAAGGTGGATGGATGGATGGATGGATGGATGGAAAAATCTTCCAGTCAGCTCAAAGCACTCAGGGTAATTAGGCCAAAATGCGGAAACGTGATGAACTATCACCATGACAACCTTCACTACACCATAAGCACAATAGCTTTTAAAATGTTGCATGATTAAGCGTGTCTTTAGTCATTCGTGCTTTGCGGGATGAGAAATGTCATTGGAAGCCGACAGCGATTCAGTGGCTTGGGGTGGGGGGGGGGGGGAGATGTGTGTAGGCAGTAAACACAGCGTGGGCGCCCAGAACAGGATTAGCGCTGCTGGAGAAACAGACAAAGCCCGAGATCGGGTTATTTAAAAATGGGGCACCAGATTACGGCCTTTTCTTAAAACGCTAATGCTGCATGTACGATAAACGGGCAGTAGGTGTGACGTACGTGTGTGTGTGCACGCACGCTTTTCAATAGCAAAAACGGCGACTGTCCATCCACACGCCTGAACAGAAACTGCGGCATCACGAGACGTGCTCAGGTTGGGACGGAAAACTGAAGCAGGTAAAGAGGGGAGGACGGAATGAGGCACTTCACCTGGGTTTAACAAGATGGGGGAGGGGGACGAAGGAAAAAAAATATATTTTGGGTCTGGCACAAGGGGAAACACACCAGATTAACAGAAAACAGGAAATGAGGTCACAGCAACGTCTGGATGTGTGATCCAGGGCTGGCAGACATAACAGCTTATATTTTTGGTATAAAGCACAGACGGCAGAAGGGATTCATCACCTAAAATCCAGGATATCCACCCAACCCTCACATCTACTAAATGCCCAGTCAGCAGTTTATCTGCACGGGAAGGAGGGCATTTTCAGTGTGAGAAACCTCTCTGCCGAAGCCAGAGAGAAACAGGAGCAGCCTGAGCTGGCAGGCTGCCGTCTTAACATCTCCATCCCAGCCAGGACGGTTTGGATTCGTCGGCGGGTTTGGAAAACAGCGGCGACGACAGGATCCTAACAGTACATCAAACGTTACCGCAATGCCATCAGCAGCCGGTCAATAAAAACAGACAGGATTGATGTCAGGAAGGAGAATTGTGGTAAATAAAAAATAAGAGCTACATGTCACTTTGCAAACAGACTGGATGGTTACTAGACACTGAAAGCCCATGAGGTCAGCATGGGGCTTCAAGGCCCAGACAGCCGGTCAAGGATGCTCCTCTGTTCTCTGCTGCCAGAGCCGTCTCATTCTGGCTGCTGTTCACATCTGTATGAAGATCCTAAAAGCACGTTCTTGACTCCCAGTCCTTGGCCAAAGGGCGAGAGATGCCATGCTTACAGTTAAAATAAACGGCACCCAGCAGGATGTTGTACCCAGGTGTGGGATGAACAGTTGACCTTGGACCTCCAGAGGTTTTTTTTCTCCCTACTTAGTAGTTTTTGATTTCTCTCCTCTATCATCTTCTTGCTTTCTTTCTTTTTTTCTGACTTCCCCTTTTCCCTGTTTCATGTATAATTCTGCATTAATATAGTAAAGAATTACCATACACTGACGTCGGAGCGACTATCGTGAAAGATGCCATATAAAAATCGATTGAATTGAATCTGCAGCTGGCCTGAGAGACGAGTGTTCTCAACATCTCCCAGTGGATCCCTGTATGGATTCTTCTCGCCACTGATTTCCTACCCTAATCCAATCCAAAGACTGCCGGTGAATACCGTACGAGTCCCCTGTGAAGGACTGCACATCTTTGAAGGGCTTACTATGGTTTACGCCATGGAGCACCATAATCCTGACTGGGAAGCTATTTCTTGATGAAATACACCTTGCAGTAAGCCCAGCCTCATAATTCCACTTAGAACAAAGGAGCACCTGGAAACTTCTAGGGGACCGTTTAAAACTGGTGGGGCTCAGAGAGTCATACATTGCGACAGCCAATGAGGATGGATCCCACCGAAAGGGGCTTCGGACACAGAGATGGATCTCTCTCTAGGGCGATCATGTAGAGCCTCACGCTTATCTGCATGTGTGTACCAAAATTGTTCATTCTACATCACATCACTTCTGACCCTGTTGTCTTCCTCCATCAAGCAACTTTCAGTCAGTTTCTCTAAACCGACAGTGTCGCTCCTCTACCTTATTTAACCAGCTGCTTATATATACCAGGAGAGGGGGCGAGCGGGCGAGCAAATCGGATATTTCACAGTGTGTATCCATTCACTCAGAAAAGAAAGTGCTTTGTCCCACCTTCAATGTTTACCCCAAGATTTTTTTAAGTAAAGAAATATTAATTAATGAATTAAGAACCAAGCAAGCAAGACGAACGGCAAACACGGCAATAATTTGCAAAAAAAGTAATTAGTACAAAAGGTAGAGAAGACAGATATTTACCCTTAAATGTGTTACAAGGGTGATGAATCAGTACATCTTTCATATACTATAATATCACAATATAGGTATAAATAATTAGTTTTGAGAGTGATGTCAGCGGTGCGGGGTGAAGGGGGGCGTAGGGAGGGGGCGTCGAGCAGCTTTCGTTTTCTCATAGCTGGCCCAGGATAAAAATGTCAGACGCCCACTAGCGTGAGTCAGCCCAAGGCGTTGGGGAGAGACACGCACAATAAGGGAAGAGCACATCTGAAGCAGCCGTCCATGCCAAAAAAAGACGAGCGGCCCGGGTTCTCGCTAAACGGACACCTGGCTAAAGCTCGCTGGACAGCATCCGGAACCGAGCCGGGCCGCTCGGATCGCCCTCGCATTCCCCCTAGCCCCCGCCGCAGAGCCGATGGGAAGCCGCTGTTCTCTAAGCTGACCCTCTCGCGTGCGACACGGTCAGCCCACGGCTGAACGGCGACCTCGCCAGAGAGTGGGCGTCAGGCCCCCACCAGCAAAACAACGCTCCTCTTCCCAGGCGGCCTGAACAGAACGTTTTCAAAAGCTCGGCGCTGCCATATCATTACAGAGGTGAGGACTAAACCCACCCCAATAATTACAGGGCCAATGAAAAAGACTCTAATGTTCTTTTCGCCACTTAATGACTGATGTTCACAGGAAGGAGGGAAAAAAAAAAAAAAGATTTCTCATTGGCCGTCGTCATGCAGGCCGATAATTTCCTCCACAAAAGCTTTGGCTGCGAATCAGCTACCGTGACTGAACAAAGAGGAAGGTAAAGTCCTATTTAATATGCCCCTGGGTGAGGAGGATTCGAGGGAACATTAGAAGAACGCTGGGGGAACGGTCAGCCAATGTAGCACGCGCTACACTTCATCACAGGAAAAGTATTTATGAGAAACACATTGCAGTTGGAATGAATTGGCAAGAATTAACACTAAACCCGGCATGATCTATGGCTATTAATGGCTTATTTTCAGTGGACGATTATGAATTGGGAATGGAATTCGTAGCCCCGCCCCAATTTGGTTTCTTTGCATTGTGGTGGGGGTGTGGACGTGCTCTCCTAGAGGCACGGGGGGGAACTGCAGTGGTTCCTGAATCACAGCATCACCATATGCACCAGGCACATCGCCGGTTTCCCCACACAAATCATAATTACTGTTCTAACGGCCGTAACGGTTGGACTCCCACTGCTCGCCACCCCCTGCTCATCCCACAGAGGCCTTCTGTCGACTCGCTCCCGCTTCGGGCCGCCCTGCAGGCCGTCAGAGAGTGTTACACACACACTCACGTAGCCAGCGTCCCTCCGCGAGGCCCTCGCATGCTGCCGCCGCCCATTTGGGTCCTTGCTCAGTCAGGCAGGCACGACACGGGCAGCCTCTCCCTGCATTAGCTACGCAGCTAATGTTAGCATGGGTGTGTGTATGTGTGCGTGTGCACGCGCGTTTCTGTGTATAAAGGCGTACGTGTGCAGAGATGTGCACACACAGTCAGCCACAAGCCCCGAACCACCCACACCCTACAGATCCTCCATCTATTTTAATCCCGTCTGAATATTACATAAAGAGAAGCGACACTGTCAGACCATCCCCAGGTAAACGAACGGAATTTGAAAATGAATAAACTCCTTCTAGATTTATCCTGGAGACAGAAGAATAAAGAAGTACAAAAGAGCTACAAAAGTTATACTATAATTTCGAATTATGCTTAATGTTTGCTCCTGATGAACTGAAAGAAAACAACATACACCCTTTCATCACTGCAATTTGAAGCTTCACTTCAGTTTAAAGGCACCAAGGCAAAAACTGTGCAGACAATTCAAGAATACATCAGCTTTAAGCATTCTTTAAGATCGTAGTTTACCAGCATTTATTTTTTTTTATTTTGAAATATTCACTTAAGTTCCTCATTCTTGATAAACTATTCATTCCTTTCATGCCACATAGTTCACTACCTGTACTTTGATAAGCAAAAAATAAAAAATAAATAAATAATAATAATCATGAAGTCAGATTGGATTTTTCTGGAGGTACCTGCAGGGGGCGCTGTCCTGAAGTGCCAGACTTGGAGCTGTGAGACCCAGTGCATGTTGGGCACTCCTCGCATCCTTATCCAGAGCCTTTTTCATGCCGCCATCTTGGAAATACTCCTGACAGATGCTGGCGTGAGAGGGCACATGCATTGTATTACAGAATGTAACACAGACATGCACTTTACACTTCCACATCCACTGTAAGCTGTGCATGTGAACATTTCTAGCACTGACATAATGTACAAATCTTACACAGTCTTAGTCGAAAGTTGCACTATGTACAGCACATGGTTACTCCCTGGGTTACAATGGTCCGTGTCAAGATATTTCGACTTTAAAATGGCGAAATGTTTTTCCCTTTCAGTACAATATTCGATAAGTTATATGAGATATTCAACATTATAAAATAGGCTTTGTGCTACTGTAAATGACTGTGCGCAACTGTACGCTAATGTAAGTGTTTAAGGTAGGCTATAGGCTAAGCTATGCAGTTTGTTAGGTTTGGTGTACTGGATTAAAATGCATTTTCGGCTTACTATATTTTCGCCTTACGATAGGGTCACGCTCCGATAAACCTATCGTAACCTGGGGAGAAGCTGTATATTTCTTCATTATTGTCTAGTGTGTCTACCTTGCCACGTTCTGTGTAAAGCCATTTTTAATGTCTCAGATAAACCCTATTTCGTTTCACTGTATGTCAGCATATTTTGAAATGACGAGAAGATTTGAGTCGACCTGACTTGGGGAGAGCCGGATTTATTTCTCAGAGTCTACGATGCCCTGAGACAGCAATTAAAGGGTTTAGTGACACACAGAGGTGGAGATTTCAGGTCCAGAGAGTACAAATCCAGACCAAGATTTTGTTCCAACCAACGAGTTGAGTATAAAGAGTCACAGCCACAGAGTACTCAACTGGTTGGATGAAACAAAATCTTGGTCTGGATTTGTATTCTCTGGATCTGAAATCTCCACCTCTGGTGACACAGCAATTCAATGCTTTCCTATTAATTAATATATGTTTGTAGTTCAGGGTTGTTTGCTCAAATCCCAGCCCCAGCCCCAGCTCTGTGCATGTGCAGTCTGCATGGGATTCAACATCAACGTGAGTTTTGGGAGGTCTTAGGAGCGCATAACTGTCACGTCTGAAGTTCACACACTCTGCTTTTTGTTTCTGACATTTAATAAATTCCTTTTTATGATCTGTGAAGGAGTGGCATTAACAGTTAGTGACTATCAAGAGAGGAGAAGCAGCACATTTGTACGTTCCCACCGTCCTTCCATATTTCAAAGGTCACATCTCGATATACTTACCAAACACGCGCACTATTGAGCCCACACCGCAAAAGCTGGCGCACCCCGAGCATGCGCTTATTATAAGGCAAGACAGTGGCCTAATCAGAAACTAATGGCATCGCTGACTGTTTACGTTCAAATGAAGGCTTTTAAAAAGTTCAAATGAGAACAAGACCTTATTAGCCAATCTGGGCAATCCCCTCAGATTTCACTAATGCCGTTTTATAACGCGGCTGCTCTACACTGATAAACCGCTTCCTCCATGGACTGGCGCAGAGGTGGGAGAAGGATTGCCAGTTACACAACAGCAGCTCTCACTATTTTCATAAGATCAATAACGCCATTATTCCCCAAGCGTTGTTATATATATATATATATATTTTTTATTTTTATTTTTCTCAGTTCTACACTGTTCTGCTGCATCATGGGATTACAGCAATGCAGTCGTTTCCCGCCAGAAGGATTCGGAGAGGCCAGAGAGTTTCTGGAAATCTTAGGGTGGAAAGGTTTACAAGGGGGGGAAAAGGAAACATTTTTGTCCTAAGAAATAAATTTCCCATTTGTCTAAGAAGTATTTCAATTCAGTCTTTCAGAGCAGTTTCAGCTCATTAGTACATTTTTATTTTATTTTATTTTTTTTTGCACAATTGCCTACTAATTTGGTCTTTGGTGGGAGGAGGGGGGTGGCGAGGATAGCCTGCAGCTACACTATGTCAGCTTTGCTTATAGGCTGAACCGCAAAACTATAAACACTAACTTTAATAAGCAAAAATTAAAAATAAACCTCTACCTAAGTTTGTTCTTAGCAGTCACCTCTAAAAGTACAAAACCCAGTTACTACAGCCAGCATTTATTTTTAAAAGTCACGATACAACACAGATCATACAAGGAGCAGGAAAACATGTCTTAACATATATTTATCATGTGGGAACAGAGGGTACTAAAAACAGACGATCGTGACCTTGTTGGGACAATGAGTCCAAACATTCGAGAAAGCCTGCGGGGAGGAGGGCTGCCCGGATTTGAGCCAATCAGAGCCGGGGTGTGTCGCTGCCCGGATTTGAGCCAATCAGAGCTAGGGTGTGTCGCTGCCTGACCTGCCTGAATGCTGCTATATATTCATGGTGACCTCTCACTCGGGCTCACCTGCGGCACCACTCGATGCGGCCTTCGCCTTCGCAGCTCCGCGCCCAGTGGTTGTCGGCCAGGTTCTTCATCGCCATGGCGTACTCACTGAGCATCTCCTCATCCTCACAATGCTCCCGCCAGATCTTCTCAAAGTCTCCCACTACGGGAACACAAAGCCAAAATGATGTTTAGCAGTGCCACCAGCAGGTGGAGCGCCCATCCCCAACTTCTCAATACCCAGCAGATGGTCCATCCAAACTAAACTGTCGCATTTAGAAACTTCACTAGAACACTGCGGTTCCGTAAGTTGAAAAATACTAAAATAATCCTGGACTAAAGAAGTCCTAAACCACACCTCACACATTCAGACTAACAATATACAAAACATGGACAAAATTCAAAGAACCAACAGCTAAATAAATCCCTAACACGCAAACACACTCGGCAGTACAGGGAACGGCAGGGAAGGAATAAAAAAACCAGCCGCAATAAATAAATCTCTGAAGCCTTGATCAGATGGTGTATCATATCGAGCAGTAATTGCAGTGGGGCAATAACATTACAAAACATGGGGAAAGAAGCTAACACAGACTGAGTGCTTATCCTTTGGTGAGGCACTAAATATCAGCAGAGGTGGCAATGTCAGGTCCAGAAAGTAAAAATCCAGACCAGGATTTTGTTTCAACCAACCGGCTGAGCGTAAGGAGTCACAGTCAAATAGTACTCAAGTGGTTGGTTGAAACAAAATCCTGGTCTGGATTTTTACTTTCTGGACCTGACATTGCCACCTCTGAATATCAGACATGTCAGGTAAAACACCCAGCTTTACCAGTGTGTGTGAGACACTATAGATAACAGCTCAGAAATTTACAGCAAGGCAACGTCCGTGCTTTTGAAGCATACAGCAAGACGTCATATTCAAGAAAAAGCTTATTTTAAAATTATTTAACCAAAAGTGAGCACAGTTACTGGGGTAAACTCAAACGGCAATGTCCTACTTGTGTAAGTTCTTCTGTCCCGCTGGGAGTGTGTTTTTGGGCTGCCCCGAGAGCCTTATACACAGAGCCAATTACAGACAGACACCCTGCACCGGGGAACTCGGTCATGAACCTGCTGCATCAACTCAGCTCCCTAATCTTATGCTCAGCCCGATTCACGCACCTTATTTAACTCCCCAAAGGTCACGAAAAATGTGACGAGGATACTCTATGCCCCAAAGAGTCAGAGTTGTGTGTGTATTCCTACAGCAAGTAAAAGAAAAGCACACCCCCCCATAAAAAACAAACACCAACTAGTATTTGTTCATTCTATACCTACTTGCATTGAAGAGCCACAAACATGGACAAAGGTTCTTCTCAAAACCAGATTCGCCACTCCTTCACCTGGCGCAGACAGACGGACAAACGGGTGGGCACAATCTTCCCTCACTAGTCTCCACGAGTCTCACTCACGCCAAGTCCTTCCAGACAGGGTACGACAGAGTCCTTTCGCTAAGGGTGAGACCAAGGTACCATTCCTCTGCAGGCAGTGGGCGTGCAGGAGCAGAAGACATGAAAATGGCAGAGAGAAGTGCAGGAATCTCACGAGCAAACAGGAAAACACTCAGAAATAAAACCCAACGATGGCAGAAGCAGCAGCAGCAACAACAAGAGCTTCAGGGAGGAGAACAAACAAGCGAGGTCTTGGAGCATGAATACCGTGAAGCTATGCCAAGCAGACCAGATCATGCTTAAGTTATCATCCAATCGCGGCTTTTCCTGAAAAGGGCCACTGTGCAACGTCTTGTTTTCGTAAAGCAAGCAAGCCTTCTGGTAGTCGGGGGGATGGGGAGGGGGGAGAAATGGACTGGGAGGTCAGATTCAGTTGTGCTGCGTATAAATAAGTTCCAGTCTGTGTGATTCTCAGGGTTGACTTTAATTTAATTATTTTAACAATTTAATTTATTTTAACAGGTAGAACTGTAACATCAACAGGCGTACAAAAATGTAATTATGAAAATATTTTTGAGAAGAGTGTTTCATCCTGTATAAGCATGTGCTTCTAATGCCATACATGCCGACATCCATACAGAAAGACTCTCTCACACACACACACACACACACACACACACACACACACTACAGGTATGCAAAAACAGTCACGAAAACATCTAGCCTTAAACAAAGAGTTCACACATACATCTACGTACGGAAGCACAGTGAAATACTGTGAAACACTGTCACACACGGAAACTGCATGAGTTAACAGGCCAAGGGAACGGCTTATTTAAGTCAGCACAGAGACGTTAGGAGGTCCTGAGCTAGAGTTCAGGCCTGCCACTTCAGAGTAGCTTCAACGACAGGCCAGAGTGGAGCGTGAAGAGACGCTGGAGGACCGAGGCAACACAAGGCCCTAGCAACGGCCCACCTTTCGGAGTTTACCGCATCTCAGGGAGAAACACATGGGTGGCACACGGCCCCCCCAGGGCCCTGGCCAAGCTCCCGCAATCCAGCCCAAAGCGGCATGGCCCGCCCCAAAACCAACCTCAAGGGTTCTGCAAGATCACACATGCGGCACGTCCCTGGAGAGCCGCTGTTTTTCTAACGCTTCCCTAATGCAGAAACTGAGTTTCAAACCTGAGTAGAAAATTCACCGAGAGGAATATTATTAGCATGCAAGAAGAATGATGCCTGCCATTGACTGAGCTGGGTGGTTGCCTTATAAAGTCACCAATACTAAAGGAGACCCCAAATTAATAAATTAGATATACAGTAATAATAAAAATAATCTCAGCTGTCACTCAGCTCTCCTGAATCTGATTGGTCTTTGACAGAAAGGGTGGGCAGAATACCTCCTTCTCTTAGAGCACCTGAGCCAATCAGGAACACCGAATACCTGGTACAGGTGGGATGGAAACAGGGAGGGAGCAAAGATGTGGACTGGCTGGGGGTCCCCATGGACTGGGTTGAGAAATACTGCATCAGAGAGATCCAAATTTTCCTCGTGATCAATTAAGCTCATCTAATCTTATCTTACTGATATTTATACAGCTTGTCCCACTTGCATGTTCAATAATTTCACCCCAAACTGGCACGAATTAAGCCCATTATTAAAGGCTAATACGCTAAACCTTTCGTAATGATAGTATGGTTCCCCATTCAGGGAGTTCCCTACCCTGGGCTCCCTGGAAGGATGGATGGATGGTATCAACAAGACATTACTTCCCATTATTGATATTCAGCATAAAAGCTAACACTTATTATTAGCCCAAGTTAATAACAGGTTCTAAGTGAACCAGGCATTCCCAAGGCTCTAGTGCGAATTCCGAGGTTTTAAAAAGGTTTCCTTAAACTTTCAGAAAAATGTGCGAGCTCACATACAGGACACTCCCTATCTGAGAAGCACATTAGCTACACCATCAGTCTGACACTCTACGGGATCTTCTACAAATCGCATTAATGAAAACGGTCAGTGGAGTCGCTGGAGGTGGCCTAGATTGCAGAAGGACGGCCACCAAAAAGAAGCTCAAAACTAAACTACATGCTTTATTAAAAAAATAAAAAATAAGGCAGCCACCCTGATTGATTGCCAAACAAGTAAGACAACAGACCCTCTGAGCACCATGCAGACGGGTTAGAGCCCTTGGAATCTAGTTACCACTGCTAAAGAGCACGACTAAGGCCCCCGTCTATTAGATCTAATCATGAAAGATGTCATTTAAATTCATAATGCCCCCCCAGAGAGCAAACAGAAGTGTTAATATTGGCTGGAGACAGAAACAGGACGCAGAACACCATAACTCAAATCCGGGTTTCCGTAATTCCACAAACGATCCGGAACCGAGCCTTACGGCAGGCTGCGGGTATGCTGGCTTCCGTCCAGAACGCAACGAAGGGGGCCATACTCTGCTACTCTCACCTGACGTGGTTTATGACAGCATCCGTGGGACTCCCCGTCACAGAAGGAATACCCACAGCACGCTCCTGCTTTGGGAAAACACGCCCGTTCCTGCCAATGCAATCATGATGTCAATCTGTATATACAAATAAGGTAAGCGGCATTATGGGAAGGGGACACATTCAGTCATATTTATGCACCTTAAATGGCTGCTCCGCGCACACACATTTACAAAAATGAGAACCACAGCTTCCCGTGATACCACCTCACCCAGTCATATTGAGCTCTACCAGAAAGCGATCTTGGAATGTGCCAACACACTGCCACGCCACATAAGACTAGCTGAAATTAAAACGGGCCGCATCAGCCTCGCCAGCGGCCGACCGTACTAAACGACAGTGAGTTAAACGAGAGTAAGCGAGAGGGACTAGATTTTTAATCAGGTATCATCAGTTTCTAACATCCTGAAGAAATTAGCAGTCAAAGGACACACCTAAGACAGAATGTTACTGTTAAATATTACAGATGGTAGACAGAAACACAGGAGGGAAATCATTTTGACTTCATTCTAAATGCAGCCACTACCCTGGTTCCGCCTAATAAAAAAAGCTTCATTAGTGTACTTTATTAAGCTGAAGATTCATCTTTGCCATACCCAAAATAAAACGAATCGCTGTGGGTGTTTGACATTAACAAGCGGCTCGATGACGTGTCTTTCACGGCCCGAACCAGCCGTCGCCCCAGAAGAGATCCGCAGTGACTCGTAAGCTTCTCCTGGAGCGTGTGATAACCTGAGTCAGGCCTTACCGGGGCTTAAGGCTTCTTATTGACAATTCGACACAAGAGGCATGCTTTCAGGACACAGGACAAAACACTGTAATGTAGGTCAGAAGCCTAAGAGAGAGAGCTGGCCTACATGTTTCTACTTTTTCCCAAAAAAAAAAAAAACAGCCAGAGATTCTGCCAGCCATGTTTTCACCACGGACACTAATTCATCAGGCTAATTGTGTCTCTTGACTCAGCACTTAACCTACTCAAAGCAAACAGACGCCGACAATATTCAATCCGTGTGCCGATAGAAAGCAGAGAGCAAAAATTACTAATCGATAAAGGGCAGGTCGCAAATGATAAGAACGGTGAAAAGGTTACCGTCTGATATCAAAGAAAAGAAAACTGACAACAACTTAAGAGGCAGAATATCGAAGTTAACTGACAAGCAGCGAGAAGGGTTACTGTAGGCCAATGCTCACCTGAAGGCTAGTCAGCCGACCGCTAGATCCTGAGCTCCAGATATCGCTCACTGACACACGGAGGTTTGTCGAGATGCCAAAGCACTGTTTTGAAGGCAGTTTTCACAACGGCTGAGGTTTAACAGAACCAAATATCCCTAATCATGAATGATTAATGGGCACAAAGTCAATCGATAATATAACATGATGGTTTGATTAAGTATTAATAATTAGCATATTTGGACAATGATAAAAGCTAATTTCATCATCAGGTTAATGCCTGAAAGGCTGATAACTGTAACAACGGCGAGATCATACCAAAGGTCAGAATTCTGAACATGGAACATGGCCTCTCGGTTAGACGCCGCTCTCCACTTTCACTGCCGTTCCCCTTCCTTGTTAATATCCACCACCTTGTTTTCCTAGGCCGGATCTGCTGCGCGTCAATCGGTGGTTCTTACATTGTCGGCAGGAGAAGCCCACGTATGACTTTATCTCTGAAAGGTCTGAGCATAAACAAGGCACGAGCATTTATCCCGGGGGAGATAAATCCGGGACCTTGGGACCCGTGGCTTATCATCCAAGCGCCGCTGGCAGCCAGTCCGGCTCTGGGGACACAGTGATGCCCAGGTCAGGGTGGGAGGTGGCGTTCACAGCCAGACCCTGAGGAAAGGGTTCCACTTCTCTTAAGATCTGCTATCAGCCGCAGTCTTTCACGCTGACATTTAGCTGCTGCCTATTTTAATATTAATGTTAAAGCCTCCCGAGTCCATCTGTAATGCTCATTCTACACTTAATTGCATCGTTATGTTCAGTCTGCTGTACCGCATGGCTGCGTCTTGTGTTAAGCGTGCTGGAAAGGAGAGTTATAAAGAAGCCGAACGGAACAGCCGGAGCCCGCTGGCATCTCAGCAGAGGGCGAGTGTGGTAAACCTCCACCGCTCATAAACACACACTCCCCAATGCCCTCCCAACCAATAAACAGCAGGTGCCCCTCTGACTCCCCTGGCCTGCAGTGTCATTATACCCCAGGAAGTGGACCGAATGGAAAAACACTCCGGAAAACCCTTATTTTTATTTTCATCAGGTAAACAAGTAAATAATCCGGAACATGAAATGACAGCCTGGTCTGATTTTAGCCCCACCTTCCACCCATGATGTGGGATCGAGCATGTGCCCCCCCCCAAACAGACCGCAACGCAGTCCCATACCCATGGATGCATCTTAAACACACATCCCTAATCCATCCAGTATCAGCAGTAACACATACGCCAATGGACACCTGCTCTTCTGCATCCTAACACCATTTTCATCCCAAGTACCAGTTAGATAATAAAATTTTAATGTGAAATGTTAATTCTGAAATTATTTTTCTCAACACAGAGCATGACCCCACTCTCAGAACATATGCTAAACCCAGATACACAGAGGTCTCCCCAAAACGATCTGAAGTATCACCGTGTTCCAAACAGCCTGACACACAGCAATCGCACGCCATCAAACCGTGGAGACGCTGCAGCAAGAATTAAGAGTGGCCTCAGTCTGCAAATAGTCCCACAAAGCCAAAATTATCATCCCTCACCACTGCAGTGTACATTCAGGCATCTAACCCATTTTTTCTTTCACAAAACCATCAAAAGGTATTTTTGGCACTTTTGGAAACCTACAGCTCAAAGGCCAATTAAGTTCTTTAATGAATATAGTTCGCGAAAAAGTTACTGCCAATTTTCAGAGTGACTGTAACACAGTGGGATCATTAAATCACAATCACCAGCCTAAAATTAATTTCTACCTCAAATCAAGCATATATGATTCATAATCAATAATAGTAACAATTTACTTACATTAGGGAAAGGTGGTTATTTATATCAAACCACGTGAATAATTAACAGTGAAATGTCATCCCGGCATGATCCAAAAAAGCCTCCACACGTCAACAGTTTTTTCAGGTCTGATAAAACAATCTAACAAACCATCTGCTAACCAATATAGGATTATCATACTTCACGCCAGCAAATAAACTAACAGCTGCTGTTGGACATTTATACATGGAGAGGAAGGGGTGTGTTTCTTGGAACCACAATGGGGTTGGGTTATATTAAAAAATTTCTTTAACAGTGCAACTTGAACACATTACACTTGTGTTTTCAGCTAAGACCATACGAGTTCCACTACAGCTACTGGCGGCCAAAAAACCTTGTTTTACGTGCCTAGTAAAAAAAAACAGAACACTGTATTGTGAAGTACTGGATATCCCCCCCCCTCCCCCCTCTGAATTAATATGCACCATTTCTTCTTCTTCTGCGTGCAAAATTGCGACAGTTCTGACTTTACCATGTCGTGGATGGTTTTCGGTAAACCATCCTCAAGACGATAAAAGTCGGCCAAATACACGCTGCTATGACAACACATAATTTGCACTGAATGTAGAAATGTTTTACATGTCAAAAAGCGGTCTGTGAGAATCCAGAAATGTCCGTAAGAGTTCAGAATGCCGAGTTGTTTTTTTGGGATTTCCCGATTTCCACATTTCCGTTTCGTAATTCGGCAAAACCACAAAGCGATTATAGCGTTCGTCTACCTGCTGCTGATCAGCCGTGCATATCTACCTCCTTGATGAAGAGCTGAAACTGTCTAAAATGCACAATGAATTAACACTCGCTGATCGCAGCCAGACACCCGTAAGAGCGCCGCACATTACTTACGCCTTTATTTGGTTAGATTTCACATTTTGCCGGTAGATGCCAACGCAAAGCAGGGCCCCCGTTTTCGGCAAGAAATGCATCTTATTTTTAGAGGCCTAGTTAAATATCCTGCTTGTGAGCATTAGACAGCGAGTTCCTGCTTCGCTCACCTTCCCTGTATTTCCTGCGCAGCTTCCTGTGGACGCTCTTCACCAGCCCGGACAGCTTCTCCTGCTCCAGCTTGCCGCTGCGTGTGGCCGCCGGCGCGGCTCCGCGGACTGGCTGGCGATCGGCTCCTCCGTCCGAAGAGAGCACGGTGCCTGCGAGGTCCATGGTGCCGTGGCGCTGCCGCTTCCGCCACCGGCACGGCACGGAGCCCGCTGATTGCTCGCTCGGCGCGGCACATGGTGCTGAAGTGACGGCGCGATAACCAATCTGCGGAATGGGGGCAGACACGGAGCGGGGAGCCGCACTGCCGTGCGAGCGCCCGTCTGCTTTTGGCAGCCGGCAGTTTCTGTAAAATGCTGCTTTCCGTGTTACTGCGTGCTCTTAAATGCACCGATTTAATATATCCCGATTACGTTATATAATAATGTATAATAATAATTATCTCCTTATTTATATCATGAAGCTTGTAATTCAATGTAAACTGATTTCTGTTTTTCCATCGAACTGACCGTTTCAATCTAAAAACTAGTCAATTGTTTGGGGGGGGCTTCAAGGCTTTTCCACAAATCTGAGTTCCTAAAAAAGATGACGAACAAACGATGTGCATCAGGCCGGCGTTTCTTTCGGGTGTGTGGTGGCTTTGCATAATTTACCGGTGTTTGTCTGGGGTCGAAACATCCTCCAAACTCGAGTGACCGGGGAAGCCGGAGTCACGAAATCTGCGCCTGCAAAGTTTTGTGGCTCCTCACCGCAGCATGAGCTCTGCTCTTACGTTTGATCCCTTAGCAGAGGTCCACCCTCCTCACGCTAAATGCCATTTTCTTTGTTCATTCGCATGCTCAAGTTCAATTCGATGAGTAACTTGCTCTACTGTTTGCATTTAGCTCATAACATGAAATCAATAACGTAAGCTAGCTGTGGACCAAACGATTTCTTAACAAAAACACATCTTTTTTTTATAAAGGGCAGCCTGGGATTGAAATAAGCTTCTTTGTAGTCTAATGGAAGCAGCGTTTACAAATATTTATTACAAATATGTATTCATGAGCAATTATGCAGCCTGAGAAACTAGAACCCCCTTTTTCTGTGCATCGTATTTATTAAATGATTTGTGTTTCTTTTCATACTCTGCCCCAATGTTTGATACAGATGAGCATTTGTTGGTAATGCTAGTCATTCTGTTCCTCATGACACATTTGTTTGTTGGAAACTTCACTGGTGTTTCTGCTATATATTTCTTTCTATCTATCTATCGCCTGTCTATCATCCACTCATCCATCCAACTAACCTTGTATCCATCCATGCATCCACCACACCATAGGAGTGCCCTAGCAGTGCTGTGATAATTAAACAAGAGAAAAAGTTTGTTACAAAGCCGTGGTGAGAAAAAGTCATTGTGCAAATATAAACATTATACTGACAGTCATGCCAAAGTCATTCCAAACACAATCAGTGGGCTCAGTGCCGCCCCTCCCTACACGCAGAACACGCGCTGTGCGTAGGGCCCCACGATCCATGGGGGGCCCCATTTTCCTCAAGGGGTCGCATTCTCTGCAAGTGCGCAAAGGACGCGCATCGCTGCCGTGAGGCGTGCGTAGAGCACCAAGTCAGCCCAAGGCAGGAGAGAAAAAAGAGACGAGTAATCTGACACCGCAAGGTTGTTAACCTAACTGGCATTTCGTGAAACAGTCATTTTGTAATGGGGGGGGGCAAAATAAAATTCTGCGTAGGGCCCCAATTTGGCCAGGGGTGGCACTGAGTGGGCTTTGAAGAAAGTGGCTTTATATACACTGTGTCGTATTTCACGGCGGGTCATAAGAAATATTCAGTTCATGCAGGACATGTTTTGTCTTAAAAAGGCCCTTCTGTGTCCTCAAGGGACTTTTCTTGTCACTTCATTGTTTTATTGGTATTTACATCATCACACAGAAGGACTATCTTCCAGTGGCGGAACCAACCTGGATAAAGTAATCAAGCTTATTTAATATGGAACAAATCTTAAACTTGATCATCGTCTAATTTTTCATCCAGGTATCTGGTCTATTTGATTGTCTATTACTGTTTTGTACATATTGCGAAATATTCCATGTCTCATCTTGTGTTTTTGTTTGGACCCCTAGGTGAGTTCCTAAGCCATTCTCATTGTGCTGTCGGGTACAATGACAAAACAGAATTGAATCTTGTCTAAATAGCTTTTATTCATTTCTGAAGCAGAACCTTCTTCTACTGAAACATATTTATACTACCATCCATCTTTGTACTGATGATAAACAGGATATCATATAGTTACAATGGATTTATGACCGTTTATCTAGTATAATTAACAAAGCACAATTAATTTCCTGTGGGAACTATAAGCCAAAACTCAGGTTCCAGTGTATACTATGTCAGGGTTCTTTGTAGTTCCTTTATCAAACCAGATGGAATATTTAATGTATGTCTGGAACATCAAGTAAGAAGTGTAAGACATGGTAATAGTCTGAAATACACTGATCCATGTTCTGTTCAGCAGAAATCTGCGGTCCAGGCCAAAGTGTAATGTCTAAGCCTTCGGAACACAAAGTAATCAAGCCTCAATGGATGATGCGGGGCTTCTCTCCATGTCACTTAGCTCCATCTGACCTGCCTCTTCCAACCCGTGCTCAGGTACATCTGCACGGAGGCAACAGATGGGGCTGATAGGGTTGGCTGCTCGCCACAATAGCATAACAATGGTGTCCGCCAGGCTGTAATAGAATTAGAATTAAACCATCTTTATTTGAGTTTGGCAATGTGGCGTCCCTTAAAACACCTATAAGCGTGTGATGCTTGCCAGCTTGTTTCCCATAATGCACCACTTTCCAGCTCTGTTTGCAATTAGCATACGCCATGTCATCAGCTACATGGGGTGATCTTGGCCATCTGTGTACCCTCAGACGCTGATGTGTGAAGAGATTTTGGCTTTTTTTTTATAATGCTATAGTTTGTTACTCTATATTGTTTTTCTATCTATAATCCTTCATGGACTTCAGGCAGATTTAGTTTAGTTAGAGAAATGATTACAGCCACTACGCAAATAACTAAAAGTTCAACACCGGTGTACACACAGTATGAGTAGTATAAAACATACATTATATACACACTGAAGTGCATATGACATTTACAGGCATCTTTATTTATTTTTTTTTTCAAAATTAAGTCTAATATGAAAAATGGTACAGAAGTTGTCTCCTTTATAAAATAAAACTTCATATTCTTCTGAAATTTCATCCTCCTAATACAACTTCACTTGCCTCAGACATCCGACGGAGCACCCTGTAATATACTTGTATATTGATTTATTTATGTATTTTCATATGATCTCTGATGACAGCATTCCTGTGGACCGGTAAGTGCTTTTAGAATCTTGATACATTTTTAAAGGGACAACATAATACGGTAAAGTCTCTTCTACGTAGTCAAAAAAGGAGAACTGTACATTCTTGTCTTATTTGCAATGTAACAGAGGTACATAGCTGTATTAACCTAGACACAGGTCCCACAAAAGCTTTTACTCACCGCAAAATCAGAAGTGGCCCTGATGGAAAAGAACAACTGCATAATAGCTGAATTTGATGTACATGTGGGGCCCTCAAAGGCAGGAAAACAGCCATCATTTGGAATAACAAAGGATGGGGTTTGTGGTTATGAAATCTTATTACGTAATCGCTATCTGCAGGTCTTCTATCTCCAGTGCTGGAAGCTGGTAGTGTCATCTGCCTGGCCTTCCTCAGTTTGGCTGACTCTGTGGATGCTTTACAGCAGGAGACCTTCAGGAGGGGGGGAAAAAACACAGAGTACCATATAAAAAAGTAAACAGCTTGTCCTTACAGATAAATTCAGCTTGACCACCACTGGAGTTTTTATTTCGAGAAGGGGAAGAATGCCAGTTATGGATTCGGCCTTGCCACAGACTGTGAGCCAGGCGGCTTTTAACCGGCGTGACGCGCGCGATATTTTTCACGAGCATGCCGCTAAACCCACGCGCTAGCACGCGCAAAGCACATGCATAATTCATGTGGCGTACGGCTCAAGCCGCCCGCTGATGTCAAAGCAAGGCTCTCCTGTTTGTCCTTCGCAGGAAAAAATGCTTATTTGTTATTGGTGAGGAGAGGGATACTGACCAGGGAAATAGCAAACAGCTTAACAGGTTTATTGCTGTGCAGTGTACCGCAAAATGTCTCTATTACTACCTTGTTAGAACACTTTCATGGCCCTTTTCAAGAAAGTCAACTGTCTGCTATTTATTGCATATTTTTGTTTTACTCCCTGTTTTGCACTTTTGTCTTGTACTGTCTCATTTCTTATTGCACTGTTTTTTGTCTCTTGCACCTGTCCCCTCCCCTGCAACTGTAGCACAAGAATTTCACTTGTTCCTTGGAACATGTGCTTGACTCCCAATCAATTTATTGTGTAATCGTGCTGTTTGTCTGTAATGTAACACACTGACTATATGGACTGACCAAGTACAAGACAGGTGGTGGCTGGACATTGTCGAGCGAAGGACACTCAGGTGACGAGCACATTCGTTTGCTTCATCTGTGCCTCATCACCACTCCTACAAGGGCGAGTTCTGTTTTTCCTCTGGGTCTTAAAGCTTGATTCTGAGCCTGTTCTCCATTGCAGCCCTTTCAGCGACCCGATTTCAGTAAAAAGGCTGTCTCTTGTTTCCATTCCTCTTCACTATTATATTAATCCAACCTCCACTCCCAGTTCCAAATAAAGATCATATTCCATCCTCTCATCCCCATGCAATGTGGTTTTGTTTACCATCCTGGCCAGAGCAAGTCCTTCAAGATCAGGGTCAATTCTAGGATTTTTTTTAATTGTGAGGGCCACAATACATATAGAGGGGCCAACCTTATTATTAGCCAATGCTTTGTTTTCAATTGGTGATTAGCAGGTGAGACGGCACTCATGGGCCAATCAGCTTTCAACTGGGTCCAGTGCCGCTCCTTATATACCCCTGTTCAACATGTATCACTTTAACATGGCAACAACTCTTTGCCTCCCACAAAGTCCCTTGAGGGGGAAAAAGAAGCTCATGGGATATCAGTCAGATATCTTGGACCCACCTCCTCTACAATCTGATTGGTTATCTCTGAACCAATCATTTTTTGTTCTGCCCTCAGAACATTTTTGTGTAAGTAAACTCCCTCAAGTGAAAAAGAACCTCCCCACATCTTTGTTGTTTGGTATTAAACGCTAAACCACATGTCTACAGGATCCACACAGTAGATCTATCTCTTCTGCCACCGGTGTAATATCGGCACATTATCAGCAGATCCAGAAACTCCCAAATGATGCAAAAAGCTATTAACAACAGACGATCAGATTGCTATTCACTTTTCATATGACCTAAATATTCTGTTCTTTCATTTCTGCCGACTGGACATATTCAGAGCTACATTTTTCAAACAGAGCCCATCTACTCTCTTTGTCTATGATCATAATCTCACATACTATAGATAGACTATCCTCTGTACCCTCACACCATTTGTTATTTTAATCTTCCTTGGTTTCTGCAGGAGCTGTTAAATCCATTGATTTCATTTCAGGATTTGCTGGGTTGCTTCTGATTTCCGTTATCTACCAGCGTGTTATCTTCTGGGGGAGAAAATGTCTACCTCAGAGTGAATGTTGGGAAGATTGAAGGAGGCACCGGCCCTTCTCTTCATGCAGTGGGTAAACAGTAGTGAACGAGACCCCTGCAGGTGAAGTAAGGTACATTAAAACCACAGGGGACAAACCCAAAACCTTCAGCCCATTCAGGGGCACCATAAGGATGGGGCAGAGCTATCTTGTTGTAGTAGACTTCAGGAGGTCTGCCCATCCATCGCCATCTGTCACCATCAATGGGGTGAATGTGGAGACTGTCAGTACATACAAGTACCTGGGGGTCCACCTTGACAATAAGCTGGACTGGTCTGCCAA
>JAODKC010000064.1:23497095-23531955 GCA_026777985.1 Mormyrops attenuatus
GCGTTACCGTTTGACAGGTGTACCTCCCCAGTCAAACTCCCCACCTGCCACTGTCCCCGGAGCGGGTCGCGGGGGGGGGGGCGGCCGCGGCGGGGGGGGCCGCCCCCCGGCCGCCCCCCCGGGCGGCCGCCCCCCCCCCCCCCCGCCCGGTGCCGCGCCCCGGCCCCCCCCCCCGGGGGGGGGGCTGCTTGAAGAAGCGCTCACTGAGCCTTACAGCGACTGCCGGTAAAACCGCCCTGGTCGGCACCCCCCCACCCCCCCCCCCCCAAGCCCCGCCAGGCTGCCTGCCGAAGAGGCAAGGGCGGTGATGCGGCATTTACTGCCCGGCCCGGTACAGCTGCAGCAAACTGCAACGGTGCCGTTTGTCACGGGAGCCGTTTACGGCACAGCTGTTCCAGGGCCGACTCCGCAGAATGATCACCAGAGAGTTTGTGCGACGGAAATAAACACCCTGAACTCTCAGGGACGCAAAGTAATGGCGAGGCGTGCCCGTGCAGAGTCCCACTCCACCGGCTGCTCTGCCACAGGGGCCACGGCTACGCTCCACCAAGCTGGTGAAAAATTCTGCCGGAGGTCAATAGATTATATGCAAATGCTCAGGATATTTGACCAGAATGGCATCGGGATGGTGGGGAGGGCACAGTGGCTTCATGGGAACGCTGTTTCTCCACACCTTCAGCACTGGCCGTTCAGATCTCACCCCACTTGGTATGCATGGGGCCTGCATGTGCTGCACATCAACTCTACCTTGGTACTCTGGTTTCCTCCAAAACCAGGCGGTTAGGTAGGCTGGCATCACTGTGAGAGGGTGTGCACCTCATGCTCTCTGCTTCCCGAGAAGAGCTCCAAGATCACTGTGTGCCTGTGCTGGATATGTGGTTAAATGATGGATGAGTGAAGTATAAAATGTACTTTTTGCTACATATTACGTATCTACAAAAGCTCTTCAGATGCCTCCTTCACAAAACTGTTTATGTCGTTGGTATAAGATGAATACCAGTCAAAAACCTGTGACCTTCTGGTCCCAGTGTTTCCCAGCCTGGTTGTGGGGAACCCCCTGAGATGGGAGAGAGCAAAAACGTGGACTGTCGAGCAGGGAGCTGGGAGGGAGCAAAAACGTGGACTGTCTGGGGGTCCCGGACTGGGAAACACTGCTATAGACCACACGACTGACAGATGGTCGGATCCATCAAACATCGTCCCGCCACCCATGTAAAGACAGTACCCTCTCCCAAGTCCACATGTGTTTCTTTTCCTTCTGTGAACAGTAGTTCCACCGTAATCAACACGATGCATCTCTGTTCTTTTAATTAAGGGATAATATCCAATTTCATGACGTTTATGAGGCCGTAACACCCATTAGCCCCAGACAGATGTTGTGGGTGAATAACTAACCAGCTTAGGGCCGAGTCACGTGGCCTATTCCTCTTGGCCAGGAAGATCCACTGTCCGGCTTTTACGGCCAAAGCATCCACAATGTCCCCATTACTGTCCCACCGCTTCACAGTGTAAATTGGAAAGAGATTTAAAGTGTATAGCTATTGAACTTTAAACAGCTTATAGCTACGGAACATAAAACTGGCATTAAAATTTGTGATTGCAATTAAATAGAAGTTATTCGCTATGAGAATGTCAAAAGCAGTTCTAATCATTTTTATTGTAGTGTTTAATTATTGTTTTACACTTTACAGGCACATAATTTACACCCTTTATATCTCTAGTCTTTCGTATGTCAGTGGATGGCAAGACAGCTTGGTCATGTGACCGACTTCACCTCCCGGCACCCCCAAATCTGCCCGCCCCCTCCATAAATCTTCCCCAGTGTTTGCTCCAAAGTGAAAAATTGCAGCATTTCTACCCAGCGTTTTAGTTACAGCTCCCGTTCAATGAACACTTTTATCATGAAGCTAATTTGTCAACATGGGGGGGGGGAAAAATGGATTTTCTGCTGATATGCGCAGATTGCCAAATGGATTTTGAATTCTCTCCCTCTAAAAACAGAGGCATGTTTTTTTTGTTTTTGAGAGCTTGACATGTAAAGTTTGTTACCATGACACTGCACTCCTCCTGAACCGAACAGCGAGGAAGCTAACTGAAGTAGGTCTGTGCTTTGGTGCATGGATGCTGAGCTGGGATGATGCTCCCACTTAGACTAACGTGAGATGCCTGGTCTTTGTTGTCTGAAGCTCCACCAACCCCCCCCACATTTTCAGCTCTGATAGGCCGGGTCCTCGGGGCAGGCTGGAGGCGGCCATCCACCTGTCCTGTAATTAACCTCTGCCACACCCCCAACCCCCTCCGCCCCTCCCATGGGAGGTGGGCAGGGCACCAATGTGGCAGCCATCCAGCGCCCAGGGACACCCATCAACAAGATTTATTGTGGTTCTACTGAAGACCCACAAACCCTAATTAACACACTGGTCAATTTAGAGCACATTAACTCCAAATTAATCTTTCTGGCGTCTGTGGCGCCCTCTTTGTGCCGCGCCAAGACACAGCCCTTTGAGCTCTGACGAATGGCGTCATGAATTTTCATTAAAGACAACAATGAGGCCTCGCATTTAAAATCAGATCATCTGCCATCGCGGTCTTTCGCTAGCATCCCCTCCCCCCTGCCCCAAGCCCAAGATCGCTGCCATTTTTATTTCACTGTTATTTTTCTCCATTATTTGAGCCGTCAGTCCATCAGGCTGGGTCCGACCTCTGGGGAGGATTCACACAGCCTATCGACTGCCCGGCTACTGGGTTATCGTGCCGGTGTCAACCGCCGCAAATGATCCAATAAAGCAATTTTGCCGGTGACAGAATCCGCACTGACAGCGCTAAAGTACTCGCTGGCGCCCCCGCCCACACTTAATTCTTCCACAGGCCCCCTTCCATATGGAAAAAGGCAGCTGAATTCAACCTGAATGAAACCCCCCTCTTCTGAAACACAACAATGACCAGCCGCATAACTTGGTCATTCTATATAACTGAATGCTATGCCATCTTTGATTAATGCACCTCAAGGTAACCCCAGGCACAGCGACACTACCACCACCTGCTGGTCGAGATCAGACAGCAGGCTTCGGACCCCTTCCTTTTTATAGCTGGCCATTCTCAATTTCAGCACCCCACTCATTTCACCCCAAAGGGAGCACGTATGTCCTTGGCTGAAGGGGGTTTCTGGGTAGTCAACGGTTGACACCATATGACTAATAGGGAAAAGCCGTGACAAAATAAGACAAATGGTTTTGACCAACTTCATTACCTAAGAAACAGCCTGATGCCATTGGCTGAATAATATGGTATTTTTCATGTGTAACAAGATAACTATTTTATCACATGAGAAGGAATAGACTGAAAATGCGAATGGACAGTGAGAGATACGGCTTTACATGGGCATAGCTAGAGGGAGATAAAATGCAAAACAAAAGGAATGTCAGCTAAAAGTATGTACGACGTGAGTTTTTGACAAAAAATGACTTAGTAACTTTTAGTCAGTGGCAAAGACCTTAACAATGTATCTTCTCATTAGACATAACTCATAATTATTATGTTTCTGGAGATCTACAACCCTGACCAGGACTGATGGATGGAGAGATGATGGATGGATGGATGGATGGATGGATGGATGGTTGGATGGACAGATCAACATACCAAATTACTCTGCTGGCCAGGGAAGAATTAATGAATGAAAATTACAGAAGAAAACACTGAGACAGGCATCTCATTCAGGGAGTACCCCCCCCAACCCCCCAATACATCCCATAATTCCTGGAATGGTCCCTGAGTCACCAAACATCTCTGATTTTATGGTTTTATAAGCTATTATGGATGGATGGATATTGTGATAGTACAAAAGTAGTTCATTGTCTCTGTCCAGACAAACTAAGTAGGTCTGAACCAAATACAGACACACAATGATGCATGCTTACTCTTCTGTATTGATTTCAAGCCCATGCATTACCTGAAATATCAATTTTCATAAGTACTGAGTATTATACCAGTAAAGTATCAATAACTGCTTTCCATCTCCAACAGCATTATCCATTATTCAGCACAGGATTCTTGGTAGTTTAGTGGAATACCTTAGTCTGTTTTCCTTCCTCCGCTGACTTGCATAAAACACAACCCTGGAACCGAAGACCCAATTTAAATAATTTATAGTTTTGCAGAGAAGTCAAAGTACCAGCTGGAGGCTAATGAAAAAAGCTTGATACAAGCTGATGGCGGCTTTAGGTGCAAACACCATAGAGGGCACTGACACGCAGCATTTACCTGCACTTTGACTCAACGGCATCAACTGCAACCTGCCATCCAGTTACATCATGCTGCAGTAAATCACACTGCAGGGCTTATGATGCAAATATGACATCAATACTGAATATTAACGATTTAAATACTGAAGACAACAGGACACATCATCGCCATAATCTGTTTTCGTGAATGAAATGATGCATCTCCGTGAGAATGTGTCCATCAGGATGGAGAGCAGAACATGATATACTTGGCAATGTGAATGGGTTTACGAAACCTCCATTCCCAAACACAAATGGGGGGGGTAAGGCAGGGTCGCTTAACTTGACATGTGTGGAAACAAGGGGATTGGTTCATAAAAGACTGTCCTTAACAGATCTTATCATAAGGTTTGGAGACTGGGGCCATCGTCATCCAAGTCATTGGGGCCAAAACAAAACAGAACATACCAATTTAGAAATGAAAGCGGGGGGGGGGGCAGGTGTGACTAATAAACACACAAATCCCTGGTCACCTAACTTTTCTCACCTCACCCCTCTGCCCCAGAATGCAAATCCCATGAAAAGGTGTTTTAGTATAATTGTCATTTAACGAAAGGCTCTGCAAGCACGTCTGGGGATGCACATGAGAAATGCCTTAGAAATTCTACTTCCATATGCATGTGGAAGGATTCTGCTTTCAGCCTGAACTGAAGAGAAGGCAGAAAAAAGGCCAGTGCTATCCAGAGCCAGAGGATGTTTCTGGATCATTTGAGAGGAAATGCGGCCGCCCTGCTCTCACACTGTGTCCTGCTGGAGGAGAGAATTCCGTGTTCCTCTTGAAAGAGAGAATCCATCAAATTCTCCGGGGAATCACCAGGTACAGCAGCTGTCACCCAGAACGGGAGAAAAATATTTGTCGCCATTGCATATTGCATTTTATTGTTGAGCGTTTTTGTTTCTCCTCCCCCTCTTCTTTCCTTTTTAAGGCTTCTCTCTGAATTTGATTTTCATGATATTGGAGAAAGAGGCCAGGGGTGAGTTTCCCAAAGCGGTCTTACTGCTACGTCGTTTGTATGTTCAACCTTTTAACGTAGAACTTAAGAATAACGTAGCGTTAAGTAGGCTTTGGGAAACATACACCAGGTCATTACCTGGTGACGATGCATGCAAATCCCATTGACAAAAGCTTGCAAACAGACTAGCACAGCTACTGCACTAGAATAAAAATCAATTACTCTTACCTACATGTATTAGAGAGAGCACTTTTGGCATCGATCTCAGGAATTTGCTCTCTCTCTGATGGCTTCGGTCGGAGACCAAATCAGAGGCATAAACAATGCATTTCCTGTAATTCTAGTTTAAAATACTCTGTGACCTGCCCCCCAACAACACACTGGGGTGATTCCATACACCTCAGATTTTCTGCTACACCTTCCATTATAAGGCTGTCCACAGCTAAGAGATCCAACGCAGGCTGTCGAAGTTACTCCATCGCCTGTTCAAACGCGATAATAACGTCTGGCCCGTGAAGAGCTGAGGCGGAGGGGGGCATGCCGCGGACAGGTGTGAAATGGACTGTTCTGGGGTTAGCAGGCACCCCCCCGCCGGGTGCCCTCCATCCTCCAGCATAAAGCCGCTTTCTGATCCACACCCAGAGGATCATGGGAAGCAAACGGCAAGAAGACGTGATATTAGCTTGAAGCAGCCCAAATCGTCAAGATGGCGGAAGAGCATCTGGGATTCATTTCGGTGTATTTTTATATAGGAACCTTCCGGACAGAGCCCTTAAGGTGAGATAAAAAACATGGGGGGGGGGGCATGACGGACAGACACAAAGGGAGCTAACTTTATACCATTTTAAAACTCAGCGTGAGAGACAGAGAATGGGAAGGAAACAGACACTCCAAAGTTCTGTCCAGAACTGGGCGCCATATGAAGGATCATCTGCTACCTACTCCCTGCCATCCCACCCCCCTCCCCCTCCCCCAGAAAGCACACTGCTTCCTTTACACCACTTACCATGCAGATATAAATGCACATTAACGAGCAAACAAGCCCATTTGTACAGCCTGCAACACAACAGCGCAAATCTCGTCTGGTTTTCAATAAATAGGTCACAGAAAGGAAATGGCGTCAAAGCCCTGCAGGCGAAAGTTTGACGCGTTTCTTTCAAGGTCTTCTGTTTGGAAAGGGAGGCAGGCCGCATCAATAAAGAAAACATTTCAACTCGCTCTCCCACTGGGAGAGCGTAAATAAAACAGAGCTTTATAAAGTAACAGCTCATCAAGTTCCCTTTTTTCTGCGAGTGAAGTTAGATTAATCAATCAATTACGCCCATTTCGGTGAAGGGCGGGTCAAGGAAAAGCCAATGGCTACGGCGCCAACGAGCGATACAGAGGTCACATCGGCAATGCTGGCGTCGATTCACTATAATCAGAAAGCGAAGTGTATCGCTGGGTTTAGCCTGTCATAAACACAGAGCACGTCTTTAGCAAAAAGCTGGAAAAGAAGCCCATTTAGCATCCAGACAACAGAGGCCCCGTTGACCGTTATAAATTCGCTTTCGCCCACTGTTCCGCTCCAAAACATTCCTCATTACTGTACCTACGGCTTGTCCTTCATCAGATAATTGTTGCTGGCGAGTTCCTCGCCTTTGCATATTTATGCGGATCCACTTCTTTTACTCTGAAGGTCAGGCCCGCACTTTAGCCGTGCGCAGGTCTCCGCCGCACACCGGGCCGTCGGCTCCTCCTCCTCGGCCGGAGCCTCCGCAGGCATCCGCTCACGTCTCACGACTCTCCCGCTGCCACGAGAGGCTGGCTACTGTCTTTACTCACAAAATGCACTTCAGAAAAAAAATTGGAAAAAGACGCCTTTCAACAGAATCAAAGCTCTTTCTCTTTCAGTGTTTAAGGGCTGGTCTTTGAAGGGAAATTCAGCGAAAATAATACCAGTCGACATAAATAATTAACAGCCCCAGCAACAAGAAAAAAAAAAAAGCACAACTTTTTCCGCTTCAGATTTTTCTTATCAGCAGAGGCGCTTGGTGCATGTAGCCCATCAATCCCTCAGCTCATTTCTGTCTCGAATGTTTTTCAGCACAAGGCCCTCCCACTTCTCCTCGCCTTCAAAACTGACTGATGTTCTCATGGCCGAGGCCCAAAGTGCCATATTCATCACTGCGAGTCAGTCATCCCCACTGCTTGTGACCCCACCCCCCCAACAAAACGGTAAGGATATATTAACCGTGAGGTCGGCGGTCCCACGCTCCATCCACTACACCAAAGTGAAAGATATTTTGACTGCGAGGCTCAGTGATCACAGACTAATGAGTGAATGACATACAAACTGTGAGCTGGGCAGTCACGGGCCACGCCCACTAAACAGACAGCCAATGCAAATGTATCAAGAGTTCAATGTACTGAGACCCAGACTCCATATAAATCAAAATTCCACCCTGCCAATGACATACACTGCCAATTACAGAACCTGAGCCAGAATACATTCAGAAATGATTCCATATAGAACAGCAACACTTACACAAGCCGCATCACGATTCTATTCATATCAGAGAATATTATGGTGCTCGAATTGCATTTAGGGGGACCTGGAGGACAGCAGATCTCACACATGATCTGATTTGCGGGGACATGGCACCAAAGGCGCATCACCAGTGATAGCCATCCTGTTCCCTGTGTCCCCAGAAGGATCGCCATTAGCGTCACACTTGCGTGTTAATGGTATTATTTTTATAATGATGCAATGCCGTCGGTCGGGATGGAGGCCATTCATATCCAGCGTTCCATGCGCGGACAACGCGGGACACCCTAATTTGAATGGATGGAATCCATGAGCATTGAGACAGCACTAAATCAATTAAATGAGGCTCTGGGTTAACCCTCCTGGGTTTAAAAAACAGCCACAATGAACAACCGCTGCATTAAAATGCATTAAACCATTAGGTACGTAATTGTATATTCATACTGGCTTCAGCTTGACTTTTCTCATCCATTTCAGTGCAAAAGAGCGCAAACTGTATTCATAAGAGTGCTGTCAATTGGCAATTCTGCATAGTAACAAGTGGAACTGAATTTTAATTGGGTCACCTGAAACTATATGAAGAATAATCTATGGAGAGTTATGTTCATGAGAAGCAGCGTTATCTTAAGGAATCTCTCAGTTTCTCCAAAGCAATCACGAAACCCAAGTTAACACAGCTCACGTAAGAGTTCAGTGTAATCCAACCAGATCTGAGTTTTCAATTCATTTGGAGGAACACTTGCTGGCAAGCAATATTTGTGGAAATCCACTACAGTGCTGTACTCATCAGGTGTGTGTGTGTGTGTGTGTGCCTGGTGGAGAGCAGCATGCATTTTTATGCACTGTGTATAACTGCTGTAGGTGGTGCTTGATGCTCTTGATATGGATAAAAACAGCATTTACTGGTGCTTGGTCATTCCACTGACGAAGACCGACGATGCTTCCAGACAAGCCAAATTCTGCCACATAGGACTCCAGGCGGTCCGTCTGTTCCCTGAGGCTGCAGTGCAGGGGCAGCATCCAGGAAGGACATGTGCGGCTAGGCACATGCAAACCCCATTTTTCTGAAGCCAGACGGGATCTCAGGAACGGCACATTCTCAGGATGCCGGCTTGTAGACAACAATAGCCTATGGGAAGGGGGCTGAATCCCCCTGCCTGACGGGCCCAAGGTTAGGGGGTCATTTTTGCCCCTTCCTGTTCCATTGGTGCTAGCCGCTCAGAAGTCCTTTATAACCGGCAAATTCTATCCTCCTACAAACCATGACAGGGCACCCAGGAGCACTTACGGGAAACCATGGCTTCAGGTCCTCAGCTTTGTGACTTGTTTGTATTACCCCATGGTCTGACACATGCTGCACCATCATCTCCACTCCACTCCAGAGGAAAAACACGCCTGGCCTAACAATGTGCAGCTTCATTCGACCCCTGGGCTTAACACACCACCCCCTACATGTGGCCCATAAGCATTTAGCCGGCATAAACGCGCTACATACAAATACGCACATGAAACCAGGGCACACAGCGTTTATTCGGTTTGAGCGCATGTGTTGCTCCCCTGTTCCTTGGCTGCTCTGCACATAAAAAAAAGCCCACAAATGTTTACACCTAGTGGCAAAACCACTTAATGTAATATAATGTACGTTTGTATGGCAGCCTGTGCAGAAGCGAGCCTAATTCCTCCTGGGGGACGTGCCGTGTGCTTGCGGTGGATGAGTATGATTCGGATTTTCTCGGGGATGATTTGGAGCAGACCCACACGCGGGTGCCCCGAGGGAACAGCGACGTGAGCCGGGGCGGGCGGGTGGAGGCGTAACCGCACACGTGGCATGCGAGCAAGCGAGTGCGTGTGGCAGCCGTACAGGACTGGCGGTGAGGTGGGCGCTGTCGCGGTACAGGAGCAGCAGCTGCGAGGACAAGCTTCCCGGCCCTGAGCTGGATGGCCGGCCAGCACCAAGGCAGCTCCTTTAACGCGGTGAGGATTAATAGAGTTTAACAATGCCGTCCGGCTCCATTTGCCCGTCCGGTTATACAATGGCTGATCTCTAAATGAAGCCCAAATGGGACAGCCGCTGAGCCCATCTCACTATCGCGCGTAAACAGGAGCAGACAGGTGCCAGGGCTTCTGCGGGGGGTGTAAATTTGTCAAGAAGCAGAAAGCACAAGCCTTAGAAAAAAAGAGAAAAAAAACACCAGTAAATGCTGTTTGTATCCCTGTCAAGAGCATCAAGCACCACCTACAGCAGTTATACACAGTGCATAAAAATGCGTGCTACTCTCCAACAGGCACACACACACACACAGAACTCTTAACCCTTTAAAAGCCAGAAAAGTGTGTGATCTCACAGGAGCAGCATCACAGAGCCCATCTCTGCATTGCCATGCAAACGACTTTCCCCTGCACCTGTCACACAGAGATCAACGCCCGGAGCATATCTACACCTACCCGCCTCTCTGCGCACAATTACCACAATACATCCAAAAGCAGAGCTGGTTAACCGTATATGAAAGGAAACCTGTTTAGAACAACATCTAATTATTGCAGTCAGCTTATTGATCGCACTTTAGTTATCAATAAACTCTACACAGAGCAGATGGTCTACAATTTCTGTATGCTGTGCCGTCTTTAACGTGCCGCAACCAGTGTGGCCGCCCTCTGGGGCCCCACTCGAAAGGAAAACCTGCCTAGATAATGATAAGCTAAATACAGTAGAGTCTCGCTTATCCGACCTTCGCTTATCTGACATTCCGTATTATCCGACGTCACACCGCAAAAAAAACAAAAAAACGCATCAATCAGCAACAAGAACTGCAAGTTGCGAGCATGAGCGTCGTCTATTTTTTGTTGCTCCCGACTCTACCACAGCTAGTTATCCCGACTGTACAGTTTCTGTTGTTTTGTTGTAAAACATGATTATTAGCTTCGTAATGTGTAAAATTATAACATAGTTTGACGTTTTGATAGGCTTTGTCTTAACACCTCCCATTATATGACATTTTTGCTTATCCAACGTTCTGCCAGCCCGTTTATGTCGGATAAGCGAGACTCTACTGTATTAATGAATTATTACATAATTTTATTTTTTTCATTGATTGCATGCAGCTACATTTCTTCTGAACACATTATTTTAAATATTAGGACTGTAACAATACACATATTTCTTGTGTACAGTTCCGTACATCACTTTCAGTTCGCACAAAGAAACAAATGAAAAAATAAAATACACCATCACTGCAGAGAGTAGCTAATAAGACCAAGAGTGTCTGTCAGTTCTGTTATGCTGAACTTGAGTACGCTGCTGAAAACAGACGCAAACATGCTAACTCATTTGAGACGACATCATCCAAGTATGTGCACGTCCAGAGCAAGGAAGAAACTTCTGCAAATTAGTCTCCCTGTGGCATTTAAAGGCACTTTTACCGGAAAATTCTCATCCAGCTGAAAAATAACTATAGGCTATAGGGTGTTTACCACACTTGGTAGTAGAAAACACATGATTTTAATGATATTGCAGTTTTGTTTTTTATTTTACTTAATTGTTTTTACAATGTGCAAATATGCATCTCTTAGGGTTGGTTATTTATACATGTTGACAGACGCATTGCCTTTGGATTGAAACTGTTCCTGATTGTGCTTGCAGTTTTAATAACAAATAATTTCAAAACAAATTCTATTTTTCCTGCTGTACTGAAATTCCACAGAACCATGAATCCAACCCAAGGTTTTTACCGAATCGACAGTTTTGTGTACCATTACACCCCAACTAAATATACACTGGAAATACACTTAATCTAAATCCTGTCTTGGACATACAGCCTAGGCTACCGTAACCTGCATGGTCACATTACCATTTGGCGTTAGCTAGTTCAAAAAAGGTTACACTGTAGACTATCAATGATCAGTGAGTTATTATGCTACATTATAGTTGCATCTGTATTACAATGACCAAGAAGTAGCAGGCATAATGATTTCCATTACTTGGTCTATGTTGGCCTCAGAGACCGGCCTGGCTGTGTGTAACAAATTGTTGCTTCAGTTTTCATTTGCCATGCTTAATTGTTTATCTGAAGCCAAAAGTGAGAAGAAAAACTAGACTACAGTGATTCACCTTCTATAATTCATCTATAGGTGCCGATGAAAATCCTTGAATCCCAGGTTGAGTGCGATTACTGTGGCCTGTCAATAACCCCCATGTTAATCACCCCTGCAAGGGTTTCTTCTCTCTAATCATTATTAACCGGCATAGATAGCTACTAAATTTAGGATTCATTCAAATGATTCAAAGTCTTTATTGTCATTGTATAATGCAAAAGGATCATGCATTCCAAATTACCATATGTGATGTAAGAAGTTAAAAAGGGCATTCAAATCAATACTGTCCTTCACGAATTTCAGATTTAATGTTTTTAGAAAACAGAAGGACAGTCCTAATTTGAGGGTGTCTACTGCTCCGAGATCCAACCGCACACACGCCGTTGAGAAGGTGTGGGTGCTTCAGAAAAGATCACATCGCGCAGGGAAAGAACGAGTCTGGCTCCCAAGCCCAGCAGAGAAATGAAGAACACAGGCGGGGTACTCAAACGGCTGCAAAAAGACAAAGCCCATTTGCTTTCGCATTCACGGCCAGAGGGGGAAATGATTAAACGAGCTTCCAACAGTTCTCTGGAAGAACTTCCATGACAAATGGCGCCCCAGAAATAAACTAAAACACGATCAGGCACCGGCAGAGCAATCGCAATGTACGGCGGGATGCCGTGTACATACCGACTGTTCTGCTTGCCGGAGCGATCAAAGGCAGTCCCGTTTACACAGTGAAATCCGAAGAGCTCAAAGCCTTGTGATAATGCACAGGCTTACGCATTTACACAGAATGGATAACTGGGACCCATGCATCTCTTTTCTGTACCGCTTGTCCTATGCATGGTCAAAGGGGACTGGAGCCTATCCTGGAAGCTACAGTCACAAGGCAGGGAATTACCCAGGACAGAAAACCAACCTATCATAGGGCACACACACCATTGGCATGTCTTTGGACAGGAGCAGAAACCAAAAAACGCAGAGGAAACCCCACAACAAAAAAAAACGCAAATTCTATCCATGCAGAGCCAAGGCAGAGACACGAACATCAGTGTGCCACCATGCCACCTCCACGACTGGAATCCTCATGCGAAAACATGGGGATGGCTTAATGATGTGGTACTCCTGGATTACTAGTATCTAGTTAGAAATATTTCTCTACAGCAAACTGACAATACTACCACTGAGGAAACTGCTAAAACTCATGCCATTTCCACAGTTGTAAATGCTGAAATTGGAACTCAGACTCTATCCCACAGAGTCTTGTTCCCTGTTGACTTGAGGATTTACCTTAGGTCAAATGCCCTTTAGAGACATTTATGCTGAAAATGAGACATTTGAATTTTAACAGCATATCAAGTCAATAAAACCATTTACTTTCTCAACCCACGGTGCAGGGTGGCAATTAAATGGAATTAAAAATCTATTAGTCTCAGAAAGTTCAACGAAACGTCACGCTTGAATTCAAATTATGCCATATGCACGCCAACATTTTTTGTGTACCCATATAAGAATATGCAAAGAAAGTTTTTGAGCAAAACCAAATGTACCGTCAGCTTGTGACCCAGATGTCTGCATGTGTCATTCACATACTAGTATTTAGTCAGAATTGATTTCAGGTTGCGTCATAGTTTGTTTTCTCATGTAGCTGGCATCTGCATTATGCTGGTGAGATGCACCTACCCGCGTCAGCTTCAAGCCATCCTCACTACCACCAGATGGTATGTGTCAGTCTTTATTGTCACCCATGTGTACCCCTCAGTCCTCGCAGTCACCTGTCTGTACCCCTCAGTCCTTGCAGTCACTTGTCTGTACCCCACAGTCCTGGCAGTCACCTGTCTGTACCCCTCAGTCCTCACTGTCACCTGTCAGCGTGTCTCAGCATGGCTAAAGGCACACACGTTATTGGGTGCCCTGTCCTCTGCAGCCCTTTCCTATTGGTCAAATGCCACAGCTTAGGGCTGCTCAGTCACACCCAATTAAGACACGGCGTGAGTGTAACAACCAGGATCCTAATAGCCTTCCGGCGATATAACTGCAGCAGCACAGATATCCTCAATAACATCCTGTGTGGCTGACATGACAGGAAGCGATCTGGGAGCAAGGTGACACGTTTGCAGTCACACCTGCATTGTGAACAGTGGTATTCGGATGTAAGTGACAGGTAAGGCAATGTGTGACACCAATAAATGCCATCACATGGTATTAAAGACAGAAAGCCCCCATAACTGAATGCAGGGAGGGGGAGGATCATCAGGCTTCTCTTGTCCAGGCCATATATCTTAATAAAGCTTGGGGATGGTAACAACAACGGTAATATGCATGATGACACTTCATCACAACGCTAATGCACACATGACACCGGCCACGTTCTGGTCAGTCTAGCTGTCTGATGACATCAGCACCATCTCAAGGCGTCACCAGTCAAATCTACTCCTCCATGAGGAGGAAATGGACAGCTCTACTCTCCCTTAGCCATGGAGACAGGAATCTCTAAATCAGTTTGTTAATCAGCATTCCGCCGACTCTTCTGATTGAGGCCTTCAGCTCATCTCCGGCACATTATGGTGATATTTACCAATTCCTCAGGAACTTTGTGGCAATTTTCCGATTTTCATTTTGTGGTGGGGGGGGGGGTCATTTCACACCTTAGACATTGCAACTTTAACAGCCTCGGCAAGAAGACAGACAAAAGGTGTGGGTAATGAACAGTACATTCTGATTAGCAGATGAGTAAACTGAGATTAGCGTGAGCTAAGATTTCCATTTATTCAAGGTCTGACACGGGCAGTCTGATATTTAAAAATGCAATTAGCTATATGGCATTGCTACATTTGGGAGAAAATAGACACAATTCAGGTTGTCGACAACAATTATGTGCAGAAGAAAATACAGCAAACAGAATAGCAATTTAGCCTCTGTCATCAGACGGCAGGACTGTGATTACCTTCATATTCCCAATAGATTCACTGATGACTTCATGACAGGCAATTCTCGCATGCAATCTTTATTTTATGAGACAGAGGATATTCATTCCAGAATCATTTTATAAAATCTCACTCAAAAGGGGGGCTTTTTTCATGGGAAATTAAAATGACAATAATTGGTCCAAGTTTATACCATTCTCTGGGCCAGTTCGCATGCCTATTACTAATCCACACGAGTAAATGGAAACAATCACAGGCACACGCTCGCCCCTTGCAATTTTCTTTGAACCAGACTACAGAAATATTTCATCTCCATGCATGATTTCAGAGTCTTAAGTAGAGGCTGAAAACACTCGAGCCATCAATGATGGTCACCAGGGGGCTTGACGTGGCTATGCTGGGCTTTGTAGATGTATGCAAATATCTGGCAAAATAAGGAGGGAGTGGGGGGGGGGCACCGGTGGATACCATTGGTCACTGTTATCATCCAGTCGGGGAAGAATTACCCACCTTCTCCACAAAGGGCTGGAGCAGTGCAAGTCAAGCTCACACATGTAGAAGTCGGCATTTAGGTATTCCACTCAGCTCTTTCCGGAAAGGAAGGCCTGTTCATAACATTAAAGATACGGCAGTGGGAGATAACCCCCCACCCTGACCCACTTCCATCTATTCACAGTCTGCTGAAGCCCTAAAGCAGCGCTAGTTACGCGATGTGGTGTCCGATAGGCCCCCGATTCCAGCACCAGCTACAGCCCCGGCTGCCGCACCACAGCACGTTTCACGCTGTAATTACTGCCATTGTGCCTGTTGGAAATGTGCAAAAAATGTGTGTGCATGTGTGTGTGTGTGTGTGTGGATTATGTTTATATTACATTGTGGGGACCAAATGTACCCCATAATGTGATAAAAACCTGTTATTTTGACATTGTGGGGACCATTTTTCAGGTCCCCACAAAGATCTATGAATGCAATCAAAAAACTAAAACTGCCCAAGTCTCTTATTTTGTCTGGTTGCTTATGGTTAAGGTTTAGGGCTGGGTAGGGGTTATGGTTGTCATTTTGGGACTAGAGTTTTCCCCATAGAAATGAATGGAGAGTCCCCACAAAGATATACTTACAAACCTGTGTGTGTGTGTGTGTGTGCGTGTTCAGGCTTTGCCAACTAGTGGAGATAATTCAAAACCCAAAAACAAGCACTATGGGGACAACGTCACTAAATACCGCTTTTTAGAAGCAATGCCCACGTTTCTTTCTTCTGGCTTTCACCCTGACCGTCGGTGCTTTGACGGTAGGGAGCGTGTGTATTGCACTTTATTTACATTATGGATTTCTTTTTTATTAGTACCACACTGTGAGCCACTTCACAAATAGTAACTTGTGCCCAGACAGTGTTTATCTTCTGTCAGGGATGGTCCGGATATGTGAGTTTTCTAGTTCTGCACACGCTGTGACCTACATAAACTCCAAACATTGATTAAATAAACTAGGGGAAGGCTATCGGCTCGACCCATCACACCATCCCCTTCATAGAATCTGCCCTGACAGACAGCAAAGGCCACTCCTGCAGTCAAGGGCAGGAAATACAGATACTTTTGTCCAGGGAGGGAGGGTGTGTGTGTTTGTGTGTGTGTGTGTGTGTGTGTGTGTGTGTGTGCGCGTGTGTGTGTGTGTGTGTGTGTGTGTGTGTGTGTGTGTGTGTGTGTGTCTGTCTGTCTATCTATATTACAACAGGCATTAAGGATGAACACAAGGCCGACAGGTTCCTCCGGGAATCGGCTGTTTCATTTGGAGGCATTTGGAATCTGGGTCTTCGGCGATTATCAGTGCACATGCATATACGAGTGTAAACATGTGTGAGTTTATCCATGGAGCAACTGAACCGGATACGCGGATTCTGCAGGGATCCCGGCAGCCTTCTGCACTGGAAGTGGCTCTGATGGCGGCGTGGGGAATGAGCCAGCTTGGAGCATCTGCCCTGCATCTCTGGCGTGTGATAAGCAAGGAGCGATGGCCCTGATGCTTCAGTACCGATCAGGGGAAAAGGCTCTTTGTGAAATTTCACAGCAAACGAGACAGGTCGTGTTACAGAAGCCGAATGCGGAGACGCCCGGTGTATCTTCGAGAAGTTAGCTTGGCTCATGTCTCCAGGACCTACAACAGTTCAGCTTTAGGGAGCCTGTATCTCTACTCTTCCAAGCTTTCCCGACGTTATCTTTCTACCCAGGTGGTGTGGCTGGCACGGCCCATGACGTGTCGTGCTGTGTGCGGCATCACAATCGGCTCCTTCCTGACAGTAATCTCCTGCTTCCTCCTCCTTCTCCTCCTCTTCGCATGTAGCACCTGTAACCCAGCTGATGGCACTGATGTATCTCTGATGGATGCATCATGAGCATCAGCCTCCGTGCCATGGGACCCAGGAGGAGGCGTGGCCAGACCAATACAAGCCAATCAACATCATTATCATGCAGTTAGGATGCATACATATCTAGCAGGGGCGATTTTAAGGTTTTTTTGTGGTGGGGGCATTACAGGGAACATAATTCACTATTCATACAGAGAGGCCAACCTTATCATTAGCCAATGATATGTTTAGAATTATTGACTGTCAGAGGAAGGGGCATTCCTGGAGCCAATCAGCTTTTAGCAGGGGTCAGTGCCCCCCTAATCCTGCCCCTGTATATGCCCCTGGTATCAAATGTTTTTAAGGTCCTTGGGTTAGTCAGTCACGTCATTTTCATGTGTATTTGCTAGTTCTCGTATTTTAAGGTTGTATTTATTTCAGGTTAAATTACAGCTTAATTAATCTGACATCATGAAATTCTTTGAATATTTATGTGAAGAAAAAAAAAGCACGTGTCTGACATAATTCTGAATCGACCAATGACAACCAATCGACCAATGATGCTCGACCAATGACGACCAATCCACCAATGATGACGCTGCATTATGACAACTGAGGTAGCCACTTCAGCACTGAGGGAGCTGATGCCTGGAAGCCCACTGCCTGATCGAACCCGCATCAGATGCCTTACTGGTTTCAGGAAGTGATTGACAACTACATGGTACTTCCTGCTGCGAGTCTCGAAGCTTAGTTTCTCACATAACTGGCAGGCACTCAAGCTAACTGTGAATAAGCACCAAAGGTCATCTTACCAAAAGTCACAGGACACCCGTTGGATATAAGGAGGATGGGTAAAAATAGAGAATATTAAAATATTTAGACTTTTACACCATAGCATCAGGACATTGCAGCAGTCAGCACAAACTCTGACCTCAACCCAACAAACATCTTTAGGTTAAACTGGAACGGAGATGTAGGACAAGATCAAGACAGTCCCCCACAGCAGTAGTGCTGCCTAGTGCTTCAAAGCTTGTGTGCAGCTCAACAGCAGCGTTTTCCCCACCAGCAAATCATGAAATGTCTTCTATGATGTAGTCAGGCAGTCATCAAACCCAAGAGTGGGCCAGCACTTTATTTTATTCATGTCTATACACATCCCACAAATGGTGGGACAATGCTGAGTTATGCGGGGTGTTACTGCGCATATAGAGCATTGGTGAGATTTGATTTTGAGGAATATGAATTGGTCACAACCAATCAGTGTCCTGGCATGAGGACCAATGAGAAGACATGACATTGGGGAGAAGGTTACCATTTTGCTCTTTGGGACTATAGTCAATTATAGTCAAATTATTTAATGTAACTGGCATGTAGGGAACATCAATCAAAACTGCAAATTCACACAAATAAGATTTTTGCTGTTTGGTTTTGATGTCTGTACGCGTGAGGGAAACATCAGCACTATGATGGATGAAAGCTTCTCCAGCAAAGTGAAGGCTACAGATCACGCTTCATGACAATCATGATTATCCCACTGACAGATGTAGAACAGAAGATCTGTGTAGGCAAACTGGAATCTCTATTGACATAGTGACAGAAAGCCCAGTTTTCAAAATGTCAAATTTTATTTTCAAAAATGTAAGCAACAGATTACACAGGTTTCTTTTGGCAAATGCAATCTTCAAACGGCAACCCGATTCGGGATCCTCCAACTTAAAGGACGAACACACTTACACTCTGACTACCTTTAAAATACAAAAAAAGGAGTAAATATCAAAATGGCCACAAGAAAAAAAGTTAATCAAAATAATCAGTAGAGAGCAAATCTACGGAAAGTATAAACAAAACAGTGTGCCTTTGATACATGAACTTTTTTAACGTTCTGTCCTTCTTCTTTGTTTTTTTTACAAGGTTTGTGCAAGATATCAAACTAAGGCTCTGGTCTTTACATGGCAAATGTCCAGCTCATAGCGACACCCACATCCCCCCCCCCCCATTTTAGGTGTACTGGGACAGAAATGGCACCACTTTGAAAGTCAGGCCAGTGTTACTGTGTTGTAGCTCAGTGGTGACCCAACAGGGAGCAACAAGCTTCCAAACAGTCATGCTTTTCAAGCTGTTGCAAAAGAGCATCTTTATTCCTAGAGCTTTCCTCAAACCAAAGAGAAAAAAACTTAATGATGACCATTAAGGCAAGAATACCCAGAGTTGTATCACCAAGACTGTAACTACATTTCTGTGGCAGGGCACGGAAATGGACGACTATGATACATTTAACGATTTTTTTCCGTTGTATATTTGGGTTTGTTTTCAAAAGCAATTTTTCACCTGACATCGTCGGCTCGTTTCCATATAAAAAATTGTAGAGAAAAATAATGCCAGTCAAAATGGAAATATGAATATTAAAACTACAATAAATAGATTCTAATTAAGTTGCAGTTTCAACAACACACAAAGTTAACCCTTAATACCCCACCCACCTCCCCAAAATGAAAAGAACACTTACATTGATTTACTTTTTTTTTAATTCCTCTTGTGAAGGTATATTCCTGCAGTGTTGGTCAGAGGCCACACTCCGCTCCTCCCACCGCAAATGAAACGTCTTTTGTGAAATAAAGCACTCAGCGTTCTGTCTAAAACTCAGCTTACTCTCTTACATCGTCACTGAGCAGTAAAAATCCTCGTTAGTCTCCTTAGTGCAACTTGGTTGGTTGTAAAAGAAATCCAATAATTCATTAGAGGTATTTGATTATTTTTTTTTTTAACTCACTAAATAAGTATCCAATGCATAAGGGGGGGTCAAGCCAAGTTGACGTTCTTCTGTAGTTGGATCCAACGGCCTTCCGCAGTAACGGTTTACTAGAACATAAACGCAGGTCTTTCCACTGTCTGCACATACACGCGAACATCTCGATGCCCCTTCCAAAAAAGATTCTTAAATCTCGTATGTCTTTATTTAAGGTGATCGATTGACAGTCCACCCTTCCGTCTGTTGAAAAAGAGAGTTGAGTAGAGAGAATAACCAGCGATCAACGTGAGGAGCTAAAACTCTCATATAACACAATAGGGTTCCCTCGGTAACCGGGATTTCCTGCAGTACAGGAGCGTGGTGCTGAAACAGCGCCTGAGCTCACGGTTGGAGAAAATGCAGATGAAGGGGTTGACCCCAGCCTGGGCGAAACTCATCCACACAGCCGCTGTCAGGTAGCCCCCCGGCACAGACAGGGCCCTGGCGAACACCCTCCAGTAGCACGCCACCAGGTAGGGCCCCCACAATGCCAGGAAGAAGAACGTCATGATGTAGAACATCCTGCTGATGCGCTTCTCCGTCTTGAACTCGTCCAGGACCAGCAGGCGGCGCCGGCCTGCCGGGTTTGCGTTCTGCCGGATCCCCAGCAAGGTGGGTGGGGTCGGACCCCGACCGAAGCCTGCCAACCAGTTGGCGGCTGCCTGTCCGCTAGCCCCGGGTCCATGGAAGGTCCAGTTCTGGCTGACGGCCGGCACAAACTGGACAGGCTTCATCTTCCGTCGGTCGTGGACGAAGAAGATGAGCTTGAGGTATACCAGCTGGGTGGCCAGGAGTATGAGGGCCAGGAGAAGCATGAAGCCCAGAGAGTCGTTGGCCCGGAATGATCGGTGCTGGAAGGTGCACTGGTCTTCCTCGCGGATAAAGGAGTAGGTGCCCACATCCAGCACGGGCGGGAAGGCCATGGCCACCGAGAGCGTCCACACCATGCAGATGACGGCCAAGCAGGTCCAGAAGGTCAACCTCTTGGTGTAGAAGCGGTAGTGCGCGATGGCCAGGTAGCGGGTCACGCTGACGCAGAAGAGCATGAAGGCCGTGTGGAAGCAGGAGAGCACGCCCAGGAAGGCGATCACTTTGCAGGTGAGCGTGCCGTACGTCCACGCTGACCCATTTTTGACGGAGGTGAAAACGAACGGGAAACAGATAGCCGACCGCAGCACATCTGAGACACAGAGATCCAGCAGAAAATAGTAGGGAGCTCTCTGCAAGCTTTTGTCTTTGATGAGCAGGATAGCAATCAGGAGGTTACCCACCACGCCGACACCAATGATGAAACCCAGAGAGGTCAGTTTGAGGAACGTGATGAGAGGAGAGACATTCTGCAAGATGTTGTGGTCACCTGCATGGCTATAGTTCGCCATAGATGGAGGGATTATAAGATAATAGCTTCAGTCAAGTTTCATGATCAAGGGGCACGGGTATATAGATCCATCAGCAGTGGTCTTTTTAAAAATACAATCCAAGCTTGAAAGCAGTCTCTCTTCTAAGGCATCCTTTGTTCTTTTGTTTCATCATACCTAAATCCCTGAAAAAGATCATCCACCAATCAGGATTTTCTCTTAGACACTGAGCTGAATTCAGTACATTTCTCAAGGTACATTAGGTACGACACGGCTGCGTAAGAATAAACCTTATCAGTCTCCTTTATTTTCTTATTTATACTATCGCATATTGCGTTTAAAATGGTAGACAGTTAATGCACGGCGACAACCCTGGTTCTTCACCTCGGCAGAAACCACCAGGCTTAATCCTGATCACGATAATGAACGCTCTTTTACCCTTTTGCAAAGACACGCTCGGTATTCGCCGTATATCCTTATATAACGAACAATAATTATTTTTACCCGTGTCAAAGCGTCGCTACAACGGGACGGACTTTTGATTCCCGTTGCCCCGTGCCCATAAACAGCTTAATGTTACGACGCATGAAACATTTAAACAAATGCAGCAAGAAAGCTGTTGATCACACCCAAGACCCTGCAGGTTTCACGTTTCTAGCTGGCAGACGCGTTTTCCGGACGCCGTCGATCTTCGCGTTTCCTTGAAGCGACTGGAGCCGCAGCCGCACAATTTGCCTTTAATGCTGATTTTAGCTCCCGAGTCGAGTAACTATCTCCCGTTAATAAAGCGATCCCCGACTAAAGGCGTCAGCAAGGGATCGGAGATATAGGCTATTATTTTAATATCTGTTAACAAAGGCGCTGCTCATAACTGACAAAGGAAGTCATGTCAAATATTATATATTGCTTGATGCTGAATTCAGATATTTGCTTTGTGTAAGCCATATATAAATACTACATTTTATACTGATGAACATACATGATCCATTCGCTGCACATCGTATAAATGGACCTTCGTTTCTAAACTCTAATTGCAGTCCAGCTTCACCAATAAAACCAGTCCGAATCCTTATATAAATTCATTGCCGTTCATAAAAAAAAAACGACACAAATCTAAACTATATCCAAGATGTCTAAAATTGGTTTCCTTTATCATGCAACATGATTATGGATTTCTAACTGTAAGACGTTGCTATATATACAGGGTAGCAAAAAAATGCTTCATCCGTCAAAGCAGTAAGACATTGTAAGTACGAGGTAGCTATGCGCGGACGGCAATTTGCTCTACATTTATAGGCCAATGGAATCAAAACGGCGGTGAGGATATTAATTAAATCCATACCTGTTGATTTCCCCCTTTTTGTCTCCCTGGCGGTTATCTATAATGCAGAAGTCACTTTTGCTGTATAAAAATTGCTGGCTTTTGCTGCCTGGTCTTTTTTCCCACCGTGAATATACAGTAAATGGCAAGGCGTGCGCATGCGCACTGCTCGTATTCGCGATCCGAGCCGCAGCAGCGAGGACTCTGCCGGTAACATCTGCTCAGCGGGGGCAACGACAGCCTCACATCTTCCCCATCAATTATACAGCTACGGCCATGTGTCACTTGTCCGGTCATTTTCCCGTGGACGCCGCGCCAAATGGGGTCAATTAATTTTGATATCCAGTCCTGAGCGCGGAGAAACGGTGCGGATGGCAAAGCCACGCCGCTTTTGGGGAGGAATGAGGTTGGGCTGCTTACAAAATGAAGGGGGCGCTCAGCTGTATGAAATTGGCCGATTTGATCCATTCATGCATCGCAATAGTTTATCCCCTGATGGTCCATCTTAAAATATGTTTGCGCCGTATAATTAGCGCCGGTATTCATTAGATCACCTGTATTGGAAGAGGATCATATTACACACGATGTAATGTGGCTCGCAAACAAGTAACGGCTATTAGGGCCATCATTTAAAGAATTATGGCTGTACAGCCATATAACGGGCAATATTCACATATGTTGTCATATTATGAACTACATAAGCCAAAATGCCCAGTGTTAACCAGCCTGCCTTATACAGTTAGCTGGGACGTGCTTTTTGATTACATTTCCATCGATGAAGGGGACTTTAATCAAATGTGCTCAGGTACAATAACAAAAAACAGAGTTTGTAACTTAGAAAATGCGAAGTGAGTGTTTAAGGCCTGGCATAGGCTACTACAAATGCAGCGTTAAGAGAATTACATTGAAATATAAAAGAAAAAAAAAATTATGAACACGATTATGTAGTCGCATTAAAATTACATATATAACTTCACAACATTATCTGAAACTTAATACGTAGACCTAGATCGATTCAGAGTATAGTCGGAATCTCTGGGACATGAACTCAAATGACAGTTTTCACCCCCTTAAATATAAATGTAATGGAATATAATCTTCTAACACACCAAATGGCCATTATTACGTCTTCCACTATATAAAAGGGTCTAGCAATACGGTGCCTCAAACGGCAAATTATTAAATTCATTCAAGGCACATTTCTTTACACGAACCATTTTCTTAGGAGTACTTCTCGTGGTCGTATAATAACAGATAGATGAAATTAATGACACCACAGTCCAGACCAGGCTGAAAAGTTTCAATCACGTTATAATAAAAATGTGCTTAACAGGAAAATCGAGTGCTCTTCGGAGTACATCTCACACCAGAAAGGACCACTGGGTAAGGTGCAGAACACCAGTCTTGGGTGACAACTTACAGAAAAGTGTTACATGGAAAATAAAGTTCACATGCATAGATGGTCATGTTTCAGAAACAAGGAAGAAGGAGCCAGCTAAAGTGTAAGCGAAAAATAGCACAGAAAATCAAGTGTAGTCAGGCCAATACATTCGTCATTACATTTAGTATAAGCAAAGTTCATGAGTATTTGCACTTCTGAAGCACAACGCCCCTCCAAGCCGCGTCAATGTCTGCTCAAACGAGGAAAATCCTTTTTCTCCCCCGACGAGAAGCATTTCCGTTTTCAATTTGGAAAAAAAAAATCGTAATTTGTGTGGTTTGGGAGCGATCGCACGGATCCCCTTCTGCGGGCGAAGAGAGTTCAGTCATTGCATCTGATCACTGCATGTGATCGAGCGTCCCTGTATCGCAAGGGCTACCTGAAGCACGCAGGACCGCCGCAGAAAATATAGCACAGGCCTCACAGGCTTCCGCTCCTCGACCGGGCGTACCAGCCCAAGCAAGCGCAGAAGCCCACCACCGTGATCGCCATGCCCAGTAGGATAGCCACGGCGTCTCCGGCATCCAGCGCCTCGGCACCGGGGATGGAGGACAAAAGGAGCAGAGCCAGCGCCAGGAAGCCGCCGCAGATTCTCCAGGAGGAAGCCATGTTGCTGCACGGAAGAGATCAGATGATGTTTCGTGACGGCGTGTCAGATGATCAGGGTGCATTTCCTGCTCTGACTTTCGGACCAATAGCGCCACTGATGCCACATGCTGAAATATTCAATGCTTTAATACAGGGGTCTCCAACCCCGGTCCTGGAGCGCTACTGTTATACATGGCTTCTGATGAGCCACACCTGTTCCTGGTATTTACCTGAGAAATGGTGTGGCTCATCAGAAGCCAGGTAGGATAGAAAACCTACTGGACAGTAGCTCTCCAGGACCTGAGTTGGAGACCCCTGCTTTAATCTTTCTAGGCGTAGCACGTTTCTAACTGCCGACATGCATGTTTCTTAAAGAAACTATTTTTCAGCATTGATACGTCATTTGTAAACAGTATCGCTACTTAAAAGCATCTTTAACACCCAATCTCCAGGTGGAAGTATTTCACATTCAATTAATATTCACTTAATTGTCCAATAAAACAGATTAAACTGACATTAAACAGAAACCAGCATAACCTGCAGTCCTGAGGGGTCATTGGCGATTTCTGTTGTATGGAAATATAGCAATCAATCTGAACAGATTTTCTTTTCTTTTTCTTCTCTCAGCAGTACAGTATTGAGTGAAAAGTACTGCAATTCTTACCAAAGTCTTTGGTAAAACCTGGGCAAATATAATGTATTTGTTGTCATTGTACAGGTAGCAAGTACAACAAAGTTCATATCACTTCGCATTAAGGACCTTGCTCAAGGGCCCAACAGTGATATCATTACCAGGAATGGGGTTCAAACCAGCAACCTTCTGGACAGAGGCTGCTAACCCACAGAGCCTCACACCAACCACCATCCACACGTTGTCATCAGCACAGAATGGTGGGTGCTTTAATTCGAAGGGCCTCATCAATGAGGAACAATAAGACGGCCATTGAGAACATGCGTCCCACACTGCACTCTAGTATAATTCGTGCTGTGACGTTTTTATTTTATTCATTTCTTTGTCATTTGAACAGATACATCATTGGAGTGCTTCTTTTTGCAACACCGTTGAGAGTGAAGTTGGGGTTTGAGCACAGTGTCAGGCCATCCCTTGGGGATCTGAACCGGTGACCTTCTGATTGCAGGCGAATGACCCCTTCAGCCAATTGAAATTTGACGTCCATGTGCAGCAACGGTCCCCTCTAGCCCCCTAGAATTCATTTAGTGACTTAAAACAACCCTTATTTACCCTTATTTAAATTTAGTATTAAGCTGGGGTGTCACTAGAGATTTTGGCCCCCATGACAGCATATCATATTGGGCCCCCCAACCCAGACCAATCCAGTTATGTTCCAAATTTTATAGGGCCCCAGTCACTCAAAGCCCTTTGGAATTGCCCAACCCGATTCTAAGGTTATTTTGCTTTAAGAGGCCTGTCCACAATGCCCTACAGATTGTTCTGTTCGATCAAACCTCATTTGTTCAAGCCACGTTCTTGGCAGTGTGCACGGCATTTCCCCACCTGTGGGTGCTGTGGTATAATTGGACTGGAGTCAAAACATGGAAACTTAAATACTGACCTTGTACTATAGGCAGATTGTTACCCAGTCTGGTACTTCACGGGGGTCCGTGTGCACGTGTCAGATTAATAAGCAGCGCCATGGGTGCAGGGGCGCTGGTCCCATTATGTGAGATTAATGGTGCGGGCCCACCTCACTCGACAGTCACGTGTGCCTCTGCGGGTCTCGTTCAAACTGGGCCTGTTGCACAGTGTCGCTTGGAGCAGCTTCAGAGCCAGAGGGAAACCAACCCTGACCGGCCAAATAGATTATACACCCTGAACGAATGAGTAAATAAGATCCTATTTTTTGTGGTGAGCCTAAAATTGTTAATAGATGTGCTATATGTATGCACTCTGTAGCCACAGGGGGACATCTACCATCAGTAAGAGATGTGATGTATTTATTTTCATTGTAGCAACTGGATACTAGAAACGTTTAATCTGTATGTTGATCATTGCACACATACTGTATATTATATCATGTATGGCTACCAATTCTTATGGGCTGTTTTTACCATTTTAAAGACCCCTTGTAATGATGTATTGATGACAGTGAGTAATAAAATAAATTGGTTATCATACAGTATGGTTCCTACCTTGTTCATGTCCAACAAATGTCATGTTGACGTTGTAGATGCATCTTAATGTTGTCACTGACTCATTTCAGGCTCAGTACCTTATTCAGAGTTAAAATGGTTTAATGTCTTTTGGATTCTGAGCATGGAACCGTAGTGACAATTGTCCTGTTCCTGCTACCCAACACCTTTTATCTGACAATGGATTATAAGGCATTTTCTGCAGGTAACACTAAAAATAAACAATTTGCTTAGGAGAATTTTGCTTTGGGAGCAAAGTAGGGTGATCGATCCGAGTAAGTATTTTCAAACTGTTGATGACTAATTTTCTTGTCCCAAGTGTGGTGACCAAGTTTGAAACCCAATTACTTTCATGAATTATAGTGACAGAATCATTTACCAAGTCTATATAATACAAAAACATGCCTTCTAAAGATTAATTATCTGTTGGAATTACTTTGGTGAAAGCTTGAGGAGACAGGGTGTTTGAAAACCGTTGGGGTCTTGGGAACATCAATAATGATGTCCTGGAATAGCTTTTTGTACTGCTGCCCAGATTATCGGAACCCCAGTAGCTTGACGGGATAGAAATACATTTTGTTTAGCATTTTTTGAAAATCCATTTAAAGCTGAAAAGCAGTGCATTGTGCTTCAGATTACACAGTACAGCACTGACAGAAAGCGTTTATTAGTTAAAAGGGCCAAACTCATGATTTCCTGCACATTACTTGTGCTGTGTTCCATTTGCCTCGGAGGTCAGAAGTCAGAGCTGGGATTGACGTCACACACCAGTTAACCGTGTGTCAGTCGGAAAGCCATTTAGCAATGCCTGGGACCTGTTTCAAAAAGTAAGATTTCTTGCTTAGCCGGATAACTTGTCAGATTTAGCCCGGACTAACTTAAATCTGATAAGTTATTCAGCTAAGTAAAAAATCCTGCTTTCTGAAACGGGCCGCAGTTCTGACCCGGTTGATTGTTAGCTATTGTCAGCAATATCATTGCACTGTGTTCTGCACATAAAAACACCATAGCAACACGTCCACAGATAGCGACTGGACAGTACTATGTGTACGGCCGTTTTAATGAGCCACAAATACGACAAGTGCTAATATACTGTATAAAACCACAGCTTTAACTTCTGTTGATAAAGGGTGCAGCCATCTTGAATTCTGAGCTTGGGGTTATGTCGATTCCTCCCAGTTCATGAGTCGGAATCCCGACTTCAGGGGGTGTTCCCAGTTTCTGAGCACCCTTCCCCTAGTCCTTGCTTTTTACTGCCTTGGATAGGACCCTACGATTCTACTCAGAATACATAGCTGGAAGATTCAATCCAATCTATTTTTATATAGCGTCTTTCACAACGGAGTTGCCCCAAGGTTCCTGACAAGAATTTTGCAGAAATCCATTACTATGTCATTTACACTAAATGGTGCATGAAACTGGAAAAGAGAAAGAGGGGAACAAAGAATGCCAGAAGGCAATCGAGCAGAGGAACCAAACACTCTTGGGGGGGGAGAAAAAAAACTCTGGGGGTGTGAGGTCGACTGGCTGGCCAATCCCCCCACGCATGTAAGGAAGATGGATAGAAGATCAGGAATAATATGTTTTCTTTATATGAAAATGTACTGCTAGCCTATGTTCATGAATTTATCTCACTGTAACTGGTCTGAAAGTGCTTCTGAGCCTCATGGTACACCAACTCTATTTCCTCCCACTATGGGGGTTCCCTTACCTCTGTTTGGAGTTGGAGTTGTTTGGAGTTGAACGCATCAGAGAGGGAATTGAACTAAAATGTCCTTGATGTTTCCTGTTAACCTTTAGTTTCTGCTGGAAACGCAGGCAGAAGGCGAGTCTCTGGTGAGCTGCAGCAAGAGGCACGTGCTCCGGTCGACGTACCCCCACCCCCACAGAACATGCCAGGTCATCTCTGCAGGATCTCCACCTGCTGTACTCCTGAGGCTAACTGCTACATGCCACTCAGTCACCTTCTGCAACGTCCCCCTCTGTGTCTGGTGGAGGTCACGCTTACAGCGAAGCAGGGTAGCCGGAATCTTCTTTTACCATCCCTTTCAAGTGCAAATACTGTGAGAATTTCTGCAGTATAGAGTACTCTAGTTAATGTCCTTAGCAAGGCTTGTGTAGCAGCCATATAATTAGAATCGGCTTCATTCGCCAAGTACATTACTGTTTATATGGAAATTTGTCTTGCTGTTATCCGTGATGCTCAGTACAACAGCACAACTGTTCATTTTTGGATTATGCAAAAATATGCACAAACTACGCTGCTTAATACACAAACACCCAAAAGTGCCACGTGAGTGAAAAAGGCTGCAGGGATTGGTAGGCTACATAGGGGGTGTCTTCATGGTGACTAGCTCAACAGCCCCGGGAAAGTTACTGTGCAAAAAATCAGTGGTTCTCTATGTAACGGACTGTTTGAATTTTCTGGAAGCAAGGGGGACGAGTCAGAGTCAATCCGGCCAATGTGTTACCGTAACCAGGAGCTGTGCTGGTTTTCAATGGAGATTGCAGCTCTGAAGATCCTCCTGGGGTGGACAGACGTGCTGTGAAACTAGACAGTGATGGAGGATGTGAAGGTTCAGACTTTTAACGAAATAGACTGGGTGACATTGGCTGTCTTGGGTGGTACAGACAATGCAGCGTTTCAGCGTTTGCTTCGTAGTGGCAGCTGTTGTAGCCATAATATGGATTGATGATTTTGATGGAACAACGTGGGCAATAATACGTTTTGTTATATTTAAAATTGCAATGCAATGAACGTATACAATGTATGTATCGTGGATAATATACTATTTAACTTTAACTGCTTTTGTTTTGCATAAGTTGTAATGAATTATCATATGTCATCGACTACATTATTTTTTCTTTTGTATACCTCATGGACTCAATATCAAGCATGTTTTGTAAATATTTTTTGTTTACTCTGTTTAAGAACTGTAAGTCGTAAGCTACCGGAAGCGCATTAAACTTGCGATTTATCTGTCCACAGTATTGGCAGTGGGTGAAAAGGAGATTCAATTTCCAACACGAGTGTGGTGGAGATGGAGGTCCTTCAGCGTTTGAAGGCCTTAACCAAACAGACAGCTGCATGATTGAGTTCTGGGAGAGGGGTATGGGGGTATTTGTGGGTATTTGTGGAAATCCATAATCATTTCCGCTGTTTCGATGAATTTTGTTGAAGGTTGCCCCCAAGGTCTGCTTTGCACGTGTTGTCTCATTACCATGTCTGATAAGGTCCAGAGGGCAGTTTCACACTGACAGATGGGTCTCTGGGGGTGTATTCATTAGTGTACTGCTTAAAGCCGGAGAGAGAGGACTGCTACTAATGAAGCGGCGGTCTGATAGGTGGGATCCCACGAGCTTATAAATCTATTGACAGATGGCACAAGTGATGTTTAACTAGAGCAGTTCGCAGAGCTGAAATCCACAAGTGTGATTCCAGCATGCATGCTTGGGATGCCCAGGTGACTTAGAAAGCCCATGTTAGAGATATTGTTAGCCCTTTATGCTAATTTTAGTGCATCAAGGGAAGGGATCTGACTAATTTACAAATAGGAGAAAAGAAGTTTGCAAAAGTTTTCATTGTAACAAATGTAAGCACTGTGGGTCTGTGGTCACTGAGGTCAGTTTTAGGGACGTCATTTTAAAGGTGTGTCACATCTTACTAAGTATGCGATTGCTATGTCATCTTTGCCATTGAGAAAAACGTCAGCTATGAATCAAATGACACGTTATTAAGATTCTCCTCCAACGGTGCATTATGACATTGTGGTGTCCATGGCGACCAAGAGTTCAGCCATGCTCAAACTGTCACGCTGCCGTCCGTATCATGCCTCCTTCTCATACATGCCATCAAATTAACAGCCTACGCCAAGCGTGCGTGACAAGCTACTGGTTGTCATGACAACCTATCATGACACAAAATGTGGTTGGTTAAAAATAGTCAGTGTCACTATCAATTAACAGAACCTGGGGAGCGAAAAATGTTCCTATTATTGGCTACTGCTATCAGATGCTGCTACCAGACACCCAACCTTCCCAGTAACTCTGTTCCTGACAACCAAAGTGGTTTGGTACACATGGAGTTGGTGGGGGGGGTCGCTTACTTTTGGGGTATCATTTAGAATGCGATGAGGCACAATGAAAAAAGACTGGCCACAAATAATTTAATGCGAAGTAATAGAACTCATAAATAAAAGTCAAACATATTTAGTTTTTGTTAATACAAAAATGCTATTTTTAGGCGAGGTAAACAATATTGATTGCTTGCTGAGTACTGTTTTGAAATCCACCAATCAACTCATTTTAGACTGCGCAAAAAATGATGAGGCAGAAGGTTCAATCTGAGTCTTTCAAAACCAAACAATGTGAAATGTGAAAAAAAAACTGTTACTATGTTGTTATGGGGACCATATTCCAGGTCCCCACAAAGATCTGTGAATGCAATCAAAAAACTAAAAATGCCAAAACAGTTATTTAGTTTGGTTACTTATGGTTGAGGTTTGGGCTGGGTGGGGGTTAAGGTCGTCATGTTGGGATTAGAGTTTCCCCCATAGAAATGAATGGAGAGTCCCCACAAAGATATAATTACAAACCTATGTGTGTGCGTGTGCTTTACTGGATAAGCTAGATTCTCTTCCATTGCCATTAAATCTCATACAAAGTTACAATGTTAACCTCAGTATTTGAATGCCTGAGCTCCAGGGTTTTGAATCTAAGCTGAGTATGATTTATGAGAATGCGGCTCAGCCATGACCATGTATGTGATTTCATTAAAGCTGTGGCTAGTAGAATACTTAAATGTAAGTGTCTAAAACAAATTTAGACAAACATATTTTCACAAATATTTTAAGCAACAAAGCTACATCCTAGTCAAAAACATGACACACATAATTATGCTTAAAGGGGCTTTGTACGCTCATTTCACTTTTCATAATTTCATTTTTGGGGTCTTCTAGAATGGATTGACATGCTTCAATGTTCAAAAAACACATTCTTTTTCTCATTCTGTTCATCTCTATCCACTCGGCCTATAAGTCTGTTTGAGACACTCTGTAAGAGCTTTAATTCCCACCCCCAATGTGCCCACTGTGTTCTCATTGGTCAGCTTGCCCAACTGGTCAGCTTGCCGGATTGGTCAGCTTGCCCTACACATTTCACCCCTGTCTTGCAGTCTGCAGACATACCCTTGCAGGTCTTACGAGGTGACTTCACCATGTCACGGAAGTAAGGGCTGTAATTCCACAAGACCATCCAGACCATTTACTTGCACATAAAGCCACACTACCAGTCAAAAGTTTTTGTACACCACAGGTTTTGAACATACTATAAATTTATTTGTTAGCAAAGAATTTGGAGTGTATATTTAGTAAATGATAAGTGAGTAACATGCAAATGTAGAAAATCTCAGTGTGCGCAAAAACGTTTGACTGGCAGTGTAATAAATATAATTTATTACGATTTTTTTCAAAGGGCTGAACAAACTTGACAGTAACATCCTCGTAAAGGGAACTGTCAAATTTTGATGATAAAGCAAAATACCTAGGGCTGAAAACAATTTATGTAGGAGATTTAAACATTTGTAGAGTAAAGTGTAAAATATGAAATGCATGTATGGATATTAAACCATATATTTTTAGCTGAACAACTGAACGCTTACCTAAAATGTAGCCATGGCAACATGATGAGTTGGCATAGGGGATGGAGTCTGATAATTGGCAATGGAGAAAACATGCATCAAAACATGCATCAAGTTAAATACTATTGACAGTGGCAAGCATGACTGGTTTGGTGTTGCCTGAACTAGTATCCTGTAGTGAACCTGTAAGAACAGGAAGACTGTTGTGACTCCAAATAAAACACAGTGCATTATTTTGAGATGTTCTGGTAACAGACAGTTCTCCTGTGGACGCACAAATTACTTGCTGATGGGCAATCTGGTCACATGATCTTAAACTGTACAGCCACATGTCCAGTCAATGGCTCAGAAACGTGTAAATTCATGCTTGCTCAGTGGGAAAACGTCACACCTCCTGGACTGGGGGGTTAATTCCCCTCCCCCCCTCCACCAGCTCTATGTGCTTTGCATGTGTTTCCGCGCAGATTTCCTCACGCAGTGCCAAAGCTTTTGGTTTTAGAGGTACTGGTGTCTCTGTCGTCCTTAGTGTTTGGGGGAGCCTGTGCATGCAGGGGGAGGCTTCAGGCTGATTATGATGCTGCACCGGATAAGCAGTTATGGAAGATTTATGGATGAACTGACTTAATGGATACCGTACTGAATAATCTGTTTACAGTTATGCCAGAAAGCTCCTCTGGTGGTGAAGCAGCAGTCATGGCTGTTGATACATCTGTAGCTTCTTGAGTCTTGCTGGGACATTATCTCTGTCATAGCAGAAGTACAACGAGCCTCTGGATCCTAGTTAATTCGGCAGTGCATCTCCACCAGTAGTGTAATTCAGTTAATCAGTTAATCTATTACATCTTTATCTATTACATCTTTATCTATTACATCTTTATCTACCCCCCCCAACGGTAACAGAACTGCTGAAGTTAAAGAAGGTTGTACGGAGAGCCCCTTCATGGTCGTTTGGTTGAATTATGGTTCTCCAAATATGGTTCTGTTTGTCCCAAACTTTACGCTATTGTTTTTGAGAGCTGGCTGTGTATGTTAGGCTTGGGGAAACCACTGCAATGTGATAGGAGAGGAGAAGACCAAGTCAGAGTTTGCAGACCTCCACTCCCCCATGTTCCGGGATCAAATCTCCACCACTGCACACTCCCTGGATTGACAAATGGACCATTTGACGGTCATAATAAAAACTGTAATTGCACAACATTATTTTCCAGGCCAAGCAAGCGATGCTGCTAACCAAGCAATAAGTGACATATCTGTTTGCAACTGTATTCAGGTTCCGTGCCGTCTCTCCGCATCGAGTACCTTCGCTTAAGGGCGAAGCACCAAGGCACCTGGTAGGATTGCAGTGACCTTCTGTAATCTTAAACACTTTGGATCCCATTGTAGTGCAAAGTAAACTGCGGTCTTTGGGAACCTGTCAGATGTAAGGCAGGGGAAATAGCAGAAAACAGAAAAGTGAAGAGGGGAGATAGGTGTACGTACCCCGGTACCAGGCCAGCATCATGAGGCTGTGATGAATCAAGTTTAGAGGAAGCTCTGGATGGCACTCAGTGCTTATTGCAGGTGCCATTTTAAGTAAAGATCCATCCATCTTCCTGCAACTATGATAAGATCTAATTTAAAAAATAATTACGGTGATGGAAGTGACCACGTACTGGATCAGTGCTCCGAGGATGGATGGATCTATACAGCGATGTACGGCCTGCCAGCAAAATTTTTTTATTTTCCCGGCACGTTTTAAAGGCTTTGCAATAAATACCTTAAGAACCATGATCATTTATCCAAATATATCAGTACTTTATTTCATGAAGAATGATTTTTAAATTAAATATATCTTGCATGGAAAAAAATTGACTAATAAAATGTACATTTTATTTACAGTTAAACACATTTACACATTACTCTTACAGTTGACACATTTAAAAAATACGTTCCCACGTTTTTAAATTCATGATGATTATTGATTACACTTTATTATTTTCAGTGGAATTTGGTCTCAATTCATTAGTTCTCTGTGTTTTAGTTTGTACTGTAGATTCCATATTTAATCTGCTGTTATTATACTTAAATTATTTATTGAGTACAGCTACAGCATCCTATTTTGTATAATTTATTAAATATTGATTTATTTTTTCTTTTTTATATTTCAACATTTTTTAAAAATGTATCCAGACCCTTTTTGCATTTTGAGGATGGATGGATATTTCTAAAAATACATGAGTATATAAATTATGCAAAAAATCCATAATTCCGTATTGAATTTGAGATAAAGTGATATTTGGCATAAACCCAGGTGAAGCCTGGAGAATTAAGCACATTTTTCTGTCCTGACACCCTAAAGTACTATGATTTAAAAATTATTTTCCCAAGACTGGCGACTCTTGACGTGACACTTTGTTTTGCAGACAATATGCCTCATTGAAGGTCACTTTTGTTGGAAATTGATGTGCTTTACACCACAAAACAATTTTTA
>JAODKC010000064.1:23550233-23567665 GCA_026777985.1 Mormyrops attenuatus
GGAGGGGAACCCCCTCTGGTTGGCAAATATACCTAGGGCCGCAGGAGCCCCCACAAAATGTATTTCTGGCTACGGGTCTGGCCCCAATATACACACAAAAACGAAAAAACAGTAACACTTTTTGTGAATCATATAATCAATAATCATATTTGTTCAACACAGTGGAGAAACACCATAAGTTGATCTGCAATATCAATAAAATGGAAATAAATATAAAACTTTCTCTATACAAGAAGCAGCTACATGCATTTTCCAGGATGCATTTATATAAACTAGCCCCTCCCTCGCTACTAACTGCAGTTCAGCCAGTGGTCCTGAAAGCATTGTATTTTCTGTTCTTCAGTCAATAACATCATAATTTTGTTTCCAGTGCCTTTCCTTCCAGTGATCGTTTTCCGCTCTGTGACTTGGGATACGTTCTCAGGCACCCCTTTTTCACTCCTTTGTTGGTGGCCCCTCAAAACACCCCCATAAAAACAAAACATCCCTGAATATAGAATCAAGTCATCTATGGTGGTCTGTCATTAGCTTGCGAACCATTCTTTCTCCCCATGACAGCACAACCAAAACAAAGAGAAAAGGTAGAGTATAAAGCAAGCGATGAAATCATAATGATAAGCTGTCACAAGGAGGAGAGCCGCCGACGTGCCACAGATGACAACTTTTGAAGCATCTTCGAAGGAAGAGGAGTCCTTCTTGCAGAAAGGATAAATTCTTGTGGTTTTTCCGGGTTCCTCCTCAGGGGGCAGTCTGACTGGGTTAGTATTTATTGATTCTCTGGCTACTGAAAGGCCCGTCGAAGGCCGGCCGCCCTGCCGCTCCTCTTCACTGTACCAACTCTCGTACGGAGACTCCCTGATCGATGGCAAGGAGGTCCTCACGGTCATGCCCTTACTGATCGAGTTCTTTTTGCTGACAAGAGTCAATACGTCTCTGAAGGGGTGGGTGGTTGGGTTAGAAGACTTCTCATGGCACTTCAGCCCAAGTACGTATTGCTCCATCTCATCGTCGCTGTAGGAGTCATTGGAGATGCTCTCCTCCACGACTCCCTCTTCGGTACACTTGTCCAACTCACTCTGCAGGTATTCCTCACCTGCACTGATGCTGCTCACGTCTTCATGGAATTCAGGGTCTCCTATGTCATCATCATTGACTTGTCTCTCTTCACAGAACGTGCTCTCTGCTTTGTGAAGAACCCTGTGTACTCCTTCATCCACCCTATCTTGTTCTTGTAGATCTGCTCCTCTAACACTACCCATATCTTCATACCGAGACCCGTAAACTGTTTGTTCTCCTTCAGGCAGCAGGATACTGTTCTGCTCTGAAAGATCTGCTCTTCCTTTCTTTCCATCTCTCTTTAGGTTTTCTTTTTCTTCCAGGAGGCCACCATTGCCATCTTCATGTCTTTGTGTATAAATAATACCGTCCTCTTCTCTGAAGTATAACTCCTTTTCTTGTTCGTTTTTCTTTACATATTCTTCTCCAAAAATGTTTCCTTTGCATCTTACATCTTCATCTTTCACTCCCCTGCCTTCCTTGCAGGGATGGACCTTCTCTTCTGTAAATACCTCTCTCTCTTCCCTTAGACCAGTGTCCCCTTCATAGGTGTATTCAATATTTACACTGTAAATAGTTTCCTCACATTCTGGAAGATGCGAGGCTCCCTCTAATGTATCTCTTTGATCTTCTTTTTCGTTCCTTTTCAGCATATTTAGACAGGTTTCTCTGAAATTACCATTCTGCCCAGTCACATCTTTATCTTTCCCTCCACGGAACATTTCCACCACTTTGTTGATTGTATTTCTAAGTAAATCATCATTGTTGATCTCCCTGCCTCCTTCCTCTGTATTTTTCAGTAATATGTACCCGCCTTCATTGTAGCTGTCTTTCGTTTCCATTAAAAAGTCTTCCATGTCACCGATGAGCACTTTCTCTCCCCTCAGGCGTTCTTTAACTCCTGGCTTCACCCCGACTTCTTCACTAAAAGCTTTTTTTACTTCTCTTAAGGATGTTTCCTCCTTGTGCTCAATGGGAGCTTCTTCCTTTGATTTAAAAAACTCTTCTTCATTTTCACTCTGTTCCACCGCGCCTGGAAAAACTGGATCTTTTATATCATCAAGAGATTCCTCTCGTTTCCCATAAACTTTGTGCCCTTTATTTTGTTCTTCTGACTCTGCTCTCCCGTCTTCACCCTCTCTGTTCATTGATTCTCCATAATTTACCCAATTAGAGTCGTCGTTCAGTCTGAACACATCATTGCCCTGACAGACATCTATCGCATTTTTACCGCAGAGGTCTGTCATGGCTCTACCACTGGCCTCAAGTAGATTCCTGATGTTCTCTGACCCTTCTTTTGAGTTTGCAATGAATGTGTCAGGACCAAATCCTTCCAATAATTCTGTCTTTTCTAAGCTGGTATTAGGAAGTTTTTGAAGTATTGCTAAATTGTCCTCATCTGCTTGTCCTGTATGTGTTACTGCCTCATCAGCTGGACGGCCATAGTTACCCTCTGTGTCACTGTCCCCAAATTCAGTGCTAGGACTGTCATTTGGGGCGTTGTGTGCTTCCTGACACTCAAGGTTCAGGAATGTTTGTGTCTGAAGGCTGATCGTGGTGCTTTGGCTTTCGTATTCCATAGATTCTTTGTCTTTAGCCACATAGATGTTCATGTTTACATGGCCCACAGAGGCTTCTAGAAATTTCTCATGCCAGCTCTCTGATTGGTCAGCAGGAATTTCAGGTACATCGGCTGAGGACTCACTCTGGGTACCCACGTCATGTGACTCGTCCTCATTTTCTGACTCCTCATCTTCCCACCAGTTCAAATCTGCCACTGACTCCGCCTCTTGTCCTTGATTGATGTCCCTGTTGCCAGGCTTCATCTTGTAGGAGGCCTGTTGATAAAATGGGGCCACAAAAATCCCAAAAGTGAAAGGGTGTTGAGCCGCAGAGGGGTGGTTGTCTGACTTGGGTTCTGTCCTGACTAAGGATACTTCCCCATGGTTGGCTTCCACACGTTGCGCACATGGTTTCCTGCTGATGTCATTTTTCCTTCCAGTCTCATTATGCATATTTGTAGCCTGCTCACTCACCCCTCGAGCACCAGAGCTTGTGACTTTCTGGGGAGCTGCAGGTTGGCCGGTAAATGAGGCTTCCAAATTAACCTTCGTCACGCCCACACACTCGACATCAGAAATAGCCTCACAAAGATCACTTGCTTTCATTTCAAGGATGACCTCCCCTGTCTTTCCGAGTCCCGCCTCCGGATCTGTCCAACTCCGCACGTCATTGGTCCCTGGGTTAATCATTGATTCTGTTGCCAGCGGCAATTGCGAATCAGGTTCACGGGGTGGCCCCGGCCCCTGGCTCTTGTTTGATGCCCACCTTCTGTTCCGTATCTGGTCCAGGCGCGACTCCTGATGCCGCTTTCCCCTTTCACTGGAGCACTGCCCGTTATCCTCCTATGAGCAAACACAAGCAAAAAAGTTACTGGCTGATGTTAATTTTACTGTTAACAGAAGGCATTTGGCAGGTGAAGGACGTTTGAATGTGAATGACGATGACTGAATATATAATACAGCATAAATACATGCAACAAACTCTATGAATAACATGCAATCGACACAAATACGTCACGTTACATAAGATGCCATACAGAGCATTCTGTCCCCTTTAATTTTAGTGCCGTTCTGTCGAGATGTCTATCTTTGGGCTGTTGGTCTCTGAGGAATGTAACAGATTATAATGTCCAGCCCTGTGGTTTGATGAAGGGCCAAATAATCGCTTATCTTCAAGCTTTTTGAAGAGTTTCATTAGTTATGTCGTCTGCTCCTTGAAGCTCATGTCACTGGCTTTTGAGGGGGTTTGAGGCCTTTTGGCATGCGCCTCTCGCCCCCCCCACCACCTTCCCAACCTCCCACACCAGCCCCGAGCCCCAGCTGCCATCCCCAGCAGAGGCGTCACGTGACACCGCTCCGGAAAGGGCATCGGGGTTCACGGCATCCCCCGCTTGATTGTAGGGTAAACATGCAGGCCTCTGAAGCCTCACACTTGACATTTACAGATGGGAGCCCAGCAGATGGTTTGTCATTGCCTCTTAACCCTATGTGTGCTGTGCTTGGATTACATCACTGAATGTGTATGTGTAATATATATATATATATATATATATATACACATACACATCTGTGTGTGCGCGCGTGTCTATACAAACACACAGAGACCATGCTGTGTCTATTTGTATCTATACATTTCACTGTACATTGAGGTATGAGTGAGTGCAATTTTCCAGTTATAGAAAATCAATTACAAAAGTGATCTTCCCTATATTGACTCATTAGCAAAATGAACTTGGTGTAGGAGAGAGTGTGATATTGTGTGGGGGGGGGGGGCACTCCATCATTTAAATGCAAAGGTATACTTATTGGGGGAGGTAAATGATGCCAAATTAAGTATCAGTGGGTGCCTGGCCCTCCTGGTTCATACGTCCCTGTCTCCCATTCATTATTGACCATTTCAGCATACTTTATTTACGTTATTTACAATCACCATGATACCATGGTCACCATGTTACCAGAGCTCGTCCATGGTAAAATACAGTGCAGAATGGTCTCAGAGAAGAGATCCTTTGTTTATATGACATGGTGGGGTTTTTATAAAAGCATGTGCACTGTCAGAGTGCCACTGGCCCAGTGCGAGCAGCTCCCTTTTTCTCGCACACACCTCTGACCCCCCCAGCTGTCAGCTTCTCCCCTAGGTTAGCCTCACCACGGGTTTCTCATGGTCCTCCCCAGCTTTCTTCTCTGGGCTTTTCCGCGCCATCGCCTCACTGCTGTGTTTGTGCTCCGCTGGAAAACAGAATTCCTTACCCTTAGAAAACAAATCACAAAGAATAACTCACAGTAAAGAGGAACAGGGAACAGAGAATTGGGAACATACCTAGAACTTCTAAGGAGGAGCAGGTTCCTATGGGGGAACAGGCTCTGATGGAGGAACAGGAACCCATGGAGAACACGGTTCCAGCACTGGGCTCCTTGCTGGAAACAGAGCAACGTATCTCTCAGCTTTGGCGTGTTTCAGGAAGCTCCGGTCCTACCTGGTCCTTCACCAAGCGACTGTTAGTGAAGCATCAGGTGAGGGTCTGAGCTCATCTTACCATGTTTTTAATTATTCTGGACATTTGTCCTGCTAGCTGTTCTGGAACCAGAAGGTAATGTTACTCTTTTAAGACACACAATCCTCTGCAAAACAGCAGCGGAGATAACCTGATGTCATCCTTCATGGGTTTTTTAGCTATTCTGGATAGCATATTCAGTAACACTTTACATAAAGCTGTCATTTGCAATGCATTATAGATACCTTCAGAATGCATTATAATGTGTTATGAATCTGTTCATAGATTCTTATAGACAAGGCATTCATAGAAGTTGTTACCGCATATTCTATATAACATATGTATCTTTTTTATACATCATATTCTACTTTTATTTTTGAAATTTCTTAATCTTTGCATTTCTTATTGTAATAACAACTCCCAGTGACGCATGGAAGAATTGGTTGTACTGGAAATGACTCTGACAGTTAGACATGACAATTGTACTGTACATGACAATATTCTATTCTATTCTAACTTTGATTTAACATTTATTTTACTGCACAAGCTCCCAAACGAAGCCGGGCAACAAACTATCTCTCACTCCACGTGTTGCAGGCATAGTATGCGAACATTTTGCGACCAGAAGCCATTCGAGCTTAAAAAGAGTTTTACTTAGGGACCACTTATCTAAGTAATCTAATATGCAGCGTTATTAATAATCAATACATACATGGATGTACACTTGCAACCAAATAGTAATTACAGCATTTGCAATAAATCATCCACACGTGTATATTGATTAATGCAAACCCCAAATCTGACCCACATTTTAACCTAACATTATAAATGCGTGTGATCTGTTGTAATAATACAATTAGCATTGCCTTTCATTCATAAATGAATATTAAACATCTCTGAGTGCTCTGTAATGTACTTATTGGTCCCTAGCAGCATAATGTAAAACATATGAAAGTCTGACAGATTGCAGTGACCAGGTTCACTGCGAAACTCTCACCCGACTCCTTTGAGACAGCTCCTTCTGGTCTTTTCCAGGCCCTCCTTCACCTGCTTTCCTCCCATCTCGGCACAGTAGAGTATGTAATTTGTACCGCCGTTGTTTGCCCAGAAGGTGCCAATGGCTGTCTCACACCGGAGACAAAACTCGACTCTGGACCCTTCTCGGCCAAACGGAGGCACCAGTGTCAGCCTGAAGGAGAATCGGTCCGTCTGGCCGTCACTTGAACCCGGCACAAACTCCGCCAACAGGTCGAAGTGGCTGGCCCAGCCGTCGAGCGTGACGCGGACGTAGACCCGCTTGTCAAAGCAGAAGTTGAGAACCCGGATGACTCCCTTTAACGTCGTTGTTCCCGGCAGCAGTTCCACTGTCTGCAGCTCAATCTTACTCTTGGCAAGTTTTCCCACAAGCTCCGCCTCAGAACTTGCCATCGGGAAGAGACACGACAGGCAGTATTCCACCTGCTGCTTGGAATCCGCCTCCAGGTCTGGCAGCGTTGACATGCCCCGGGCGTCAAACTCTTTAATTGACACCAGATTCAGGCCAAAAGTGTCAGCAAATGACACCCTTCTGGCCTGGGTGGGCCAGCACTCCCGATCCGTCCCCGAGACATCCAACCAGCCACTCTGCCAGGGAAGTGGGGGGGTCTTGGGAGCGGTGTCATGATCCGGCTTGTCTTCACCCCCAGTCTGGCTAACCCCGACCACATCCGGCCTGCCGGAGGTGTCAGCATGTGGTGCTTCCCCTTTGTGGTCCATGGGGTTGTGTGGGACCCCAGTGGATGGGACACACTGTGTTTTGAAGACATCTGAGATGCGGGGAGCGAATGGCAGGAGTCGAGTTACAGTTGACATTGTACGGAAAGTGTCCTATAAATAGCTCGGATGGTTTTAATGCCTCACTAGTACAAGCTCGTCAGGCCTCAGTCACGTACCGAATATGTATCATTCCTTCACTTTTGGGAATCAGGTAAAATAATAAGAATACTTCTACAAACTGCAAGCATTTTTTTCCCCATTATAAGACCAGGCAAATAATGGCGCTTTGAGCCAAACTATGGATTTCTGTGTTTGTTTTTGCGGTACAATCATCGGTAAGGTTTCACCATTCTGAGGGGTAGGCGAGATAAGAAGGGGCTCCATCCAGCAGTGCAAATACGACGGTACATGTGGAAATAAAACCCTCAGGAATATTATGTGGCCCCACTAAAAAACCACATCCCGCGCCAGAACTTATCTCACGCGCGGTTTTATCTACAACCCCGCACAATCCACTTACAGGCGGGGCGATATTTGCATCGCAAACTTTTTTTCTCGCCGGAGAGGGGAGAGAGCTGTTTCGTCACAGGGTGTCATTGTCACGGGCCCTTTGTCGATGGCCCTCGTAGATGCGGAGACGGCTCTGTCAACATGAAGGAGGGTGAAGTAGGAGGTATATAAACGGGTGTGGGGAGGAATACTTGTGCAGATGGAGGTTTTCATGAGAATGGCTGTCCTGAGGCAGACACGGGATTAAGCAGATTAACACGTCGGGGATATGGAACTCGCGGTGAGGACGGATGCTGCGATGGAGATGGAGGCTGGACGCGGTGAGGCCTGCGATGTTGATGAGGATACCCAACGTGGGTCGACTCGTGGCCAGGCTGATACTGTGGGGCAGGGCACCTGGGCGATGGGAGGAGATGAGGCCCTTTCGGCGGCCAAGCCGACCATGTCCTACATAGCGCTTATCGCCACGGCCATCCTGTCTTCCCCGGCGCAGAGGCTCAACCTGGCCTCCATCTACAAGGACATCCAGGATCGCTTCCCCTACTTCCGGACGCGCGGGCAGGGATGGAAGAACAGCGTGCGGCACAACCTGTCACTCAACGACTGTTTTGTCAAGTTGGGCCGCTGCGAGGATGGCAAGGGCAGCTACTGGGGCATACACCCCGGCCACCATGCCAACTTCCTGCGTGGCGATTTCCGGCAGCACCGCAAGGCTGCCCGTGGCCGACACCAGAGGGCACTCCGGGTCGCCACGACGAGGACTGTGTGGCGAACCCTGAGCCCTGTACTGCCCCAGTATGGTACCGGGACAATGTCATTCCCTACGCCGTCTGTAGGGGGCATCGGCCTCTACTGTGAGCACCCAGATTGCAAGCTGCTTGCCTGGGGGTTACTGCAGCCTTCGTTAGCTGGTCTGGGACAACCGTGTTACAGTCTGTACATGAGACCCTCCCTCACAGACTGGCAGTTTCCTTGGCCAGCCTCTACAGACATCATTTATCCCGGGACATGGCTTACAGATTCCCCTCGCTGTTATTGAGAACAGCCATGACTGACTGTTGTATAATGTCGCATTATATTTTGTCATAATTATTAAAATGAACTTTTTTTAGAGAAAAATCCTGATTAAAATGTTTGATCATAAATGTGCAGAGTTGCTGCATAGCCCATGATTTTAGGATGTTATAATCAGGGGCCAATTAACTTCTCTGGGGGCCCTAGGCTGACATGGGTGCGGGGCCCTTAAGTGGACTATTTGAGTTGTTTTTTAGAGCCAAAAGAGATACAAGAAGGGATTAAAAAGGATGGAACATCAATAACATGCTAATCAAAGTGGGGGGTGCCATCGGTAAAACTTACTGATCAGGGTTGGGGGGGGAGTGCTGTCAGTAAAATTTGTGATTGTGGGGTATTGCGTCGCCGGATCGATTGGCCAAATTTAAGAAGTTTAACTATTCCCTCTTTTGCTGTGGCCCTGGGCTGTAGCCTTGGATAGCCTACGTCTTACTCCACCCCTGAGGCTAAGGTTGAATTTTTGCATACATTCGTTTAATTGTGTTCTCTCCACATCTGTTCACAATTTGCCTGCCACTCTAGCAGAGTAGTATCAAAGACACCGGAGATGTAGCATTAGTCTTGTATCTTTGCATCATGTTTTTCTTCTGTTAGTCTTCTTTGTGCTGGTTTGATTGGCAGTAAAGAACTGGTACCGTTAGACTCCAGTGTGAACGGAACGCTGGGCAGCGTGAAGTCTCAAAGTTCATTACAGGCAGAACTGGGGGACTTGAAAACCGTCACAAAAATTGGGATTAGCAGACATGTTGGTTTCATTTAAATGACCATATTATCTTATATCCATAAGTATAATGTGGCTACATACACTTGTCTTATAGCAAGTCCACTCCTGGGGGTGATGATGTCGTGCTAGGTTCCCATTTAACGCCCTCTGTTGGTGTGAAGAGAGTATTGCTCATGGTGCGTGCATCTGACTCACCCAGTGCGTCATTAAATAGTGCAAGCTGATCCCCCAGCAGCTGTGTAATGTAGTCACTGGACTTTGTGATACTTGACAAAGTCTGACCGCATGTGATGTTGTGAGTGTGGTGTCCTGCGACGCTGCTGTTAACTCTCAGAGTACCCAAGTGGAGATTTCATAATTCAAGAAGGAGACCAGTGCTTGTAGACGGTAAACAATGGTGGTCAGAAAGAATCTGTGGTAAAATACTGGACATGTAACCAAATTTCTGCTCCTTAATAGTGTCACTGGCCTGACTGTGGCTTATGATTACATGCCTTGCATGAGAGAGTCTTCTTGGGTCATTGTGTGTTTAACTTTTTTTTATGACATTCTTTTAATGACATCTATCTATCATCCCAGAACGACACAATATTAGGAGTCACTTGGGATGCTGGAGAACGTCCTATGTAAATAAAATCCCTAAGCAAATCTGGATATTATTGGCTGAGTGAAATGATAATTTGCACATTTTTTTGATTTGTTGTTACATTTATGTGATGCGGTGTAAAGACAAAGTGTCAATATTCTCATTTGGTTTGGTCACTGCATCTTGTGATGCTTTGCTGATGGGAAATATGAAAGATTTTCTCTTCCCTTCCTGCATGCTTAGTAGTGAGAGTCTTCCTGACTGTGGCTGATTTAAGGACCACAGAGGGATCCTCATTTGCTATAGGAAATCCATCTCCATTGATTCCTTTGGCTCGTGAGACGATTTGAATCAACTTTGTGCCACTGCAAATAATTGTGAATAAAGACTTAAATGTTTTGCAGTGCTTGTTAGGGGTTTACAGAAATATACCACCAGAATCTCCTTCACTGTGCTAACGATTTTGGGTAAAAACCAGTGACACGCCGGGTGACGTCATTACAAACAACCCATCACACTTGATGATGGAGGGATCTTCGATATTTCAAGCATAATCAAATCATAAAGCTAAATTCAGAGATACCAGTGCACTTCTTTGGGTGAAATCAGATGTCTGCGTATTGCGTTTGGTCAAAGTGATGTGTGTATTCATGCTATGCTATAGAGGCAAGTGAAACAATATGTTTTTTTTTTTACAAAAGAACATAGTCCAAGTCTTGCTAATGTTTAATGTAAAGCATTATACAGGTGAAGTATTTTATAGGTACTTTCAGTTAATTTGATATAGACCTACCAGAGAATTTACAGTGGACAACTTACACTCCACATTAGCAGATACAAAAGCTATTATTTTGATATCTTTCACTGATAACTTGCTGACTGAAAGTGGCAGCACTGACTAATGCATAGAATGACATTAAGAGAGAGCTATTTGTGTTCCTCTTCAGTACAGTCTGGTGAGCTGCGTTTGGATCAGCACTGAGAGTCACTTATAGAAATTTTTAAAAGATGATTTAGTTTGCTGTTCCGTTTTGATTGATAGCAATTGCTTTGTAATTAACGCGCCTCTTGTGAAAATAAACAAACATAAAAGGTGCTTGTTTAAAAAACATTTTAACGATAATAATCTGCACAAACTAGGTTACAGTAATACGATGAGCGCCAAAGAATTAATAGACTCTTCTTATCACCACTAGGAGGCGACAGACACTCTTTCATGACTTTTTTTAGTTCTCCTCCGTCACCAACGTACAATTCCACGATTACGGGCCAATTCTGCAAAAAAAAAAAAAAATCTACACGTGACTCGATGATGGCGGCACTTTACAAATAGATGTAGAGGAAAAAATCTGAATAAGTTCTTCTACTCTGTTTTCAGTAATCTTTTTCACGTCGGTGTCACGTTATCAAAATCCGTCACGAACAATGTAGGGTTCTATTAAGTGGAGTAAATATTTGAAATTATATGAACATATAAAGTCGTTCACGTAGAGTGGAACTTACATTATTCACCCAGTAATTAATTGATCCCTTTTATTTGGCATGAAGTTGTGTTATTTGTTGCCGCCAGACTTATTTTTAAATCATTCAGCTTTTTCTAACTCCACTTGATTACCTTGTATCTATAGATTTTAAACATCTGTTATTTTAATGCTGCATAATTAATCCAACAAGCGTAGCTTCTTTTAACAGTCAGCTCCTTTTCAAACATTTACTCTATTTTACTTAAGATCCAGATATGACAAAGAACAAAATGAGTAGACACACATGAGTTTATTTAAAACGCAGAGTGATGTATATGTACAAAGGTAAATGCACAACCAAGTAAAGACAAAAGGCTATGGATGGTCTCGCAAGATGGCGGTATAAAACCGCTTTCGTTCGAATTAAACAATAGTTATTGGCCATTTATATTTTCTTCAATAATCCACAATTGTTCCCAGTTTCTATTTTGCAACTGTGACAGTGATGGAATGTACAAATTTGCTGTGTAGCCGAAAATACTCTTGATGCATAAATTTTGCCCAATTTTCTACATTCACTCCAAAAAACTTAATTCGTAACAAAAATGTTATTTATTGTCATAGTAATATAAGAAAGCACACGCAGATATTTCGATAATAATATATTAATAATATGCTTGTGTTTGGTGAAATGATTGTATTCGCGCTTTACCAATAAATAATTCTGAATAGAAACTGTGTTTTAAAAATTGTATGATTTGCAGAAAATGTTCCGCCTAAAAATACAAAGTAACATCGAGGCAAGGGTACCATAACACGCTTGTACATTTTCTGTAGTTTTAAACACATACTAACAAAAAATGAACGACAGAGGTTAAAACGATGAATTCTCATCTGTATTAAAATAAGAAACATAACAAATAATCCACGTGCATTTCATTCGCTAAATTGACAACGTCCGAATAAATAAACAAAGGCACGTCTTGGTGCATTATCATTATTAATAACATTGTTTGTAACGTTGGGACTGCGATTTCGCCCCGTTTGGCGTACTTTTCAGTACTTGTTTTGATGGTTGTATTTTAACAACGAGCAGCAAAGGGAAAAACTACATCTGCCGAGTGCCAAGTGTGTCCTTCTTGTGAACTTTCACCTTTTGAACCGGTCGAGGCTATAGTCGTGGCGGGCAGATAAAAACCTAGTGCTCTTTTTCAGCGCCTCCAAATAGCTGACGCCACTGCACAATCTGCAGACACCTTTTAAAAGGCTATACTGCAAACGGAAAAACCATATCACATATATCTTAATAAGAAAACATGAAATAAAACGTCATGCTTAATTATATGTGGAATAGTTTACTGCGTTTAACAACTGTTTAACAAATATTCGGTCTTACACAAAATAACATATGCATTGCCACGCAATACTGAAAATATATAACCATAAATTATAATTCCGCAAGTAGTTCCATTGTCAAATCCTACAATTAAACCGTCACCACTTTACAATCACAATTAGTCACATTCTAAGACATAGTTTAAGGACAGTAACTAATTGCATTTGTTACACTGACGTTGTTTAAAATGTCTTTTACATAAAAAATACGTGTGGCAACGCCGTGTTTTTCAATCACAGCGTCGTGAACAAAATATGTATTCGTGGTATTTATTTACATGCAAAATAATATCTGCAATACTTAACAAACTGTGGCATATAATTTATATAGGTTATCAAAGTTGCTTTCGGAGTTTCGGGTTGCAGATCGTGTCCCTGCAAGAAAGGTGGTAATTTGAATAAACACACGTAACCTCATCTTCAAATTCATTGAAGTACACACAGCACAGTACGATATGTTAAAGGGGTAAATGTTCATTTCTGATACTTTTACAGGGACACTGACCGCCCCCACCCGCACGAGTTTGTGCACGCATGCTGTATATTTCTCATTTAAAACATTGTTGCATTATCGTTAAGCGGTGAGTCAACTTGTGCGAAAGACAAAGAGCTACAGTTTCTGCGTGAGACTGGGTAGGAGCTGCACCAGTAACCACCGCCCCCGAGTAAGAGGGCAAAGTTTGAACGATCTCAACTAAAAGAAAAAAAATAGTGCAAAACAAACAACTTGTAAAGACTTTTTTTGTTTACATAGCAGGTGGACGTGACGTAATCTTGGGTCGCGATACTCCAAAAAATAATAATATCCAACTCCGCGCGAGTGCGTCCCCTGGGGCTGTATTCTAATAAGCTAGTCCCAAATACTTCACAGTATACATTTTGATATATTGAATTCTAATGCAAAAACATGCTACATCTTCCTACTATGAGTCATGTGAGAGCAATCTAACAGGAGTTAGTGTATAGTTTTTTTTTCTTTTGCATTAATAATAACAGCAGCAGTGGCTGAAGAAGAGAGCGCGAGACAGCGCGTGCATCCCCGAGCCCAGCGCCAGCGGAGGAATATTCTAGTTGTTGTTTATTCTTCGGCTTGTTGTTCATTTTTCTATTTTATGATTATCGCACGCTCTCACGTGTCAAGCTTTTTCTAAACACAGAAAGTCCCAAGTCATTCGCATCCGGTGGCTATTCGTCTCGGCGAGGATATAAAGCGGGATTGCGGTAAGTTTGCCCTCCGCCGTTTAGCCCCCTTTTCCTTTCTGACTTTCACTATTCTCTTTATCGATAGGTTTTGCTCGCGGACAAACTTCACTTGATGGTTAGGAGCGCATCCGAAAAGCGATGCGCCCGATTAGATGGTGCAGCGCGGCAGCCCCGCCGTACGGGCTGGACGGACACTGTGCACCGCGTCCCGTATTTTAAGCATTTAAATATACCGCACAGAGGCTGATAACTTTTGCAATGAATCCTCTCCGGCGGTGTTGTGTTCTGTAGGCGAACTACTTCAAAAAAAAAAGCCCTGGATGCAGGCACCGCACTTCTGGAAGATATAACCTTTCTTACTCTTTTCCTTTTTAAAAAAAAGACCAAATCCCACTGGTTTTTAAAAAATAAATACCGATAACGCTGTAAGTATAACTAAGGGATTTTATGTTTGTGTGATAACATGCGTTTCAGCGCATTTCGGCAAGCTATTAAACTAAAAATGGATATGCACATGTATTTCAAAACGCAAAAAATTAGTTAAGCTAATTATTGCACTGTATATATATATATATATATATATATATTTTTTTTTTAAGTTGAGTCCGACGTGACATGTTTCTCGGTTGGAGCGATGTGTCTCCTATGCGGCTCGATTCGTGCTGGCAGCCAGTTTCCACGTTTTAAGCTCTTCTCAGGAAGAATGTCACGTCCAGTTTTAAGATCACCAGAAACTCTGTTAAATGGAGCTGTTTTCCCCTCTCAGTGCTTTCACGGCACATTTAAGCTTTGTTTTATTTTAATTTATTGAACACTTGGCAACATTTACCAATAATACACAAAACGGCGATTCGGTCTTTGAGCATCGTGGTCAGTCAAGTTCAAACACGATTGCAGATTTGCCATGCATCAGCCGTAGATACAAAAACAGCCAACTTTGTTATTATATTTGAGAAGTCTCGAAAAGCAAAACATCCTGGGACGTGTGAGAAATCGCACGGTTCGTTTAATCTCCACCGCAGACTATTTCTGGCATGACATTTGAAATTAATTTTAATAAGAGCCGTTTGAAATTTTTATCAAGAGGAGATTCTAACGAGGTTTGAACGACGAAGAGATGCGTGATGGGAAACATGTGAAAAAGGAAAAAAAAACTAATTTAAAACGTCCAGTGATTTAAGATACATTTAAAAGAAACATTAAACAAACTGATCGGCGTTTACCATCACCGTGCCTCTGGAAATGGAAGGAATGCATGACAAAGGCTGTTTTCACGTCAGTATTCCTGTTACATTTTCGGATGTTCGTTTATTGTTCAAAATTATGGTCATGGCCGTGCAAAGGCTGGTGCGGGTTAAAGCATTTTCTGATAACATCTCAAATTTAACTGATGTAATCAGGTTGTAGAATTTGTTGATATTATTACTGTTATTATTTTTCAATATTTTATATATGCACACACTTGTGATTTGGTTTAATTTTTCAATTACATGTACTTTTTGATAAACATGTTTTTTGCCTAATTGTTAATATTATTAATAATAAATGCCAGATTGTACTACTGTAGTACTACTACCACTGCAATTACTAATACTAATACATTAGTATTACTATATATTGAAGTGTTCTGAACAATGGAAAATGTCTTACCGTTTTTGATATCTCCTTTTGTATATTCTTGACATCTTCCTCATTCATGTAACTGATATCACAGTGTAATACCTGATTTATACAGAGAAGTTTTGACTGTTGCATTGCAACCTTACAAAGTAATTCTCTTAGTCCTGGTGCACCACAGATGGGAGTTTAGCCTGAATTGGGTTGGTGTCAGTGACAGAGTTCTTTGAAGGGGTCTGATCACTGGTCAGTTTTCCCCTTCAAAATAGCCAGGCGCTACCATGGTATTTGATCGGTGTTTCGCACATTTTTTCTCTGCAAGGCTTTTAAGTGCAGGCATGGAGTGTAGTACTTCAGTGAACAGTCCATGTTTTTTTTTTTCCCTTCCCAAAGTCTGGAAGGCTGTGTAAGCTTTAAACTTTAAATTAGAAACACAGAGTACCTAATTTATTGCCCTTTTAAAAATATATACAGTATATATAAGTCTTTCTGCAGTTGGAATTGGCACCTCTATTGCCTTAGAGGGCCTTGGCCAGGTGTGGATCAGAAAGCTGTGTCTCTAGTCGCTATAATTCTTATAGCGCCTCACCAGTACCTTTCTGTTGTCAAATGGCAGGCAGATCTGTTTGGATCTTTGTCTGATTGATTTTTGTTGGATCAGCGTTTAATAGCAGTTTTGTTCTGTTGTGTTTTGATACTATGAGGGATTAATAAAAATTACGACGTTTACTATATGAATCTTCAGACGTCTTGTCTAGTCAATGCTGTATGGAAAAGAAGAGAATGTGATACATTTTTTTTAGCTCCCATCATATGTGTGTGTGTGTGTGTGTGTGTGTGCGCGCGCGCACTAGAACAGTATGTTCAGCATCTCTGCTCATGAATCCGTACCGTAATTCCGTTCTAGGTAGGCACGGCACTCGTCGTTTTCCGGAAGGGTTCCGCTGTTGCACTCAGGCCGTTTTTTTTGTTTCTCATTATAAATGATGTTCGCAAATGTTCCTTGGGGCAAACAAAAAAAAAAGGGTGCCACCTTCTCATAGCTTCATGTCATCCAGCGAACTCCAGATGCCATCAGCCTCTCGCTCTCTTAAAAATGAAGTACTATGCAAAATCAGCATTGTTATTTTTTTCATTTTCCTATTTTTCCTGGAAATATCCTGTGTTTTATGTGCATTTGGTATGAGGTATAGAGTGAGCAGGGGTAGAGTCTGTGGCGACCGCCGTGAGCTCCTGCCCTGATGTTGCAGCTCCAAGCCGCGGAAATCTACTCTGCTCTGAGCCTAATAGCAATTAAACTGGAAATGTTCCTGTTTTCATCACTGGGAACTTCATAGAAATGTTTCCATGACAACCTCCATGCTAGTTAAGGCAACCCGAGGTGATCAACAGTTTATTTATTCCCCCCCAACACACACACACACACACACGCACACATATACATTCACACACACAGCAAGAAAGGAATCTGTGTCGACAATCTTGGCCTTTCATGATACTTTGGTACGTGCAAAAGTATTTGTTTACCGTATCATATGCTGTTAGCTGTCAGCCTGGGGTGGATTGACTTCTTTTGATAAAAGACTTTATTATGTTCTCGAAGCGCTCCTTCACTTTAATTATCCACATCAGTGTAATGGCATTTGTTCTGTTTCACTGTGTTCATATAGTTGCATACTTTTCACTCCTGTGTTCGCTTGATCTTTGTCTCATTCATTGCTTTTATTTATTCTTTTTTCCCTCTGAAATGTGGTAATATTTTTCTCGTCTCCCTGTTTAATTGTTACGTGCGTTCCATTACAGAGTGTCTTATCTAGAATTTGCGCCCCCCCCCCCCCCGGTGTTCGGGCGGGGGAGGGGGGGGGGGGGGGGGGGGGTTTGTTTTGTTTGGGGGGGGTGTTGGGGGGTGGGGGGGGTGGGGGGGGTGGTGTGGGGGGGTGGGTGGGGTGGGGGGGGGGGGGGGGCTGGGGGGGGGGGGGGGGGGGGGGGGGG
>JAODKC010000064.1:23590287-23605951 GCA_026777985.1 Mormyrops attenuatus
GGCCCGTGCGGGCCGGTCCCTCTCCCTCAACCCCCCCCCCCCCCCCCCCCCACGGTTTAATGCAGATTGACGCTTTCACTCAGGGACTGATTGAAACCAGTGTCTCCGAGTCGCTAATGCTCACTGAACCATTTTATTGAAGATAAAGTAAATAAATGCCATGTGAGAATTCTCTGGAACAGAATAGAATGATCTGGCAGGTAAAATAAGAACACACACACACAACAGTGTGTCACACGGAGAGCTGCGTGTGGAAAAGTCTGTTGGTGTGTTTGAAGGGCCCTTTCACAGCTACCCGTGTTTTAACTGCCTCACTCTGAGGATCTGATTTTCTGCATTATTAAAAAGTTGTTCTTTTATAATATTGAACTGAGTTTCTCATAAGTCTGGGCACCATATTAGGACCCACCAGAGAAGCAAATATGTTGTTTTTAAACCTTATCTGTTGTGGAATTTCCATGTGCACTGTAATCTAATATTTTACTGTCCTTTGGAAACAAATATTCACTTGGTAATTTGTCTCGGACTTAGTGTTTTGTAGCCATGTTGCCCAAGATATGTAAGGTGACGAAAGACTCTCAGTTCATTACTACTTAAGACAAGTGAAGGAATTCTTTTTTCTTTTTTTAAGTTGAAGGAAAGCCAAAATACTTGATTTCTCTCAGAGTTGCTAGCCATGGCCAAAGAATACAAGATCTGGCACCAGTGTGATATGAATTATGCGGGGAAATGCACTGGGAAAGTGCACAAGAATATTAGAGGAACTGAAAATGCCTGGGGGCCGCGAGAGCGAGTCTCACTCTCTGTAAAGCAATGGCGCAGTTACAGCTAGCTGCACCGCAATAAGTGTGGTAAACCAGCTCGGTGAGCTGCAGGTCAAGACATCAGTTAACATACAGTAGGTTCATTCCGTCCATCACTGGGATTATGAATGTGTACAAAGGGCCGATCTTAATTTTAGGGGGGAGTAAAGGAACATTGCATCCCCAGCTTAGTGTTATGTACTTGGAATCGGTGCCGATTATGGTAACATCCCGGTCTCTTACACAGAACTTGGATGCATCGGTGCACAGAGTAGGATTTTTGGCAACAGATATTCCTGAACTAGTACATCAGCTTGTGAGCTGCTATATGTATTATAACAAGATGTGATTTTAATTATGTATACAAATTCAGTATGAAGTCGGTTGCTGCCAAACATGAATGATTTAGCCAACTGATATTTGTAGAAGAAACATGGCTATCAGTGTATGTATTCTGGGGGTTTTGGATTTCCAGAGCCTGCGTGTGTGGCACATGTGAGTGAAATCAGTTCTGCGTCTGACACCCTGCGATGCAAGATTATCGGCTGAATTTGGGTGTCACACTCGCTGTGTGAGGAAGTGACTACCGTACTCAGCACGTAACTCTAAGCCGGGTTTTTTGGGATGGGCATCACGGTGTCACCTTGTGCTGCTAAGCACCCCGCCAATATACCATTTACACGTCTGTCACACGTTTAGCACTCATGGCCGGAATTCGCATGCCCGGAACTAAAGGGTCCGTTCCGAAAGGAGACTGGTTCTGGACCGATGCGGACCCTCAGGTCGGGGAATGCTTAATCACCAAAATGGTTTTCAGAAAGCGACTTTGATCCCGAGACGTTTTTGTTCTATACAACAACCTCTTCAGGCCGGTTGCGTTTTTGATTTATATGGAAATTTAATTAATGCACTTTCTGAATAAGCCGCGCTGGACAATGGCAGTAGCGGCTTTAGCCACGTAACCCCTTCGCACACGTCTGCAATCTGATCGGTCTCCGTTCCGAAGCCGTTCCCTTATCTGCGAGCTTCGCTTCACATTATACAAACATTCGGTTCATTTTCAGCCGCACAAATGTAAGACGCCCCTCTTATAGAGTTAAAGCCACTTTTAAATACCTTTTATAAACCTTCCATTTTCCCCAGGAATTGTGTTAAGTCTCTAGTGGGTGATAGCATTTCTCTGACTTTCTGAAGTGGTATGGGTGACATGCTAATACATTTGCATTGTGCCCAATAATTATTCCTCAAGGTCTTTCTCAGTCAGCTGCTTAAGAATGTGTTTAACGCTATCTGTATTGTTGGAGGCAGTTGGTCAGTCCGAATTCCAGACTTGTCCTTTTGTCAAATATTTCAACACCGTGATAGTTTTCGCCTTTCTTTTTTTGTGTAGCAAAACGAGGGGGGGGGAGTGTTTTACATTATGTAAATGTTGGAATGGGTTTTGTAATCTCACATGTATTCATTATTGAGCACGTTGGGTCTGGCGTTACTGGCTCTGTTTTGCCGTCGTTAAAATATGTGTCCGTCTTGCACCACGCTCAGAGGTTCCTCCTGGCTATAATCCAAGCTGCTTTTTTCCCTGGGCAGTGTTTATTTCATGTCACTTAGGGGAGACCTGAAAACCAAACATTTACAACAAGTGATGTCCATTTATAAATAGGGGTTATTTTAAATTTCAGACGCACATTAGTTTTTAAGGCTCTTGTGCTGAAGATGCGATCCAAAAATACAGGGGTAACGTCTCACGGAGCAGGGAAGGAGTCCGAAAATACACAAATGAGGTGGCAGAACTCCGATTCGGAGGCGGGTTGGCCGTGGTCAGTTCGGGGATATTAATGCGATGCAAATGATGTTTTTGTTAGTTGCACCAGGAAACGGTGACAGTCCAGGAGCCGCTGAGGAAGGCAGCCTTGTTAAGGATGGGGACCAATTTACGAAGAAGAAGTTTGCAGACCTTAATTGTTCGAGTGTGAGATATTCAGGCGCGAGATTCGGGGTCTGTGGCAGGGCCTGCCCGTTCTATACCCTTTTCCAATGTGTTTGGCGAGCCAAATTGCACCTGTCATGGCGAACGTGTACATCTCATGACGGCGCTGGCCTTTACTTGCCTTCCCGTAGCAGCTCGGCGAAGACAAAGCTAATATAATTAGCACTTAGGTATCAATATATCAGGTAGGATGTGCGTGTAAATGTGCGGCAGTAAAATATAGTTTGCGTTTGGTTTTTTCTTTTTGTACAAAACAGCTATACATCCACACACAGGTACGTGCAGAATACCCTGTACGTCCAAAGCTTTATGGACTTACGCGCAGGTAGGAGCATAGGATTCCGGAATATGCAACTGCCTTGGTGTTTTTTTAATGCCTCACATTTCGTAATGCGGCGCTGCTCCATGCGCTGTTGCCGCCGTCATAATTGTAATTGTTTTTCTCCCCGAACCCGGGGAGCCGTTAGGCTCTGCGTTATTAGCCGCCAAAGCCCCTCACGGGTTTTTCCTATTATCCCAGCCCCCACCCCCGCATCTCCACACCAAATAAAAATGAAAAACGGTCACAACAGACCCTGACTGACCTTCCTGACGCACAGCCAACGACATGGTTTGTAAGATGTTTAATTACCAAATGGTATAATCGTTATTCGTCTCATCATTAGATATATAACATCAAGTGAATTACCTCCCTGGAGTTCTGTTTCACAGATCAATAATTTTAGTTTGAGCTGGAAGGAGCAGTCTGACTGATTCAAGGCACTTAAAACATAACGAGAATCCCACCTATAATGGAGATCGGCAGAGCAGGTATTAATTATGCCATTTAGTTTATGTCTAATTAAATGTAAATTAAGCCTATATTGGGGAGCCTTGGTATATTTAAGCTTTATGTCGGATTTGTTCTGAGCCAAGTGACTATGGATGTGTTAAAGCATGAGGAATTAAGAAATTGTAACAGATTGTTCTTGGAGTTTAATCCGATTATTCTTAATGTTTGGTTCAAATATGGTAAAATGTGTATTTCTGGAGAGCAGACACCTGCAGCAGCGCTGAGAGGGGGAGATGTATTTCCGGGGGATCCTGGGATATCGGTCCTCCAGCAGGTTCCTCGCCTTGTCCTTAACACCCATCCATTGATCCTCATTATCATCTACTGCTACTCACTCATGCATCCTGCCGTCTGGCACGCTGTTCTCACGCCTCCACATGTGACACCCTGCTGTTCTTCACTCCCACGTGTCACCTTGACACTACCACACCACTGGTCCTCCATACCTGAGACTACTGGCTGTTCCTCATTTCCTCATATGTTATTCTCCTTACAAACTCTATTGCTTCTCCCTACCTTGGACACATTCTTCGCCTCCTGACTAACGCGGTGCTGCATGTCTCGCCTAACAGCACTTTAAGACTGGGACATGGGACTATTGGTTATTACGAAAGCACAAACATTTTCTCATCCAGTGTTGCACTGTTGGCTGTTGGGGCTTCTAAACTTCCACCTTGTTTTGTAGTCTGTGGGTAGGACCCTTCGCGGGGCTGTCCAGCAGCTGCCCGCTCGAGTTGAGGAAGTTCTGAGAAACTTCATCACTGGATGGCAGTGTTTCCACTTTCAGGACCTTCTCTTCAAACTGAAGCAACAGGCTGCATTCGAAAGCACAGGTCGCACTGAAACACTGAGACCTCAGGCACAATCATCGTCGTCCCCAAGGGCCACGATTCATCCCCAAGGCCGTGTTTTGTCATCACATTTGGAATGCACGGCGTAAGCAGCGTGCTGACATTCTAAACGCAGACTCTCTGCCTACGAATCACTTACTCATTACTCACTAAAGTTCTCCGCTGCGTCTGCAGAGTGTGCTGGGGTCCAGCGTTCCCAGGAATCTGTTTTGTTTTCCAAGTGTTATTTTTGTAAAAATTTACTGGAAACAAATACTCGCCTGCCAGCGGCCCTGTGGTAATCTTTTAAAAAGCACATACGTGTCCTGATCATTTTAACTTTACTGCTGTGTCCCCTCCCCCGCTACGTTTGTTAGACCCGCTACTGAAACAATTACGATATTTTACGGCGTTCTTTATTTAACGCGTCGCCATGGATTTTAAGCAGTTCAAACGCACAGATCTGTTTAGTCTGGACGAAGAATTTCACTCAATTAGGGAGAGTAACAGTGAGGCAGTACAAGTCTCATTTACACCGGAGGGACAGGGGAGGAAAATGGGGGATGGGGGGGAGGGTTTACCCTTTTCCTGTGATGTAGATCCCTGGAAATTTGTAATTTGCCATTTTCATTTCTCAGGACGCATTTTCATCCAGCAGGAATTTGACGATTATCCATCCGGCGAAATTAATTCAATTAAAGACCTCTGATGCCGTCTGGCTGCCTTTCGATAATTACTTCAGCATTGGGGTACCTAATACGACAGAGTGTTCCTTTGGCCAGACTTCATTTAGAGCCGAAACGGGCAACTCCCCTTCATTTGATATACCTTATCCCGCCGTAATATTTTAGCAGCGCTCTGCTAAGGCTGCTTTTAATTATGCGCACCTGCCTCTCCGAGAAAAAGTGTAACGGGAAAAAACAGAAGGTGTGTAGAAGGGAGTGACCTTTTTTTCCTGATACTTCCTGTTCCTGTCATTATTGTACCTGTTTGAGGTCCAGTACAAAATGTGTCTTTATGGGGACCGCTGATTCATGTCTATGAGAAAAATGCTAACACTAACTATGACAACCTTAACCCCTACCCAGCCTGAACCATAACCATAAGTTTTTTTCATTGCAGCCACAGATTTTTATTAAATTGAGTGGAAAAAACAGGTATTCATCACGTTGTGGGGACATTGTGTCCCCATGAAGTAAGGTATACCCACACACACACACCCACACACCCACGCGCACTATAGTAGGTATGCTTTGAATAGATCTTTTTTAAAAAATAAAATAAAATAAAAGGTAGAAACACCGAGTGGTGTATACACTCATGAAATTAAGAGATGTTTGTACAGTTTCTGTGTCCATAAAAAAAATAGACAGTACGCCAGCATGAAAAATAACGGTAATTGTATTTCAATAATATGTCTGTCACAAATAAATGTGCGATGAGTACTCTGGGGCTGCATGGGCGGCGGAGATGGAGATGAGAAATGAAAGCCTGTGTACTGGTAAATAGATAATCACACAAAAGTAATTGAGGTTTTCAAACCCCAATCTATTCGGCCAGCATGAGCTCGTTTGCATGTTAATCACAGAAGTGATTTCCTTCATCATATGGAAGTCCACACACTTTCATAACCAGCTTTAATTGCATTTAAAATGTCACAGAGGTGGAACATATGTAATTTAGCCATAACTGTGTCAAATTAATAGGCACTACAGATAGGCTGCATTGAATGCTTCGGAGAGCGAGGCTGTTTACACTCGCAATTTATTTTCTTTCGCTGCCGAAACGTTATGTATTTATTTACGGCCTGTGAAATGCGTTGATGAGTTCGGTGGCTCAGTGCTTTCCTGCCGTTGCCCGGGGAGGGTATTTTGTAGTGATTTCAAGGGCCCAGTGTAACTGCGCTACCGCCAGCAGCCTGTGGCGTGGAGGGGATGTGCTGTTGGTTTAATTGAACGCGTCGGTCGTTGCACTTTGCACATCTAATGGTGGTTCTCTGTTAAATGGTACCCAGGAATATTAGCCTGAGGAGTTAAACTGTAGGGGCTCTCTGGTGCTTAAGGAGTCCTATAGCCCCAATGCTCCCGGTGCGTGCGCCGACGTTTGTCAGACTTCAACCAACAAAGACTAACACAGCCTGTTTCTGTTCATTTATATGAGTCAGCCTTGTCTAATGACTTGAATGTGCATTTCCTTATGTTTCAATGTGCTGGTGCCATTTCATAATCTTAATGAAACCACCGTTTTTCCAGAAGAGGGCTTGCTGAAGATGCTCTTGCTCTAAATCTTTTCATTTGTTCGCATCGTTCCAGCGCGACAAGTTTTAGTGCAGGGTGCAGGCATTTGGCCAAAAGTCAATCCCGCTTACCTAAAGGCTGGAAAATAAACATGGCCACAAGGTTGAAGACATTGAAAGCATGAGATTATTAACCCCCCTCCCCCCCAAAAAAAACTTAAACACGCTTCGGTTTCCTTCATCAGGTGCTGTTTCACATATAAATTACTGCAATGATGTTTCCATAACTCTGGATACTCGGGGTGGGGGAGGGGCTGGCAAAACAGAGCTATTTAATTTTTCATAGGGAAGGACCATCAGGAGCAATAACCCAATATTCCCCCCCTTTCTCCTTTTCCAGATGCCTTTCCCTGATTCTGTATCTTTCTAAAGTGAGCCCTTACATTTTTTCCAGAAAACGAGGTTCTGCAGAGACCCGAGATGAAAGGCAAGAGCTGTTGAAATGTTAATTTTACCATCTGCTGTTGAGGTCTGCTACCTTTTTGTGTTTCTTTCTCTCCACTTCCCCCCCTTCCTCTTTTTAATTCCCAGTAGTTCAGTTCTGTTTTATGAATGCTGTGGTATTTCAGCTGTTTGAAGTTTGGAAAGTAGGAGCACGACTTGGACTTATGAAAACAGAGCGCCACATGCTGTCACAGTCTGACAGTCCATGTCTGATGCCTGCCCCGGTCTCTCCCCCTCCACACTTCCCTCCCCAGTCTTAGTCTTTGAGCTGCCCTCCACCACGCATTCTGGGGGGGGGGGGGGTTTGTCGCCTGTGATTTGGGGTCCGGCATCGACTGGTAGAAATACACTTGTATTTAATTTAGCAGTGTTCTTTCCATCGTGTATCATTTTTAATTTGAAGTGTGTAATTCCAGAATGTGGGTGTTAAGTTTACAACACAAAAAATAGTCCCCCCCGCCACCCTTGTGGTATCATTATGTCAGATGTGGATCACATGACCCTCCCAGTGTTTATAAATCCCCTTTCTGTGTATTTTGATTCTCAGTATGACTTGTGGTTTGCCTTCTTGAATGGCCCCCACCAAACAGACATCGTCTTCTGTTCAGAAGTTGACACCTAAAAACAATATTTTGGCAGGGGAGTCGCTGGCGCACTCCTGACATACACAGATTCCATTGTGAGATTTGATAGTTTGCAATTAGCGTAAGAAATTCTTCGGCGTTACTGTATGTCTGGAGTTACTTACCGTTTTCCTTGGCCGAGCTCATATTGTTTAGTCTGCTCTCATTGTAGATTTGCGCAGTTTTTTTCAACTCGATTCAGTTGACTTTTGTTTAAAAAGTGCATGGAAAAAGTAAAAAATACGAAAAATATATTAACATTTTTGTTCCCTTACTGGCAGCAAGTATCAAGCTCCTTTTTCCTTTTCTTTTAAATATTATTTTATTTTTTTGCAGCTTTCAGGTCTGGCTGTTGAGACCCGTTGTCGGTATGACCTCATCCTGTGGTCTGTCATTCATTAATGGCCGATGCCGTTCAGGGCTCAGGGAGTGGAATAGTTTTCACATGACAGTGTCTCAGTGCACCAGCTGCAGAAACCGCAAACCATCTGAATCTGTGGCTTCAGGGGGCGTGAAAAGTTCAGCTGCCTTCAGTGGGCCCTATTTTTTTTATTTTATTTTTTTATAAATAATGTGTGTGCGTGTCTGTTGGTGGACATGGAACTACTGTGGACTTTTTCAATGAATAATACCATAGTTTACTCTGTACTGGACTTGTGAAATCAATTCATTTGACTTAACCTCAAGTTCGATCAAATTAATAATTAATAATAAAACAGAAGCTATTGTCTGGCCGGTAATGTTTAAACACACCATATAATACGCTTTTTTGCTAGTCGTTTTTTTTCCTGAAATAAGGATGTTTGCCCTTCTGGTGCGTAATTACTGTTTTTCTTCCCCCACAAAGCACACAGCCTCCATTTTCATGTGAAAACATAATTCCAATAAAAACTGAAATATAGCATTTGAAAGAGTAGCAGGAGTGACTCTCTAGCTGCATCAACACACAAGAATCTTTAGGTCATCTATCCCAATACTGACGGTAACACTTTACAGGATCTAGTGACCCTGATCCCGTGACCCAAGGAGAAAGAGCTGAGGAGGATTAGTGTGGCGTGTGTGTGTTAGTAATTAGCCCCCAGCTAAGCAGAATGTTAGATTTTTTTCCAGACCTGTTCAAGTCAGATCATCTAGAATGTTCTCCACAACCACCTCCCTTGTTTCAGAGGAACTTGATAGACTGGCTTCTCCAAAAATCACTGCTGACTAGCCAGTGAGATTCAAAGCTTTACGCGTACCTCCAGACCCCCAGCCTCGTGCTTTGAAACATTATAAATTGTATGGAAAGGCGTGTAATATTTGACAAAGTGCAAGGAACCTCGTTCTTATGGTTTCTTTGGAAGGTTTTTAAGCATTTGAAGGCAACCATGGTGATCATTGTTGGTGTGGTTCCTGTGTGGACATCAAGGCAGAACATGGGGTGGAGACAGTGCCAGTATTTACAGCGTAGTGGGCTTGGCTTGGGCTGCCATGACCTGTAACCCACCACACCAATGTTAATATTCTTCTTAAACATGAGAAGTGGAAACGTTTAAATGTGTATATTTCCTCATATGATGGATGAAGCTCTATGACACATCGTTTTACAACACTAGTGCAGTTGCATATCAGGTACTCACTTGCTGAACAGATGGTGAAGTGGTGAGGTCCTTAGTTCAGTAATGATTAAGCTAGATAGTTTTAACTAGATGGCTCCTTCTGGCTTCATATTTGGTTTGTCAAAACACACTGTAGCTCTGAGTCGCCCCGAAAGTTGAAGTGCCTTTTGATGCTAATGGCTAACAAAAGTGTTTAGGCACTCAGTGTTTTGAGAAGTGACGTTTAAATTTGAAATAAACAAAGCTAGGATCAAGCTTGTTTTGGATGCCTGTGTACATTTTGGTCCTTTTTGAAGTCGAGTCACTTAGCAAAGAGGCTTTGCCTTTCAATGAAAAATTATTGTATATGCACAGAGGGCTCTTGTCTCAACCAAGGAGACACTTGTTGTTGTCGTTATGCGTGGTGGTCCATAGTCTGAGGAAGCTCTCAAGGTTTCACGGGTTTCTTAAGACAGGACGGAAGATGAATGTTTGCCTCATCTCACGTGGCCACCGAGGGTTACCCAACGGTCCTGCTGTGTGTTTGAAGCTCAACCTGCAAGAGGTTTGGAAGGATGGGTAGAGAAGGTCCTTTGGCTTCAGATGTCCCATGTTTACAAGTTCCCTCACAAATGTCTGAAAGTAACATCCTTTTTAAAAAACTGAGCACAAAAAATCTAGCCTAGTGGGTTAAAGGTCAAGATGTTCATGACGCTCAGACCTGGAAATGCAGACCGACATCAGTAATTGTCAAAGCAGTAAACACATCTAAGAGGCTGTAAATGCAGGCAATGGCCAGCCATATGGACCGTAACCTGGTGGCCTGCCATCTAACCAACGCCCTGGTGAAAATCCTTCGTGAAGCACCACGGTTTACTAGCACTCCTCCTAGGTTCTATAAGGTTTTATGTCGTCATCGGTAAAAACACTGTCGAGAAATAAGTTATTTTGGTAAATGAGTGGTCTCCTAAGCAATCTTTAGAAATGAAGTTGTGTTGAATTTGAGCATGGTTGACGGTTTCTCTTCGCCTCCTTCTGATCACTCTTAATTTGTGGTGCCATATGGAATTTGAGCCCAGATTCAGACATTTTTCGAAGCCCGCTTTGTCTCTCCTTCGTATGTAACTCCCATTCCACTTTCAGATGTTTAGCAAGGGCTGCTGTATAGAAGCTGTCAGATTCTGCTTGGAAAATGGATATTAAAGACCCAGTTGTCCAAATGTCACATCATTCTTGTATGCCGTCACATACAGAAAATAAACACGCTGTCACTGTGTCAATTGTCAACATTGTTTCCGTTTTCGTGGAAATAAAATGGTGGTGAAACATGGTAAATTCCGGCTCTTCCTTCGGCGATTCGATTTGAAGTGACTCCGCCGTTTGACCGATTTCCAAGTATTTCTCGGTTTGTAATAATCCTCCTGTCCCCTGCACACACAAAGGTGCCTCGATGCCCTGTGAGGGAGAATTCTTAATTACGCACCTTTGCACAGAGCTCCATGAGCTGCAGGCCCACGTCTCACTTGGAATTGGACATACTGACGCTTTCCTGTAAATTGATGCAAATGAATGAAGTGCCTTCATTGAACCTTTTAAATTCTCACTTAAAGAAAAAAATCACTGATAAAATTAGCACCTTTAACAAAGTAGATGTCTTTATTCAGCTTTTTACTGTCTAAAATAACAACAAAATAAAACTTTTTTCCATAAATATGACAACTTTATCTATTTGTGTAGTATTGGGGCGGAGCTGGTCAGAATGCAGTATGGCGGTTATCTGGCTATCTGTATGTGTTTATTGATTTATTTATTTATTTTGAGAAATTGGACTTATAAAAAGCTTTCAGCCATGACAGTCTTGATTTATTTGCATTTGAAATGGCATTTTAGGGTTGTCCTCGAATGAGTGCAGTTTTTTTTATTACCTTTCTCTTTGTGATGTTGAATAAACAATTAAATGCAATGATTCACCCCAGAATGTACTGCGTTGCTATTTTCAGTGTTGGAAAGCGGTCCATTTGTGTCTCCCATCACGAACATCCAGTAATGTTTTTAGCGTCACGATAGGCTGCGTCTTTTCTTTTTTTTTGCAACTCAAATTGCATAGCCAGACTGCTTTTAAGGTAAAAAACGAGGCACACTGATAAGTGGTTTATTTCACTTCCAAAGGCTTTTTATTGCAATTTTAATAATGGCAGAAAAAAAACAAAATTATAATATATTCCTCTATTTCACCAGTCCCCAGATTTTCTGCGATGTGCTTCGGCTAAATAAGTAACCTCTATTATTCTGAACGACTGCTTCTCCTACTTAATTTTCTATTGCCTGTACTTCTTAGCTACTCTGGTACTTTACGATGCCGCTGCCCTGGAAGGGTTAAGCTTGGAAATTATGATGATGAAGAGGTAGCTGGCTTTGTTAAGGATGCTGTTTGGTCCCAGTGGACCCAGCTTGAATGATTTTCAACCATTATTCCATCCATTTATCAATTGTAAACTTGACGTGTAGGGATTGGTATATTTCTGTGATTGATATTAAGTAAGAGCAAGTGTGCAGCTATGCTGTAGTGTATGGTCAACTTAGAGGGTTAAATTTACAATGTTGCACGGGTTTAAAAAAAGGTCCTGTAGAAGGGCCAAGGGTTATGCTTGATATCAGAGCAGAATCCCCAAAATTGTCCTTGCGGGGTCCACAGCGGACGGCTTCTCCGTCCGGGCCACCTGCACCTCTGTGCAGCCAGCAGGGAAAGCTGTGGTCCACTGCTCCAGTGACAGGGGGCAAGGGTCCCTACTGACTGAGCACGATCCCTTGATTGGGTAATCAGGCAAATCGTTAGACTCAATTAGCCTGGGTGGTCACGTGCTGCATCATTCTGCTCTCTGCAGACAGACCTGGAAACTGGGCCGTTTCGTGGATGCCCCAGTTATGGGGGTTGGGTGGGTCATGTCCAGGCAGGTTCCAAGCATGAAAACCTAATTCCCCCAGTGTAAGTCTTTTTATGGTGCTGTGTTGTTTTAGACCTGGGGGCACCCTCTACGGTGTACGCGTAAAACGTTGGAAAAGCAGTGCCTGATCACATCACCATGGCCGGTCGTCACTTTCCAGAAGAATCAGGAGGATGCAGAGACGTCAGTGTCATGTTAAATGAGCGCAAGATTGATGCCTGTGCAGCCCCTTTTTTTTCTTTTCTTAATTCCGTTCACTCGGCGACATTGCAGCTCCGGTAAAAGTTGTCGGAAAGTTTTGCGCAAGTTCTGCTGTTTGAAAGTGCTCCTCCTTGCCGGCAAATTGCGGGGTGAAGGATTCAGGGAATATGACTAAGCATCCTTTACACCTAGAAAAGATTGCCATTTGGAGACTGAATCCGTGAAAGGAAGCACGATTTAAAGGGAGGCAGTAAGAGCTTTATCACTCCGCAGGAAAATGTGCCATTTAAGAAGATGTAAAAAACAGTAATTTTATTACCCGAATATCTTCTCATGCAAGTGATTTCATTTCTCTTGTCAACCTCTGCAGAACCCTTTATTTGATCTTGCATTCCTGGGTTTAACTGCATCAAACTTGCTAGCCAAAGTTTATTTTCATTTGGAAAACACATTTTCTATACGAAAGGGCGTGGGGTTGGGGAGGCGTGTAGCGCCGAGAGTTTTTTTCTGTTGAATGTAAATGTCCTCTTTGAGTAACTCTGCATGCGGGACCACTGGAGCTAAAACTTACATTTCCTTCCCACCGGGCAGGCTTGGAAAGGACTCAATTTGGTGCAATTTGCCGCACTCACGTTTTAATGAATGGAAACGCGTGTCCCTCTCCCTATCATTTTGCTCTGGTGAATGTGGCATTATGGGATACATTTTGGACCCTGAAAACCTCACTCGAAGCGCTTTTTTTTGTGCAGTATGAATAAATCGGGCTTGTTTTGCATTGGTTTCCGAAAAAGAGCCCACACATCACAGATATAATGTCCCAGGAATTCGCTCTGCCTTTGTTTTTTATGAATCGATTTGGCGTATAGTCATAATTACGAAGCCACAGAAATGAGCACGGTTTCCCCAGTGTTTCAAAGGATAATGTAACATGATGCCTTTAGTGTACAAACAGATTAAATCAGGCTGGCGTTCACAGCTGCACCGCAACTGTATTTGCTGTATGAAATTAATTGGATTCTCCTAAATGTACCGTGACAGTGAATTGCAAAGTACCTGAGAGAGAGAGCTGTGACGATTTCACTTGACTGAGCTGCTGTATCTCAAGCCTGGAAATTGGACTGATGTAGGAGCCGGGGCCCCAGTAGCGGTATTGGGGGTCCTGGGTTGCCGGGGTGTTTTGCCCATAAATTGAGGTTCTTAAACACGGGCTGTCGTTGATGCGTCGCCATAGTGACACCTGTGGCTCGTTTCCGATTGTAGATGATGGGGGGCGTTTCGTTTTTATCGCGGGTAGGGTCCAAGATAGCTGTGCCACTGGCAGGCTGTAGACATTTTCTAGGTGTACCAAAGGCAGGTGGCCACATCTCAAGGTATTGGACAGCATCCCATGGAATGCAGTCATGGGAGAGGGATGCAGGGGGGGTTGGAAAATGCCAGAAGATCCTCCATGCAGTTAGAAAGCCATGCTGTTTGATGCTATCTGGCAACCTGTTAACGGAGACTGGAAAGTCGTGGATGGTACCACGGGTGGGGGGAGTTGTATTTGATACCGGAGTCTCCCCTCCATCCCTCCCTCCCTCCCTGCAGGTCCCCCCGTTAAAAAGGCCCTCTTTATTTTGCAGGATGAAAATGCACACTGTGAAGGAGAACAGTTATTTTTTTTTTATGTTAACCATGCAGCACACTTTCATCTTACTACAATCTGCTCCATAATGGGAAGACTGCTGCGAGGTGCCCTTGCTTGTTTAAATTTACTCACAGCAAAGTCTTTTGATTTCATCAAATGGCCCTAATTCAAATGCAGTTTTGAAGACGTGCACGTCTTTAAAGGGGGAGCACAAGAGCTCATTTAACCTGAAGTGTCCGTCTCCTTTCGCCGGCCGTTTTGAAGTGCCAGGCCGGAGTGATCTGCCTCGCTCCTTGCTCGCGTTTCCTTTTCCTTATTTATTTTATTTTTTTTCCCTTCCCTATCGGCTGAGCCCCCCCCACCTCCCCTCCGCCACCCGTAGCTCTTCTTGCTCTTTTTGGACGGCTTTTAATGAGCAGGTGTCATTGAGCTGAAAACCTTTTGCATAAACCTTCTGCTCTCCAGGACTCCGCGGTGCTCACCCAGTTTGTTTATTATTGGCTTAATACCCTCAGCGCTGTCAAAAACAATGTCAAAATTTCGCAGTGAAAACCAGACGCTTTAATGTTCTCAGTTTTAATGTGCTGATCTTAAGTATTGTCTTTTATTATTTACTTTTTTTTTCGTGCCATAACAAACGATTCAGTGTCGCTTTCCAGCACCTACTCTGAAGATGGTCAGACATTAACTCCCTTTCATGTACTGATTAATTACTTCAATTATATGGATTATAAACACAATATTTGTGATTAAGTTTATTCTTGTCACCAGTGCTGATTTAATGTCTGTGAGGCGGCATTCTTTTGTCGTAATTAAAATCCAAATGACGAAAAAAAACCCTTTGATTTGCGTTTTTATAGGCCTGTGTGTCAGTTTTTGGTTAAGCCATCGGTGATGCAGATAGGCGAACCCTAGCCACAAACTGCATAAAACAGAACGTGCCTCCTAATGCGTTTTGCAAAAGAGGGGAAATGAAAGCAGAGCAGAAACAAACCGTGTTTTTGGTTTTATTTATAACGTCTTTATAACGTAACCATAAGGTCAAATATGTGAATTTCATTTAGCACATAAGTAAATGTATTCACAAATATGAGATAAGGGAGTTGTTTTGGAGACGGAAGACGAGATAATGAAAGGAAACCTATAGCAGTGTATTAATGTTAAATACTATACAAAATGCATAAAGCCCTTTCTATACATATGTATTTGAGGGTTATGATTATGTACATGAAAATTACTTATTATGGTTTGCTAGAATGCACAATTTGAAGAGCTTTTCGGAAAGGTTTACATAGTTTGGAGAACATCCAGGATAAACTGATGTGAGATTTTATTACTTGGCCTGAAGTTTTTCATTGCATTGGAGAATCAAAGTAAACAGATATATCTTCTTTTATATATATATATATATATATATATATAAACACAAAAACACACACACACAAGAACAAAAATAAAAGAATATCTCTGGGGGTGTATATGTTAATCTATAGAAATTG
>JAODKC010000064.1:23636021-23652959 GCA_026777985.1 Mormyrops attenuatus
CCACCCCCCCAGCCCCCCCCCCGTGCCGGCGGAGAGGCCTGTCGGATGACCCCAGCGTCACACGCGTGTAATCCCGCCTATTATCGGAAAAGGCCTTTTGAAGCCACTCCACCTGATCAAAAGAGGAGTAAATGGTAAAGGATGAAGGGTTGCAGGCGTCCGCACCACACCCCCCCCCACCTTCCAGTGGCTCCTGAAGTTGTGGCCTGGTCCTGAATGCCGCTACCAGATCCTTTCCTGGGGAGACAAATCAATGTTAGGACACAGTGCCACTGCCTGCAGTTTGTTTACTTTGGTTTTCGGTGTCTGTCTGCCGCCGATGAGAGCGCGCTCGGAGCCAGTCTGCACCGGCCCCCGCTCTGTCTTTTCATAATTGATCAGGGGTTGGTTGCTTTCCCCGAGGGTTAAGACGTGGCAACTTTTTTTTTTTTTCTGTTTGCTCAGCATCTCAATGTAGTAGTTCAAACATTGTTCACACCAGCTGCCAGTGTAATGTCATATGAGCAACCTGTCAAAGCAACTGTTGTCATGGATACCAGAGAGTTGGGAAAAAAACCTTGATTCTTATGGAAAAAGTCTTTCGCTATCTGAAGCGTGTGTGTGTGTTTGCCTCTGTCTCAAAGAAACACCAGTGAAGTTGTTTTTTTTGTGTGTGTGTGTGTGTGTGATTTTGTGGGATAGGGCCAGAGAGCTTGTTTTTTCAGCTGTTTTTGACTGCAGTTGGCCTTATTTACATTAGTTTCCTGAACCTTTAAGAGCCAGAAAGGCGGTTTGCTGGAATGCTTGATGTACCTGTGATGAGAGATCTCTCACATCTTTGGATTTTGTGTGTGTGTGTGTGTGTGTGTGTGTGTGTCTTTTTTTCCCCTTTGTTTTTTTTTTATTTGTTCTTCCATCTCTGTTTTCCTCTCCACCCTCATCTGCAGCTCTGTTCTTGATGCGGTATCGATTTTAAATGCCTGTTCTCTCTCCCGTCCAACTGCGTTGTCCGTTCCGTGGCGAGGTGCGTTCGTTAGCCAGATCGCCCACTCGGACAGAACCGAGCTCTGCAGCTGTATCGCGCTTCCTGACGAAGCAAAAACAAGAAAGGCTCTCGGCATATTACTGCCAGAGCAGGATGGGTGGCTCTGTTTTTCTCTTCAAATCACAGCTCAGGTTCTCTTTAACAATATGGTTATCGTGTTGGCATACTGGAGTAAACCGTGTGTGTAGGCGTCTGCGTTCTGCAGTTATCATAGTGGCCTTATTGTAATTATCATATTTTGTTTGATAAAGTTTTAGTCAAACTTCAGCTTTTCAGATTTTTCCCCTGGGAAAGAAACTTAAATTCTCATTCTGAATCCGATCTAATGTTCGTTTGTTACATTTAATTATGCCTTATAGTTACACTTCACACTGTCTGCCCATACTATGAATGTGTAAATGGTAATTTAGTGAACATTTTCAATGTAGTGTTCACTAGATCAGATACATTTCAGTGGAGCGTTCACTAGATCAGATACATTTCAGTGGAGCGTTCACTAGATCAGACACATCTCAGTGGAGCGTCCACTAGATCAGACACATCTCAGTGGAGCGTCCACTAGATCAGACACATCTCAGTGGAGCGTCCACTAGATCAGATTTCTGTAGACTTTTAGACTTTTTATGGAAGCAGTGTTATGTATAAATCAGTTGTTGTATGTGAGTGGTGTAAAGTGGAGCATTACTCTGCACAGCATAAGCTTGTTTGGATGAGTGTGTGCTCGTAGGGGATCCCTGACCAGGGAATCAGCTCCACTCAGGTTTTGGGTTTCCAGCATGGGCGTGCTTGCTGCTGCGGACACCGGCTCACTCCTCCGCCGTCGCTCTCTTCACAGGCGCTCCAAGCAGCCAGGCATCTGCTTCTCCAGCAGCAGAGCGGCAGCCTGAAGTCCCCAAAGAGCAACGACAAGCAGCGCGCCCTGCAGGTGAGGGCATCCTGGCTTGTCTCTTAAACCCTTGCATCATTCACGGCCCCCTCTCAGTGACACGCTGGGTCTGGTCTGGCTGCCTGGGGTCTTCTGGCAGAAACCCACATCTTCAATTTTGCCCGAGTGATCACTGTGCCCCTGAAATTCGACCCAGTGGAAGGAATTCTCTCTTCCCTTTCTGTGCATTTGGTGGTCAGCTTTTCTCCAGCTGTGCAGCCTGGCTTCTGCCGAGCGTCCGATGGGGTGGCCTAATCGTGCCTGATGGTCCTCTTTAGCACGGTTGCCAACTTTGGTCAGCTGGCAGGCAAGAGATTTTAAACTGGAGACCGGTCTGCACACGCATTTATATGTATGTAATACTTTTATTACCTTGTAAATGGTCTGTAGGGTTTGCAAACTATCCAAACGCTTTTGATGTAGCTAAGTTTAGGTTTTTAATGGAATAGTCGATTCGCCTAAGATTTGCGTGAGAGTCTGCAAGTGCGAGTGTCACGCCACATGCATGAGAGTCGGCAGCCCTGCTTTAGTGATTGGTGGGCCTATGACAGTGTCCATGCTGAGGCAACCATAAGTACACTTGGTCCCTTTAACAGAGTTTACAGATTCCCCTGTTCAGACACACCTACTAAACCCAGTAATTAGCTGATTAAGGTGTGTCTGAGCAGGATAATCTGCATATGGTGTTGGATTCTGGCCCTCCAGGACCGGAACTGGGTAACCCTGCTTTACATCCATGCCAGCCCTAGCCAGGCCTTGGACTTCCCTCCTCCATCTGCTTCCTGGGCAGGACTCCTGACCTCTGACCCCACCTGCCAGCTTCATCATACTGTCAAATCCGTCAAGTCATTTATATTATGGAAAAAGTATGATTTTTAGTGAAGATAATTTGCAGTGAAGCAAAGATGATCTTTTTAAATGACTGACCTGTAAATATATCACTAAAATGGAAGTCTGTGTGTATCTGTTCATATGCAATATTTACGTGTCTATGTGACATTTATTGCTGTCGGACAGAGGTCGTGTTGGAGAATGTGTTGTTTCTGGGAAAAGCACAGTACAGACGCTACTTACGAACGAGTTACGTTCCGAACAGCAGTTTGTAAATTGAAATGTTTGTAAGTTGTTATTCAACATCATTTTAAGGGTATATGCAAGCACAAAGAACTAGGATGCTGAGAGTACGCACGCTACTCTGCTGCGCGGCGGGAGTAACAGCCAGAAGTCGTACTAGGCGGAATTGGCGCACAGAAAAATTTTTTTTTGTTGCGGACAGGAAATGGGAGCCAAACGAACACAATTTGGACTTGCGGCCCTTTCCTGTCTATCTGAAAGTTTGTAAGTTGAAAGTTTGTAAGCACAGGAGCGACTGTATAAGGATAATATTGTGCTTTTATGGTACTATTCACACACAAAGTATAACATTGAAAATTTATTTATGAGCGCTTATTACACATTGTGACTATCCAATGCCAAGCCATGAACGATTTTAAAACTTTCTGAAAGCTCTCCATTCAGGAATCATGGTAAATAAGTATTTTATTCCTTCTTTGAAAGAGAGTTGAAAGAGACAAAACAAGTTTTTTAAAAGCATTTTTCTGACTCTTGAGAGTTAAATCATTTTGGATTGAGCTAAAGGTCAGGATTCCTGCAAGAGCTACCCATGATTTGGAGAATATTGCACTTAATTCCTAAAAATTACACAGAAATCGATATAAGCCTTAAGTGGTCATTGCACTGTTAACCACAGTTTCGCCGGGATTGCCATACACAGGTACATTACACATTAGCAATTCTTTTATGATTTCCTGTATTATTTTGAAGGCTTAGTTTTCACTATTGAAAACAGAAGTGTTCTTTGTCATAATAGTGAGCATTATGGGTAAATTGCTTGTATTTCGATAAAATCGCTGGTATTTAGAGTGATACTGGCCTGTCGAGTCCCCCACCCCTTTGGGGGGTGCCGATGTTGCTCTTCATTAAGGGGCCTGGGTGAACTTCCCCAGGAATTCTGTTTGTTTGACTTGGGGAAGACACCGCGTGCCAGAGGCGCAGAGTGCGGAGTGTGGCTCTGCTTCCGTCAGGCCGCACAAGGATGTGTATTGTCTGGGAGTCGGTATTTATTGGCATAAGGCAGGCTCACTGGATATCGCACAGTGCCAAACCTTTAACATAATGATCTGAAAAGTTCTGAGAAACCAGAGACGCCATAATTAGTCAAATATGTTTTCTTTTTTCTCTCTTTTTTTTTGCGAGTGATCTTTTAATTGTGTAAATACAAAAGAATAGGTAATTGAAAGACATGTCCATGACAGAATGATCTATTGTGGCGGGCTAATTTTACCCTGAATGTCACTTTAACTTCTTGCGCTGCTATCCCCCACACAATGGCGCCTTTATTTTCTTGTCAGAGGTGTGGATAAGGTCATAGTCGCACTGTTTTTAATATATTCTTTTCATGACCCTTTTAAACAGCTGATTTTACCAGCAAATAAGACGAAATGTTTTTTTTCTCCCCGTCCTTTTTATTAAGGTGACGACAGCAGTGTGCCGCTTCAAATTATGTCAGTAATTAACGTATTTTCCACTTTTATTTTTAGGTTTAAATTGCAGTGCGAGTGCAAGTTCTCTTCAGCTAATAAGTGCTATCAAGGAACAGTGGGTTACCTCATTATGACTTTGTGCATTTAATTAAAGAAGAGAAAATTGGAGTTAACCTCATAGTTAATGTTTTCGCAGAGCACTACAATGCCGACACCTCCATCAGAAGTCACACCCCCAGGTTCCTAATTATGGGCCATCCAGGGAGGGAGGTTATCAAGGCTAACGGAGGCTTTCCGTGAAGCCACACCTCAGCTAGGCCTGCCTTGAGTAGCGACCCGGATATCTGTTAGCGGCGACCCATTAGTGGACTGCCGCAGCATGCTGTAGCGGGTTCAAAGGACACCCCCACGCTGGCCAGTCCGTGCAGAGCCAGGGCCCCATTACTAATGGCGTTCCGGAATGTGTGTGTCATGTGAACGGAATTAGCCTCTTTATCAGTTATTCGTACTTTGGCAATGACCAGGTAAATATTTTAGCGACTCTTTTAGCTTTAAAATCATCAGTCGTTTGAACTTCTACCAGGTGAATATTATAGGTATTCCATTTTACTTTTGAACGATTTTTCGTTTCTACTAGAAACGGATACATGTTAAAGCTACTTGGTTTTAGCTTTGAACGATTTTTCGTTTCTACTAGAAACGCATAAATGTTATAGCTACTCGGTTTTAGCTTTGAATGATTTTTACATTTTAACATTTAAAGCTGATATACTCTTTGCATTCTTAAAAGTATCCTTTAAAAAATGAAAGAAGAAAGAATCAAGGCCAATAGGTGTGTGTCTCACCCAGTGTGGCTGCCATCTGTAACTCAGACGGCGATTTGTTTGATTTGATTTATTTGATTTGATTTTTGTTCAAGCGCCTTGTTTAAAACTGCTTCCAGCTGCTCGGAGGCGAGCGGCATCCTCCATGAGGGGGGAACGTGTGAATCCACATGCCATTCTCCCAGCATGCTGAGCTGCGGGGCGAGACTGGCGTCGATATGAGTGGATATGTATGCGGCGTGCACGTAGGCGTTCTTGGAAAACCACCGGACCATGACCGACCCTCTTGGTTCTAATAACACGAAAGGACGGTAAATATTGAATATTTACATTTACATAGTCTGTGCTATCCTCATGTTACCAATATGAATCAATTTGAAGCCGCTGGCTGGCTGCCGCTAGCCGATAATCCCTTCACCCAGCCTGTCTTTTATGAAGATCTTCTGCCCTCCGCACCCCCCGCATGCGTTTAAATTTGCCCGGACTTCTCTGCGATGCTGGCCTCGTGCTGTTGGGTGTGGCTGTTTTTTTATGTTTTATTTTCAGGTCCTGACACGTGGCCACTTTTCATTTCTTCATCCGTTTGAGGAGGACGGCCCTCCACTGTCGGCACTGAACTTCCCACCGCACTGCATTCCCCCGGCTAGCGAACAGCCTGCCTGACAGAGCCGCCCTCTATCTTGATAGACTGCATGCTTCCTCCATATTTACACCACAAGACTTTTGTTTAGCCAGCATCATTTGGAATAATATTCTTCACAAGTCATCACAACCAGCCAGCAGGCCCCCCCAGTTCCTTAAGCGTGCCCCAGAGTACCTGCAGGGGAGCAAACCCGCAAAGTCTCATTGGTTTTACTGGATGTAGGGTGGGGGGCGGGGGTGGCAGTGTGCCTGTTCTCTTTGTTTATTGAACAAGGGGAAAGGGAAATTATCTGTAGACAATGTCATAAATTACTCACAAGCATGAGCATTTAAATGCTACAGTTAGCCGCCTTAATTACGCGTCGCATTAGCATCCGGATGCTTCGACGTCGCTAATTCCATCCAGCGGCATCGGTGCACGCAAGCAAGCTGTTTTCTGCATTTGCGTAATTTGACAGGTCTATTATTACCCAATAAGCCTGTGGGAGCACTCAATAAACACCTATTTCTGCCGGTAAATCCTCACTCTGTCGCACAGATCCCCACGGCGCCCAAGCATCTCCGCCGCCTGCCGCTCCCTCACTGTCGCAATATTCTGCCACACGCCGCACATTGACATTTGAAACACAAATAAGGAACAGAAAATAAAATCAAAACAACGCACACCTGGGGAGACCGAGGTGGGGGGCGGGGGTGCTAGTTGAAGGGCGCAGGATTTCAGGGGCCTGCAGTGGCAGCTATCCAGCGCCGGTCTCAGGGGAGTTATTGAAAGGCCCGGCTGGTCTGTGCTTATTGTTTGTGGGTTTTTTTGGGGGGGGCTGTCCTTTGCTGTTGTCGTCTTGTTGTCTCTTTGGTGTTCAGACGCACCTTTAGAGACTCAGAAGCACCAGCAATCCGTTAGAAATATGAACCATCCGAAAAGGGAGGGATCTGTGTTTTTCTTTTTGATACTTGGGGGGGGGGGGGGTCCTTTTGGAATAACTGTTGTTCCGCTAAGTTCCATTTATATCGTGTAATGTTACTGGCAGCGACATTTTTATTTTCGTTGATGGTCATATGGGCTTGTCTCTACCCCATAATGCCCATCGCTCTGTAGTCTTCTGCCTCCTTCCCGGCACGTGCTGAAGACGTGGTGGGAAGGTGTGTTGAAGGGGCAGGCCTCTTGGCACGCACACGGAGGCACCAGAGCAGGCCAGCGTAGGGGAGACACACACCTGAGACGGGGGGGTTCATTCCCCAAGGCTTACAGAGCCCAGAGTGATGGGGGAGGGTGCTGGGATTTCATTGAGCTGTGTAAATAGTGATGGTGCGAGCCGATCTGTCCTGGTGTTTCCTCCGTGTCGGGATAAAATGTCCTTCCTGGATGAAATTCATGGGAAGAGATGGAACACAGAATGCAGGCATTTGGATAGGGGAGCACGTCTGTCCGTGGGGTGACACTGTATGCTGCGTTTATCTGACAGCGTCTCCGCCAGGAAGGCGCATAGCGATCAGTGACACCCCCTGACACCGTAAAGGTTACGCTCGTCTTGTTTTCAGAATCAGATTGTGTCATGCTGTTCAGCTGTACGCGTGGAAGGGTGTTAAACCTCTCCATAAACAGAAGTGCATGCTGGGAATCGGGTGTATCGCAGATGGGCCTTTTAACCTGAAGCACTGCTCGGCTGCTACGTCAGGCCGCATAAGCATGCGCACACTAATGCGATCACACTATTAGCCGGGCCCAGGGGCACAGCTAGACATTCGGGGCTTCTGAGAAAATGGCACCTTGGCCCCCCCACCCAAATTTTATAGTTTTACATATTCAAGGCTCCCTGAATCTGCCAGGGTATCCGTGCCCCTACTGCACCACTGGCCAGATGACGGCACCTGTGATAACCAGATGTTTACTTGCCGGTGTTTATGACGTCACTATGTTGCTTCGAGTCGATCACGTGACGTTCTGTTCCAAAGGGCAAAATGTCTGTAGCTAGTTTCACTTAGAGTCATATCGCCTGGCATTTGATGCTGTTCTGTTTTTCATTTTCATTTTATATGCCAGCTCCAGTCATTTTCTGTCACTTCTGTAACATTTTACATGGCAAAATTTGGTATAAAAGTTTGTTTACCACTGGAAGGGGTTGATTCCATCGACGTTGTCTTTAAGAGTCATTTTCAGGTTTTCCTTTGATGGCTCCATATTTACTCTTAGTGTAAAACAAGCATTTTTTTTTCCTGCCATCTGATGCCTATAGTATATTACTCATAGCAAAATTGCGGGGGCATGCGGACCTGGCAGGAAAATGGGTCCATATGCACCGCTTTGATGTTGCAACAGCGCATTTACCTGAAGAAGCGACGCGTGCAGCTTCCACACACCGGCACGCCTGGCCTGATCGCACCAGCCACAGTCTTAATTGAATCCTAACTGACGGATCAGATATGTGCAGCCTGGCAGTGTGAGAAATGATGAACTTTAATACGGCGGGCCGCTCGAAGCCCTCGTAATTTACCGCATGTCATGCGATGACGAGTCTGACCTAATAGACTCCCTATTACCTCCAGAAGCAGAAATCTGGTGGGGGGGTTCATGTCCCCGGAGCTGGGAAAAGGCATTGCTAGCCATGTGTGGGGGGCTTAATGCCCCCTTGCTGTAATATTACCTTCCATCTTTCCCTTCCTGGTCTGTTTTTCATGGTGTTTGATTATGAGGTAGAAACCCAGGCAGCTTCTTCATTTCCTGTGTGAAATCCGCCTCCCTGGCTTCCCCTAGTCATGCATGCAGCGTGTCCTGCAAGTACATGCGGTCACCCTGCCGCATCGTCTGGGAGGTCAGTAAACGAGGGTCGCAAATGTCCACCATGTCACCGGTAGACCACCTTACAGGGCGTACACACACACACACACACACACACACACACACACACACACACACACACACACACACACACACACACACACACACAGAGCGACCCTAACCCCTACCCAGCCCTAACCTTAACCATAAATAACCAAACAAAATAGAAGACTTTTGGCATTTTGTTTTTTGATTGCATTCACAGATCTTTGTGGGGACCTGAAAAATGGTCCCCACGACGTCAAAATAACAGGTTTTTATTATACCTGGTCACTACAATGTAATGTAAATCTAATACACACACACACACACACACACACGGTTCCCACAATGTAATATAAACAGAATGCACAAACACTTGGTCCCCACAATGTAATGTAAATCTAATACACACACACACGTGCACACACACTTGGTCCCCACAATGTAATATAAACAGAATACACACACACACACACACTTGGTCCCCACAATGTAATATAAACAGAATGCACACACACACACACACACACACACACACACACACGGTCCCCACAATGTAATATAAACAGAATACACACACACACACACACACACTTGGTCCCCACAATGTAATATAAACAGAATACACACACACACACACGGTCCCCACAATGTAATATAAACAGAATACACACACACACACTACCTCTCCTAGTGCATGTGTCTCCATCAAGCGTGTTGGGGAATTGACAGTTGCCCCTGGCAGGAAATCGGAGGGGTCTAATGACCCCCCCAGCTCCAGGGCCGCGGCAGGGATGTGGTCCTCGCTGATATAGCCGGGGACGCCAGGGTCGGCTTTAATTGGTAAGCAAATTAGCGGTGTCAGATGAAGGAGGCTGCAGGGAGATGGGACGTCCACACCGATCGGTCCCGGGGGGTTTGGGGGGGGGGGGAGCTTTGGCTTTGGAGATGAATTTGCAGCCCAATGAAGGAACTCCATTCTCACTTGGCCAGCAGAGTCAGTCCTCCACACCTTAATTAGTGCTGAAACACTCTGCCAAGGACCGGCAGATAATTACTGACTCTCCACACTCCTTTTATTTGTCTTCACAGTGGACGCAGTGCTCGCAGCTTCTCCGCTGTTTACCAAACAAGTTTAATCCCAAGCTCCAAACCCCCCCCCCCATAATGAGGGGCCGAACACACTGAGAAGGAAGATCTCCTAAATGAGGAAACCTGTGAAGACGCAGTCTCTGCACTCCACACTCACGATTTCAGTTTCGGTCCTGAAGAGGATTTTCACTGGCTGGGGGGTTGTCTGTTTGGTACCACTCATTGCGCACGTTGGGTAGTGCTGCCGTCCTTAATGCCAGGAGGTCATTGAGACTTCAGGCGGATAAGGCCCGGTTTGAGGGCCTGGCTTGTGGGCCACATGTTTGCTACCCAGGTGCCCCTTTGGCGTGCCACCCCAGGTTGTGTCTGAGGTACCATTTGGTCCATCAGCCACCTCTCAGGGGTGCCGTGTAAGAAAGTAAATAAGAGCCAGTCTGCTGAGGCCAGTTATGCATTACTGAGCTGGTTTAAATATAAATACCAGGGAGTTATTGCTTATCAGAATGGAGAGGAGCTGCTCAGCATGAACCCATGTTCTTCACTGTGAAATAAGGAGATGCACAACACTAAGGTGGGGGGGCGCTTTATTTCTGTAATTAATGACTCCCGTGTCGTCTCTGTTGTTGCCAGGTTTCAAGCCGGCTGACAGGAAAATAGCATTAAGCGTTTTGTAATAAATTGTTTTGGAATGTGCGATTTGTCAACTACATTACAGATGAGATTTGTTTCATTGGAGAATCGGAGGGGCCTTTGTGGGCGGGGGGGGGGGGGGGTTACTGTTCATTGACTGTGAATGTTTACTGCCTGGCGGTATAAATGCTGCTTCATAAATGCTTATTAATGTCGGAGCTTCCTGGTATGGGTGCTCGGCGGAGATGAAGGTTAAAAAAAAAAAAAAAAAGATCTTCAATTCAGCCTGTATTGCTCTCTATTCACCGTACCTGTCAATCAGCTGTGCGAAGCACAGTGTGCAATGGAGGTGTTACATTCCTGCAATTATCATGTCATATACTTGAAAATGTAAATGAATGTGTGTGTGAAATTAAATTTATGGGTTGTCAGTGAAGAATAAGAACCAGGAGAGCAATTACTTATCCGCTTTCATCTTTCAAGCTCTGATACATCAGGCAGAAAAGCGTGCTGTTAAATGCTGGGATTAGCATTGTACGGGTCTCCCAATGAATAGGCCGGCCTCTGCCAGCCTCCTCTGGCTTTTTATTTGCGAGAGTAATGAAATAAAGACGATTATCATCCATCGGCCTGCTTTAAAAAAGGGGGAGAGAGAAAGAGATTGAGTGTGAGAGAGAGAAAAGAAGGAGCGGTTAATGAAAGCAGGAGAGATGTCTCCTTCCCGCATTTGTTTGGGATTTTCTGCGGCTGTTGTCAGGAGGTGCTCCTTTCTGCGGAAATTAATATAATTTTCGTAATTTTCCAGGTGCTGGATGCATGTTTCGAGGGGGGGGTGGGTCATGCCACACAGCTGCTTTGGGTGTGTCACCAGGAAGGTGAGCGGAGTTCAGCTGTACCTACTGTAGGGGCGGGGAGTGAATGCTGAGCTGTGATTCGGTGTAGAAATGTCACATTGAGGTAGCCCTGGATGTAAGATTCTGACGCAGCATGTTAGCTGCTAGCTGGCGCTTCTCTCGCACCCGGCGGGAACGGGCACGAAACACTGCCGTGCCACATCCCCGACAGAACCCCCCCAGGATCATTAACGAACGACAAGGCAAATTTCTCTGGGGGTGGGGGGGTTGTGTGTGACCTTCAGCCGTGATTGAGGCTCATCGGGATTAGTCAGGCTGCGATCACCGTCGCCAAAGCATAATGACTTATGAAATGAAGTACGCGAAGTGACCATGCAAAGGTTTCGGCTAATCAGAGGGGGGAGCTTCAGGGCCACGGTCGTCAAGGGCCAGGTTGCGGGCCCTGCTGCATGCCGCTGCCCGACAAGCTGCACAGGGTCACAGTTAAGAGAGGGTTAGGCTGGCGGCTTGGTCTTCAGGCCAGTATCTCCGTGGGAAGCTGGTACAGGCTGCTTACGGAACCTGCTGCGGAGGGCATGGTTAAATCTGTTTTATGCTGCCTTCATGTCTGGATTATTGGTTTGGGAAATACTACTGCTAAATGTGTCACGTTGCGGTGAAGGCACGTCAGCAGATAGGCTGTTTAGCCGAATTCCGTCATGTTGGGTTTGGTTGGCTCAGAGAGGCCCTCATGATGTTGGTTCACCGAGTACCATAAAGGTGCATATGCAGTTAGTCCCTCAACCTGGTTGATGACAGAGTATTTTGACGCGGCCTGCCCTCCTCACCTTGCCCTTCGCACGTTCCAAGCTCAGACCAGAGACTGAGCCTCACAAACCAGTCAGTAGTACAGCCAGTGGCAACCTAATGCTCGTTTATGATCTATATTCAGTCAGAAGCCGGCTTACACCACACTCACCAAAGCATTAACAGGACCCTGATATTCGGGCTAGCCCGTGCGTTCCGCTCAGCCAAGTGAAAAGCATTCTAGGTACTGGACAGTATGCTGCCAGGGTGACTTGGAATGGCGGGAGCCAAGATGGCGGCTTCTTCCAGTCATTAATCAGAAATGAGTCTCTTAGGCTGAAGGCTACAAGAACTACAAAACAAACACAACTTCTTACATTGGAATTATAATTATATTTAACCAACTCGCCTTAAATAAACTGAAAGGTGTGAATCACCTGCTGGTCAGGTTCGCCCTCCCCATGTCGTCCATATTTTTTGTGCACAGAAATCGCCGTGTTAATAAAATTACATTTAGGTTCACTCGTGATCATTGGAAACATGAAAAGACAATGTCCTATTTTATTAGCTAACATATATCAAAGGAGTATTCCTGCCCAGGTTTTAACCAAAAGTGAGATCTGATGGCTGGTAGTATGAATGTGGTGACTCCCGAGCTGATGTGTGCAGGTATTCAGACCATAGTGCCCTAGAATTTGGATAACCTGCTTCTCTGATTTCCTGTCTGCAACAAAACCATTGAAAAAAAACGTTATTTTGGCAAGTGTTTGCAGGTCTGGGTCATTTTTAACATTGAAAATGATCGTATCTGAAAATTGACATTCTGCATTTCTCATGGCTTATTTTAGTGACGGGCCATGACTCTGCAGAAATGGCTACTTGCTCCCATCTATTTGTCAGAATGTCTTTCCAGAAAGACTTTGATCTCAATGCTGTAGATCCTTCGCAAAACTCTCTCATCGTTGTCTGACATGTGGAATATGGGACTCAGGCCTCTGTGCCTGTGATACAAAACCCATCACCTCGAGCCTTGACAGAATAGTCACATGCCTGTTGAGCCCTTGAGCAAAGCCCCGAACCCCCGAAAAGCTCCAGGGGCGCCGATCAACAGCTGACCCAGATCTCAGACCCCAAGCTTCACTCTCACGTATATGTGCGTGTTTGTCTCAAAAGAGAGCATGATGGGATATGTAAAAAGAAGCATTCCTATGTACCTGCATTTTCTGTTTTTCATTTCATTTGTTTATTAGTCTTGGGTGTGACATTAAACTGTGTCCAGCCTTGCAAGTGCTCCTCCAACTGGCAGGGAAAACATTTGGGGCTTCATGGCAGGATTGGCATTCCAGCCACTGTAAGACCTTCACACAGCTATGACAAAGCACTCTTTTCTGCTCTCCGCGGGAGTAGCTCTGCTGTAGTTGCCCACAGGAAGGTGGATGGGGGAAAGCCCTTGGGAGCCTCATCCCCAGAAGAATTGAAACTGCTGGAGAGCCAATGGGGTCAGGCCTGTTGGGGATTGGAACTGGTGTGGTGTTAAGGTGTCACCCCCTGCACGGCAACACTTGGGTCCTAATCTGAGGCAGTCACCCGGGTAGGCGTGTGGAATGTCTTGTCTCCAGCATGATGACCATCTTTTTTTGCTGTCGGCAGAGCTTCATAAACTCCACATTTCAGTGGAGGTACTCTCTGAGGTATGTAGACTGGGGAGTAAGCAGATCTCTGTAGTTACGTACACCTATTATTGGTCTGGTCGCTGTGATGGCTGCCATACTTGGAGAGTAGCTGTTGCTGTGGCAGGTCGGCTACTCCCGATGGTGTCCAGTGTCACTCCTTTCAACAGGCATACTCAGGGTAAGGCACTCCTTGGGTGTCTTGTCTGTTGTCTCAGTGTATCTCCGACCGCAGTGAGTGATGTCTTGTTCAGAGAGACACTCGCAGCTTCGCTCGAGGTGACACTCATCTGGTCATAGGTGGTCTTCAGTGCAACCACTGGCGCTGACAGGGCTGGCTATGAGGATTGTGTCGGTCCCCATGGGTCTGGTGACCGGCCTCAGAGTTGCACCATGGTCCTTGATTTTGTGTAAGGTCAGGGGCTATGTGTCACTGGATCCTGCTCCCTGCACCCTGAGCCACATCGTTGGACTTGGTACTCCAAAGCTGGTGGTGAGTCGAAGGAGATCAATCACATCCTCATGGGCAGACACCGGAGGTTCCTACAGAACTGCAGGGTCTACAGAAGTACCCAGTTTGTGAATTCTGACCACAGAATTGTTGTTGCTACTCTGAAGATTTAATTTAGGTCCAGTATGCTACCACCTACTTAGGAAAATTAGGCCGGACCTGGCCAGACTCCAAGATCAGGCTGTTTCTAATGAGTGCATGCAGTTTATGTGAGGAACTTGCAGACTTGAGTACGAATGCTGATTCTAATGTGGTGTGGGAGACCTTCCATGGCAAGACCCTGAAGGTTTTTTAGCATTGTGTTGATGTTGCCGGTGTTCCCAGAAGGAGGTGGTTCACCTCGCAGGATACCCTGGATATTATTGACAGGAGTCGCAGTGCATGGCTTGATGGCAACTCCATTCTGTACCGGGAACTGAGAAGGAGGGCTGCAAGGGCACTTAGGGCAGATAAGGGAGTATTTGTTAGGGGAATCTGTGAGCAAGTGACACACCATCTATGGTCTAGCAAGGAATCGAAGCATTACGTAAATCCGAATCTGTTCCTCGGAGAGTCGCAATCAGGGCAGGTGATGGAACGGTCCTTACGGATGACACTGCAGTTGTGACCTGTTGGGCTGGCTACTTTGAGCAGTTATTGAAAGCTGATCCTACAGCTAGGATGTTGGACTTCTCTGGGTCCACAGCTCTTGAGGATGATCCTCTGATGAGCTATGAACTACCCAATCTCACTGGGTGAATCAGCTGGGGGTAGGGAAGGCAAAAGGGACCTGGGGTGAACTTCTCCAGGCTGGTGGTAAGGCTGTCCTCTTGGCATTGCAAGCAACCTTTGCTTCCATTTGGGAGACGGGCGTCATTCCAACTGACTGTAAAACAGGACTTGTTGTCCCTAGCTGGAAAGGGAAGGCTAATCGCCTCGATTGCAGCAACTACGGGGGAATAACACTGCTCTCAATGCTGGATAAAGTCCTTGCTAGGGTCATCCTCAACAGGATCTGTGATCACTTGCTTGCCTACCAGCGACTGAAGTAGTCTGGCTTTACACCTAAGAAGTCTACCATCAACCGCATTCTGGCAGTGAGGGTTCTGGCAGTGAGAGCCCAACGCGAATATCAGCGTTTTTTTGCAGCCTTTGTCGATTTTCATAAAGCGTTTGACTTATTTGATCGATCTGCCCTGTGGGACATCCTAAGACTTCACGGCATCTCCCCAACGTTGCTGGATGGTCTGGCCTGTACACTACTGTGAATGCTGTGCAGAGTGGAGGCAGAACCTCTGCGTTCTTCCCAGTTGATTTTGGGGTTCATCAGGGGTGTATTCTTGCTCCTGCTTTGTTCAGTGCTTGCATGGACTGGGTGTTGGGCAGGGTCATGGAGTCCCATGGCTATGGAGCATCTGTTGGTGAAGAAAGATTCACTGATCTTGACTTTGCCTGCAATGCTGTGATCTTCTTGGGGTCAATGGATGTTCTTATTGGGGCTCTCAAGAGACTGAGTGAGGAGTGTCTGGGCTTGTGAGTGTCCTGGATAAAAACCAAGATCCCAGAATGTCTTATGGTTTCATTTGTTTATTTACAATATTAATTTTTAATTTTAATTTGTTTTTACTGACCTATGATGATTCACTTCAGTACCTCATTGTCCAGCAAAAGCAATCCGTCCCATTTAAGTGACACATCACACGTATGATGCTGTTTTCTGATGCGTGAAGGCGCTGTGAGCTTTCATGTTTGAGTGAGAGCTGAGAGTTATCATTGATCAGAGCATTTTTTATTGATTGATTATAGTACCTGGTGTTACTAGTAACTCAGTTTTTTATGGAAATCATGTCCACCATTTTATCCTCGTGGGAGTACAGAGATTCATTGAATTGTGGTCTTCTATTTAAAGCCTAAAGAATGTGCAGCCGGCTCCTGTCGGCGAGGTATCTGTGTGGTTGAGGGAGGTTCTTTCGGCTCGTAGCACCACGCTGACTCCCCGGTGTGTGTGTGCGCTTCTGCAGGTTCCCGTATCTATGTCCATGATGAGCCCCCAGGTGATCACCCCCCAGCAAATGCAGCAGCTCCTCCAGCAGCAGGTGTTGTCCCCCCAGCAGCTGCAGGCCCTTCTCCAGCAGCAGCAAGCCGTCATGCTGCAGCAGGTAGGGAGACCGTCCAGCTGCATGCCTACGCATACCTGCCGCAGGTAGGGAGACCGTCCAGCTGCATGCCTACGCATACCTGCCGCAGGTAGGGAGACCATCCAGCTGCATGCCTACGCATACCTGCCGCAGGTAGGGAGACCGTCCAGCTGCATGCCTACGCATTATGCCTAACTGCAGCAGGTAGGGACACTGTCTGGCTGCTTGCCTGCACATACTCCTACCTGCAGCAAACAGGGAAACTGTCTAGCTGCATGCATGCATGTAAGCCTACCTGCAGCAGGCAGGGAGACCATCCAGCTGCATATGTGCGCATGTGGTAAGCCTACCTGTGGCAGGTGGGGAGATCATTTGGCTGCACACCTGCATATATGCCTATAGCAAGCTACACGCCAGGCTGACTTCCATGTGTCTCAGAAACCTGTTGGGTTTCGTCTGTGGGGAGCTGGAGTTACCGACCTGTGTCTTAAATGTCGCTCCA
>JAODKC010000064.1:23673616-23687858 GCA_026777985.1 Mormyrops attenuatus
CATGTGTACCAGAATGCCGTGCGGCACAACCTCAGCCTGCACAAATGCTTTGTGCGCGTGGAGAATGTGAAGGGCGCTGTGTGGACCGTAGACGAGATGGAGTACCAGAAGCGGCGATCGCAGAAGATAACAGGGTGGGTGATGCAAGTTTCACGGGACTGACACCCTTGCACGCTGTGGTTTGGGGCTCAGGCCTTCACGCACACTATTCTGGTTAAACCACTTTTTCTGGATCCTTTTAAAGATCATTTATTAAATGGCTGCTCTGAGTGTAGTAGTGCCATATTATGTGTTTCGGTTTTATTACTCCTAGCTGTAATTTACTCTTCTTGTTCTAGTTGCTATACACCGAGAGCACAACTGACATTCTGCTTCTCTGCTTGTCTATATAGAATATGGGGTTTATTTATAGAACATCATTCATCATAATTTCATATTTTGTTCTTCCTCTCCCAAGGAAGTTTACTTTGTGCTGCCGTTTCATTCTTATGAAAGTGTTTCGTGAGAATATATCCTGCAGGCTGAATACCAGATAAAGCTCAAAAATCTCACTTGTGCGTTTACTGTGTCTTGTTTTGATTTGTTTTTTTTTTTGCCAGGAGTCCAACACTAGTTAAAAACCATCACTCCAGTCTGGGATATGGAGCAACGCTCAATGCAAGCTTACAGGTGAATACTTAACGCCCTCCCTTCTTTTTTTGACTGGGGAGACACACAGGCTCCCCCACGAAGCTGTTCGAGCAGCGTGGCCCCCACACTGAACCTTCCAGTCCACCCCAGACGGCTCCTGTCTGAATAGCATCACTGGCAACCATGTCAACCCCCCCCCCCCCCACCCTTCCTGGCCCCCGCGTGGGAGGGACGACAAGGACACCCTGTGGCAGGGATAGGAAGCTCAGCTTTGCCCCTAAACGGCGGTGTGAGAGCAGCCTCTGCCGACGCGAGCAGAGAGTCATTAATATTAATCTCTGCTGTCATGAATGATTTCTCACCGCGCCGGGTCACACGAGCTGCTCATGGCAAAAGCCTGAAAATTTAATTACTGCCTGTAATTTTTATGCACAAGAGGCGAAATGTCAGGACTTTTTATTTTGAGGTAAAGTTTTGTCTGTTTTAATAGTCATGAGGCAACTTGTTGTGTTTTTTTTTTTCCCTTGTTTTTTTCATGTGTAAATGGGGGCTCTGATGGCGCCACGCGAGATTGAAGCGTTTCAGTTAATGTCCGGATCGCGGGCCGGGAGACAGCTGCCCCCCAGCTGTGTGTTTCAGCAGTGTGTGCTTATGCCCCACTGTTGTGTGTGTGTATGCGGGGGGGGGAATTTGAAGCTTTGGTTCTAAATATGTTAAGAAACCACATCCACCTGGTTAGGCATGTTTTTCCAGGTGCTCACTTCAGGGATCTGACTCTATGAAGTGTGTGTGTGTGTCTGTGTGTGTGTTAGAGAGAGACAGACACCCCTGATGAGCTACCTGTGCCTCCCTCCCCCCTTCCTCCCTCTCCAGGCCGCCCTGGCGGAGAGCAGCCTTCCCCTGCTCGGCTCACCGGGTCTGATGTATGTGTCCCTCCCTCTCCAGGCCGCCCTGGCGGAGAGCAGCCTTCCCCTGCTCGGCTCGCCGGGCCTGATGAGTGGCAGCTCCACGGGGCTGCTGCAGACAGCGCCCGAGGACCTGAACGGCGCCCTGGACCACCTGGACACCAACGGCCACAGCAGCCCCGGCTACTCGCCGCAGATGCACAAGTGAGTGCCACGCACATATCCCACAGTGCACTGCACCCTTACCCACATTGCACTGCACCCAGACACGTCACCACTCAGAGGTTTGTCCTCCATTTTGCAAGGAAATAAGTGTATAGATTTAAAACCACCGCCCTCCCCATAAAAATAAAATGAAAATGGCACACATTTGATCATACCTTAAGTAAGTTTACAGTTAGCTTTAGGATAAATCTAATCTATAAATAGGGGTAATTACAGATTCAATTTTAATTACTCCAATGTCGGCATTGTAGGGGTTTAGAAGTTATATTTTATGCAAGACTGTTCCTATTAATATTTAGCAGCTAACTGTATCATTAATTACTTTACAATCTTTGCCTTTCCATCTTTTTTAATGGAGCAGAGAGAAGGACTATTAAAAATTAATGTCTTGTGGGTTTCAGAAATGTGTCCGCGCCGAGCGCCTCTCCCTCATCAGTGATGTCAGCGGCGTGGCGGTCCCGTGCCCGCCGTGGCCACCCGGGCCGTGTCACGTGCCGGCTGCCGACGTCCACTGTGTGCCTCTGTGTGTTACCTTAAAATGGGAAGGGGCAGGAAGCGGCAACAGCAGCTCGTAACTTGTGTCTGAATAATGCAGCTAGGCAGGTTTGAACTCAGGAAGTCATTTTATCACTATTATCTGTGTCAGATTGGCTTCACGTCCAGGGTGTAACCCAGCCCTGTGGCCTGTGCTGCCTAGGATGGGCTTCCCCATCCCCGCTAGGGCCCATGCATCCCTCCCCAAAACCATCTGTCTGTACACAGAAACTACATCCTGGAAATGGAAGAAGTGTGTTACTGCAAGTGCAGCCACATACGCCACGCTAAATAATGCAGAGGGGCTAATGAAAGTAAAGGGTGAACAACACGCTCTTCGGATGGCAGCAAAACGAGCGATTACGCACCGCGCTGTTTCTGCGCGAGTCCGGGCCACTCTCCATAGCCTCAGGCTGGCATCCCTTAACGTCACGGTGTTCCGCTGGGTCCGTTTTTACAAAACAAACTTGGGATGAAGCATATACGTATAAAAACCAGGGGAAGTATCCTGAAGGTGTTTCCTAAAATGTGGCTGATAATATTGAGTTGAATACTGATTGAATACTGATTAAAATTTAATCTGCTTCTGAAAAGTGGTGAAAAGACATCTGTAAGTTTGACTTTTAAATATCAATGATGTGTACGGTGCCCTAAATGCAGTTTCCCTTCTGTATTCCTCGCGTTAGCAGGCCGAGTCGCAAAACATACTGATGCAAGTCAAGGAGGCGGTTTCCTCACAGCAGCGAAATGTGGCGTGGTCTTACCTCGCCTGGTGGGCTGGGGAGGCAGCCCTGAAAGGGGCCGGGGGGACGCATAGGGACCCGCAAGTCCGGGCCCGACTGTCCCGTCCGTAAAGGAGGTTCTCCTGTCTCCGGTCTGTCTAAATTCTCCTCGGCAGTGCCCTCCAAGCGGTGTCATTTGCATTGACTGCATTGCTATGCGTGATTGCGGGTAATAATCCTGTCATAATATGCGTGCGTCCTGGCCCGATTGCAGCTATGAATGCCGAGATACATAGCCGGCATTTATTTCTGACTTCATAATGCTCGCCGCTCATTAAATGCTAAATGACGTCTTAATACACTGCAAAGTGACTGCAAGAACTCATCATTTCTCTTGCTTCCCCCCCCCACTCTCTCTCTCCAAACCACACAAGCATGTTACTGATTTATAATTAATGCAAATGAAAGCCACAAGCGGCTCCCGTGCGCCAACAGCGCGCTCAGCCGCACTGCATCCGCTGGCCTGCCAACCGGCCCACACTCATTAATCTCCCTTTAATATTTTTAAGTACATATCTCTGGGATTGTTTGTTATTGTATGATAAATACAAGTGACAGGGATTTTAGAAGGCTACCTTTGTCACCAAGCTCGGGGGACGTCGTCGCAGGGAGGCCATTTGCATCCGGGGGTTGGGGTTGGGGGGGGGGGGGTGTCCCATTACTCATCCCGTGAAGTTAATTGGGAGATGGAATCAAATTTGGGGGCGGCAACAGTTTATGTTTGTGATCAGAGAGCAGGTGCTTTGGAACGATTCAGTGCCACCTGCCCTGGATGTTGCGAGCCGGCCTGGTTGAACCCCCCCATCCATGGCGTTCTGGCCACTCGATCCTTTCGCTAGTGGATCCATTTCTGTTAGTGGATCCATTTCTGTTAGTGGATCCATTTCTGTCTGAATGTGCGCATCATTCAGGAGGGTGGGAAAAATGTGAATTAATTGGTCGGCATCCTCTGCAGTCGAGCCTTCCCAACAAGATCTGAATATTAAGTTATTTTGCCATAAATATTAAAGTAATCTGTACCTTTTAAAATTCTTTTCAAATTCAAAGTTACTTTTGCTATTGATGTGTGTAGCCCATGAGAGCAGAGGAAGATCCGTTGTAATACAGAGACTACATGATAAGGGGCTTTTTTTTCCCCTCCCCTCCCCCCCCACTGGGATTCCCTGATGCATCTTACGTGTCAGAAATAATTAGGTTTTTGTCAGATTTATCATTGTAGCACAAACCTTTTCCTGAGTAGGGCCGGATCACGTTAAACCTTGTTTGTGTGTGACAGTCTTATTATTCTTGTTAGGCTGCCACTTGCTTTCTCGCCCCCTTGTGTGCAGAGATTTCCCCCCTAGCTCGAGTTGGGCTCCGCGTCCGTGTTTTCTCCAATTTATTGACACTTGGTAAAGATATTCATTCATTTGGAGTTAAAAACATGTATCATCATGTCTGACGGAACTGCTGGTCTGAAGTTGATTAATGACAGAGTCTGCCTGCTGCTCTTCCTCTCTCTCTCTCTCTCTCTCTCTCTCTCCCTCTCCCTCTCTCAAAGCCTCATGCCAGCCCTGCATATTAATGAGAGATTGCCATTTCTATTAACAAGATAAAAAAAAGCAAGATTTCTCTTGCTTCGGGGGCAAGAGGATGAGAAATTCTCGATTATTTATAATGTAGCTTTTTTCCAACCAGGTGCCATCAGTAAACTTTTCTGAGCTCCTGTTCGCCCCCCCACTCAGCCCTCGCCCCCCCCAGCGAAAATTAGCATCTTCATTTTTCACTCCAGTCCATTGGCAGGCAGAGTGGTTTCTCCTCACTTGATTTATTTAGCGTATTCTTAAGTAACTCTGCCTGAAATTACGTGTTGGCAACGTAAGTGTTTCCTGTCCCCCTTTTTAAATTTTAATTGTGTTCTGAGTGCTTTGCATTTGGGGGGGGGCAGGCAGTGCGCCCCCATGAGCAAGTCCTTTTATTCTGCATCACAATTAAGCTGTTTGCTGAAACACAGGCCGCCGTCATGATATTAAAAGGAACGATTGCCGCCATTAAGCGTCGAGCCTTACGAGCGTCTTCTGGGGGGGCCCTACGTGGCGTTTAGAGCCCCAGAGAGGCTTCGGCGCGCCCTGCTTTGGGCCGACCCTCCCCCAAGCCCCCCCGGCTCACGCAGCATTTCTAATTACCTTTTCTAAATAGCAGCGTGAAAACCGAGCGATGACGGCAAGGCGAAATGCCAGGGAAAGGCTGTAAGCAAACATTTCAATAATTTATGAAAGGACGCCCTCACTTTCCTCCACTTAATCCTCCATTGTGGAAGATGGGGCTGCTGCCCGCTCCGTCTGTGGGACGGGACCAATCCAGCATACCTAATGAGAATGAAGACAATGTCACCCGTATCCCTCCCCGCAGCACCTCCCTCAGCACTCTCAGCCGCTCGTAATCTGTCCACCATAATCTACCATTTTCTCAGAAGTTTCTGTATTTTGTCCGTTTTTAACTGAGTTACACTCCCCCCCCCCCCCCTTCAGGGCGGCAGTCCACGTCAAGGAGGAGCCCCTGAACCTGGACGACGACGAGTGCCCAATGTCACTGGTCACGACGGCCAATCACAGTCCAGAGCTGGAGGAGGACCGAGAGCTGGAGGAAGGGAACTTATCGGAGGATGTCGAGTAGCGGGGGTGGGGTGGGGTTTGGGGGGGGCATCCCCCACATGCCGCTCGCGGTGGCATGCGGCTGACTTTTTCCCCGGGACCATTTACTGAGCATGCATCGTTGGGACAGCCTGAAGGAGGTATTCCTTAGAGCCCTTCGGGAAGCAGACGTGACGGGTGTAAAATGCTTGGTTTTTAACTCGACAAAGACTTATTTCCTTACAAACTGCGTGGCTCTGGCCGTACAATAGAAGAAGACGGTCTAACGTGTTCATTGCTCAAACAGAGATGAGGAAGAGCGTGTCCGTAGAAAGCTACCGGCATTGTATGCTGCCAAAAGAAATAGTTTTAGCTCTGTCCTGTATGAATTTCCCGCCTGCAGTCATCGACGACAGTAGAAGTCGCCTGTGGCCCAATCACAGTTGGCCCAGTCGTTGCTCTCCTGTCATATGCACGGGCGGGGGGCCCAAACCCACCGCTGCTCCTTGCATGTGGCTAAGATGCTATAAGCTGTATTTTTTTTTTGCCCCCCTCTTTTTTTTGTTTCTTCGGCCCTCCCCCCAACACCCGGGGTGGGCCCCACCCCCCCCCCCCCCCCCAATGCCTTGCGTCATCCAGTCATCACCCTCGGCACTTGACTTCACCTGCACCGGAACCGCAGCGCCAGACCGAATCTGACCGCTGCACCCTTCCCAGAAATCTCGGTCCTGTCCCCCAAGTATGAAGTGCAAAACCATTTGTGCAAGCAAGTTAAAAAAAAAAAACAAAAGAAAAAACAAAAAAAAAAAAACAGAAAAAGGGGGAAACACGCTGACCTGCATATCCTGCTACTGTCCTCTTTACCTCTTCCTCCCAAAGCTTTGTCTACCTGCAAACAGTCAAAGGCAACAGCTAGAAACCAAAGCCAATCTATCTATGGCCAACAGCGCAAGCAGGAGCGGCCGGGTCTTCCCGGGCCGGCCTTCTGGAACGTTCATTAGTGCAAAGGAAAGCTTTCCACCAACTACCTTCTTAAATGACCTCTGGGATCGCTTTTTCAGTTGGGCCCCGTGCAACGAGGACGGGGCCGATCCCACCCGTCGCGCCCCCCCCCCCCATCCCCACCCCGCACCCCTCGCCTGGCGGTCGGCCCGCCCACCCCGCAGTCACGGCGAGAATCACGGCGGAGGTGGTAGCAGGCCTGGGGGGGTGCGGGGCGCGGCTGATAAGGAGCAGCCTACACGAGGATCAAAACGAACACTGACCAAAATACACTTTATGTATTTAACGAAAGTGCAGAATTCGTACTTATGTGAAACTCCTTTTTTTTAAAAAAAAAAAAAAAATACTTTTTGTTTTTTTCCCCATTATGTCATTGTTTTCTGGTGAATATGTGACGTTACTGGGACTGTTGTGTATGTTAATTTTTTTTTTTTTTTATGTTTATTTTTTTTCTCAGAGCCGTATTAAATTAAACTGAAAACACAGTAACCAAACATTTTAAAGATCTAGTAAAGCCAAAAAAATAATAATTTTGAGTTGATATGAAATGATCTGGCTTGGTTGTTAAGAGCAAAGAATATAGCCATTGTAGAACAGGATACGGAAGGTGAATAGTAACCTTTTCTAGGTGATATTTGCTTTCAAACAGTTGAACATTCATTGTGTGATAGGGACTTATCTGTAGCAAACTGTCTGTACAGATATAGTGGATGTACAGATACCTGTGGATAGATGGGTTTGTAGTGCCATCCTGTATCCAGCTAAAACCATTTTATACCATATTTGTAGATTTACAATAATTTGGACTAAAGTGTCGGGGGAGGATGGTCATTTATTTGTCTGTTGTACCGGTTTGATCTCAGCCAATGTCATCTAGAAAAGCTGATGTATCTTTTTAAAGGTCATTTCTGTTTTCAACCAAACCAAAGTTACGCAAAGTTCTGCCTCTTGTAATAGGACAGTAAGGCTGACAGTACACTCCCTTCTGAAGACTTGCACACAGTCCAAATTTTGGTACACTGGCTTTCCTGCTCCTTATTTTGCTAAAAGCGAAGGAACCTACCAATGCATAAAATGAATTTTCTAAGGGTTGTTGAAAATGCTTTGCGTTGTATTTGAAATACCGAGGTAACTCCGCATTGTGCGTATGGAAACACACTTGTACATATGTCGCTTTATATGTGCCGTACCAGGTCTTTGTAAACTCTTACTTTTTCTCCCCAACCAAGCGACCTCATAACCTGGTTTATGGTTATCGCTTTACCAACGGTTGACTAAAGGGGGCCGCTTACGCGGGACTCTTTCACACGTGCGGACTCTCATACTGCGTGAACAGTAACACACACACACACTGTTACACAGTCGCTTTGTACACGCAGTGACATGTATATTCCTACTCGGTCACTGTACACATATTGTTACATACTCACCTTGCATGCACACACACACCATTACTCTTGTTGTACATGTTCTGATACTTGTACACAGATTTGGTCAGTTACTCCGTACACACACACCCGTGTTCCTACATGCATTTTTGCATATAACCATACTCGTGCACTGTACACACACTCTGATATCACACTTGGCTACACACGCACAGAGATACACGTACAGAGATGCACGTATGCACTAGTTCCTCTTGAGGGATGGTGAGTCCTGCCAAGCAGCCTGTCAATCGCCCTCCGTACGGGGGGGACATCTCACCCGGTCACCTGTCACACCAAATATGTAAGGACGCGACGTCTTTCGAAAAAAAAGGGTCCTCCCACCCGTCCAAAATGCTTTCCGGAAGCTTCTACCTCTGTCCGACAATTTCCCAACAAACATGTCAAGACTGCATGAGACGTTAGGATGCCACAGTAGATGTAGCCGAGGCTGGGGTCCGAGTGGCAGTGCCACGCGCGGAAGATTCATGTCCCAATGGGTCATCCTCACATTTCTGTCCAACGAGCCATTTTACAAATGACTTGCGAAGGGGAGTATTGTGTTTTCAGATGCATGTCTAAATTTGTTGTTGGACTGGAAATAAAGTTCAATTAAAATAATAATAATAATAAAGTATTAATTCTCATCAGGAAGGTGGCCGACGTGTTTAACGGTAATATTACCCATACCTCAGCTACACTGTTTTTGGAGGGAAAAATAAAAAGGTCTCAGTCACAGAATGCGTATAAACCTGTAGATTTTGCATGGGTTTTTGTAAGAAAACAGCAAAAACGAAAAATCGATAAAAAAAGAGAAAATGTTTAAAATAGCTGCTTGCACATTATTACCAGGAAAACCTCCAAAACTGCAGTCTGTTTATCCTCTAGAATTTAGGGTTGTCGGGTTTTCTGAGTTGCTTTTGTCTGTATTTTGATAATTGTGCATATAATGTAAAAAAAAAAATGTTGGTGGACCCATTTAAAAAAAAAAAAAAGCGATCTGACCTTTTTTTTTTTTCTAAGACAAGAAAAGTCGGAGCTGCTTTTCAGCGCCCTGCTCCTGTCATCGCTTGTTACGAGTAGCAAACCCGCGTCTCCCGCATCTGCTTCTGCATAGCTGTTGTAAGGCTTTAAACTAATATGTGTATTTATTGCTTGTACTTTAGTGCATACCCAATGAAGCATTATGTCTGACAGTCACCGTACCCTTTCAGTCCCTCTTCCCTGACGACGGGGATCCTCTATGTATACAGTAAATTTTAACTGTCGCAAAAGAAAAAAAAAAAGACATCTGTTTATGTATTTGGTGGATCTTTTGTTTTTTGTTTTGTTTTTTATTTATCTTCTATGGAGGTAAACTAATTTTTGATACTTTTCATTACTGTGTACTGTGTCCATACTTTGAATTCTCTGACATGTAGAAGTCATGGTTGAGAATTATTGTAACAGCTGTTATTTGTTCTGTATTCATGGCTTTTCACTGCTGAATAAAATAAAGGACCAAAACTAGGATTTGAAAAACAGCTGTCTACCTCCACCTTTCAGCTCTTGTTTTCATATTTATATGAATTTATACACTAAAATATACGGCCATTTTCTCCTGATAAACTGGCACTTAGGTAGGGCCAGGGGAGACTCTTAGAAACTTTTTGGATTCTCTGCACAAGCCGCCTCCCCCAACCCCACCTTGAATGGTGTCAAGAGGGCAAGGACTCCTGTTTGGTGAGCTCATGCTGGCATTTTGAGAGGGTGGGGCAGCCCAAAAAAAGCACCTCTAAAAGGTTGGAAGCTGGGAAATTGGGATGGGAGGGGGTTACTACAGAGACCTTTGAACCCAGGAAATAAGTAGAGTATTTAATGATTGTTTATCGGCCAAGGGTGCAAGAGAGGCCTGCAGAAATTGACCAACAGGCACCTGTTCTGACGTAGTGATCATGGTCTCTGATGACGCATGCAACGCGTGTCGCTCTGCCACTTCTGCAAAGCAAGCATGTGATTTGGCACCTGCATTTACATGGCCTGCATCTGTCGTAATGCAGACCACACAAGGGACGGGCGTCTCTATGCTTTTATGCCCCATTCCACGCTTGTGGGGTTTGACCGCCGCCCATTTGTTTGTTAGTTTCTACGCGGATCTCCATGTCCATCGGCTGGGAATGACTGTAACGGCGGCCACAGCTAGCCGCAGAACTGCGCTGATTAATTTCGCAATAACGCATCTGTGGTGCCGCAATTACATCCCAGTCAACCGCCTGCTGCCTCGATTCAGGCTCCTTCCTCAAGCAAACGAGCATCTGCTGGGGTGCTGTGAGAACAGCTGCCTGTTTACGCTCTCCTCGTGTCGTTAATGTGCCCCAGCGTGGAGCACCATGGCGGGGGCCGACTGTACGCCGTTCCTCGTCAGATGCCACTGCAGCCGCACCGTCCTGCGTGATGTTTGTGCAGCCGAGTGAGGAGGTGCATATGGTGCGCGACAAGAAACACACAGCGTAGGACATGACTATGCGCCCCCCCTCTCAGGCAGCGTTAAAATAGTAATGCAAGAGCATTACTTGGCCTGAGGTTCAAATGGTTAAAAGCAGCTGTTTTTACATAATCAAAAATGTGCTAAGCTCAAATGGAAGGTCTTTAAAAGGACAGATTTAAACATCCACTGAAACATGCAACGAATATCAAAGATGAAAAGGGAAACTAATTACAAAACCAAAAATACATTTTGTAGCATTTATTACATTGTAAAGTAACCTAAGAAAAGCTTCAGTCTTTTTCCAGACCTTTTCATTTTTATTCTAGCTGTAATTAGTACGGCTGAGTCTCCGCTACAGAAGGCCGCTTTCACTATGACAGCTTCATTATGGGGTCTTTTTCAGATGCTGAAGCAGTTTCCCGTCACCCTTAGGATTTATTGCGGTTTTGTTGTTAGCTCTGCGCTCCGAGGACAGAGTGGTCAATCTAGAAGCCACTGGAACAGGCTGACAAATGGCGTGACCTCCGTCTCCAAGGCAGGAAAGTGATACTCATCCTGAAGCAGCATGGGCGGACGTGAGGGATTTATGGTCTGGGGATCATGGCGATCTCTCTCCATGTGCTAAATAACATGATAATTATTATTATTTTTACTATTATTATTATTATTTTGAAGTGTGTAACAGGGTGGCATCTAAGCTAAGTTATCTTATCACACATTTACAGTCCTTTAGAAAACTGATGTTTTCATGAAAAAAAGATTCTAGTGTCTGACTGCCAGTTTTTATTATTGTTGTTATTGTTATTTTTGAAACTTGTATATCTCTTTACCTGACAAAGATTGTCAGTTCAGCAGAATTACCTCAGCTCTAGGCTGTGAAATTGGCCTCTAAATAGTCTGAGGAAATGGCAAAGCTAATTGAGATCATCATTATTATAATTGCAGCTCCCTAAAAGTGCGTCTTAAATAAATTGCATTGGTCTTGAGTTCATGTTTGACGCAGTTGCAAAATAATTGCATGGCCCTGAGGCATGGTGGAGTTTTGTTGGCGCTTTTTTTTTGCAACATGTATTTTTTTTAACACAATCTTGTCTATAGTCACTTACATTTAATGTTTTTCATCTATATCGGACAGATATACCGATTTAATGTGCACCGTTTTACCAGGAGTGACGCGTAAATATACTGCAATCCACAATTTCACAGGCAGAATTCATATAAATTTATAGCCTGACAGATGAAAGGTGTTATTGTCTTACGGAGACATCCGTGGGGACGGTACAGAGAAGGTTAGACAGTAATTACTTATGTATTTATGATTCATTTCAGAGGTTGTCTCCCAGTAATTCTTATGATGTGTACGCGCAGTAAAGGCATTTTTGCGCCATGCTAACGTAGCAGAAATGTATTTTATTATAACGGCCGTCTCAGAAATATATTGCGTTTTCCTGAAAATAAGGCAATGTTAAATATAACATTTCGATAAGATTGACTTGGAGTTAAATACGCAGGCTGTGCAATTAAAATAACTTCAGAAATTGCTGAATGTTGATCTTTATCGCCTTGCGCGTACTTCATTTCCATTTCGAAATAATTAGAATAGTGTAATCGTTATTATAATGCCCGTATTTGTTTTTTTTTCCCGTAAACAGCAATTATTTTCACAGACTGTTTTTATGTACCTCGTTTTGAATTTGTTGTAGTGCAAGTGTTAAAAGAAAAATATCACATGGACAGTCTAGATATCAATTCCAGGCCGTTTCACGCGAATTAGATCGAGACCTAATTGCCAATTCATCTGAATTTATTAAAAAGAGATTTTGTCTACATACCACCATTGAATTTGATGCACCAAATTAAATTAGGGTACTGGATTGTATCTCTGCCTTAAATCCTGGTAGATTTAAAAGGGCTTTTTAATAACTTCTGAAGAGTAACTTTCTATTCTGTTGGCTTCTAAAAATCCAGCGTTAGTGAGAAATGGTAGGTTAAATCACTTACTGAAGATTTTTAATGACATTTCATTGCTTCTCGAATAATTACTCTTCATCTAAGATATCCTGTAATGATGTTGGACAGTCGGGTTGGGGCTCACTGGCTTTTCTTCATTAGTATGTCATTCCCGTTTCACATCATGAGATTTAATTGTGATGCTGAATATGCACAGCTCTCCACAGAAGTCTAATCAAAGTGGATCCACTTGTATTATTCATACCCAAAAATCAGTCCACTTGCTATTTTTATAAATAAAAGAATACAGATACATAAATCAGCTGTCATTAGCGCGTTAGCGGCGCGTCTTCCAGACGCGCGAGCAGCTTGTTCTGCTCCTCAAGATTATTTTCATCAAGATTAAAAAAAGAAGAAAAAACCTTCTACATTAAATATACATACTAATTCTTCCACGAAGTAATCAGATTACAAAGCATGTGACACGGTGCTCGGAAAATGAAATGAATGGCAATAATGAGAAGTAGAGGTGTGCGTGTGTCGGGGGGGGGGGGGGTTACGGCTTCCTATTAAGAGGAGGCTCACTTCAACCCAGATCAGCAATGGCAGCCGTGGCTGGGAGAAGGAGAGCCAGGCGACTTCTGGGTTTTGCTGACGGGTCGGGCTCCTCCAGCGTGGGGGTTTGCAGTTGAACCCACAGATCCCGGCCTCCCAAAATGTGACGCCGTTGCGTAAACACCCACACATTTGTTTTTATGCATATGGTCATGCTACTGTTTATTATTAGTATTATTATTATTATTATTATTATTAATAATTGTTTATTCATTTATTTATTTCTGTTTGTTTGTTTGTTTTAATGGGATTATAAACTGAGAGGATCATAACCGCTTCTTTTGCCTACGCCTTTTTGATGTAAACAGGTTTGGCTTAAGCAGCTGATTGACCTATAATAACGAACAGCTAACGTATGTGAGTGATTTTAATTGACTAGCTCTTCATTTTATAATGCTGTAAAAAATATGACAGGTTTACCCCCCCCTCCCTCCCTCCCTCCAGCGGAGCTAATATCTTACTCAGCTACATCGCAGATACTTTCATGTGAAGCAGATGAAAAGCCTTATGTATTTACTCACTTACGCCGAAACCGCGTTTAAGCTACACACCACCTCCAAGGTATTTGTGTCTCTGCCAGGGTCAGACCGATAGACTGGTCAGGCGTCCAGGTGCAGATACTGGACAGGTAGCTGGCCTGCTTCTCCGTCCCTGTGGGGGGGGGACGTGAGATCTCCCAGGTGCCCGTATAAGGGAACCACCCACCCCCTCCATCTCCAAAAATCCACAGCTGCATCGGTGTGTTTAATGATATTCACGCCAGGTCTTTTCTGCTTCTCCTGGTCAAAATTCCTTTGATCTGTTATTTGCATTTTAGTGGCCATGGGGAAGCCTCTCCCAGAAAAATCACTCAGATGGGATTTTTTTCAGCATCTTTTCATCCTACCTGAGGCTTACAAGCACACCTCCCCAAACCTCCCCCCCTGGGGGGGGGGGCCGGCCCGGCGCCGGCCCCCCCCCCCCCCCCCACACCCCCCACGCCCGCTCGCCCCCCCCCCCCAACCCTCTGTCCACCCCCTACGGTATTACGATCTGTCCCCTCCCGCATCTAACTGTCTCCCTGCACAGGTATCATTCTCTGTCCCCTCCCCCA
>JAODKC010000064.1:23699529-23711002 GCA_026777985.1 Mormyrops attenuatus
CCCCCCCCCCCCCCCCCCCCCCCCCCCCCCCCCCCCCCCCCCCCCCCCCCCCCCCCCCCCCCCCCCCCCCGAACGCCTGGAGACGGAAATGTACCCCCTGAGGGGGGGGCAAGGTGAATTCTGATTACAGATCAGTGCTGTATTGAGTCAATAGTGTGAAGTGAAGACCTCTCGGTGTACTGAGCAAATCTGCAAGATGGATAATGTGGGCCCTCGAGCCTATACCATTGACATGGATCCATTGTAAATCATTCTGCCACAGACCTGGCATGATTTCTACAGTACATTAGAGTGAGAAGATAGAGTTCACCCAATCAATGAATAGGGTATATTTCATATCATTCACCCAGTCCTTATGCATTTATATGAGCTACGCTGTAAATACAAGTACCACTGCTTTGTACATGTGGGTCACAGGCAGTGTCCATGCTGAGGACAAATTCAGATTAACGGTCTTTGAACAGACAAAATAAAAGATGATTTTTATGGGGGGGACAAAAAGCATCATTGAAAAGCTGCAGCTGAAATTCATAGTCCACCATGATCAGGCGTTGGAGCGCGTGAAGATCATCTGAAGCTGTGTGAAACGTGTGTGTAGATGCAGAGCACACTGAGGTTAGTTATGACCAACAAGACGCTGTTGCAGAGGTTACCGACTCAGGTCTCAGGGGTTCTGCTGCTGTTGGCCCCTCGGGAGAGATACTTAACCTGAATTGCAGCAGTGAAACTCCCAGCTTTATAAATGGATTGACCTCCAAGTAGCTTTCGACAAACGTGTCAGCTGCGCAATTAAATTATAGTGTATACATTACACTGAATCAATTTAAATGGCGGTCCTTCTAGGGTTTCCCATACATCCCGATAACATTTCGTCATCCAAAATATCACAGGTATACGAGCGTTACATTTCCAAACAACTAACATCTCATACGGATAACCTTGCTATCTACATCGTGATAAAAATTCCACACATTGGTGGATTAAATGGCGATCACTGTGGCAAGAACAAAGACAAATAAGACGCACTTAATTGCAGTGACCTAATCGACCTGCCCGGGCAGCGCTCTCCAAGGAGCGCCTCGAGTACTGACGCCGCCCTGTATCCCTGTCCCGGTTCCCGGCCGAAGGGCTGCCGCGGTTCGCGAGTGCCTGTCGGAATCCGGAAATGATGAGAAAGCGCCTGGCGAGGGAAAAGCTTGCATTTCTCCAAAGCAAAACAGCAAAAGCGATCAAATCAAAGCGTCTGATTTCGGTAGAAAGTTGCAGCGGCCTGGGAGCGGTGAAAAGCGGCTGTTAGAAAGGAGTTTAACTGCAATCAGGAAGGCAGCTGACTGTGATCTGTAAGAGCTGACATGTTTCGGACTTAAACACCCCTGGTGTGTGTTCATTAATGTCACTGTTACATGTAGCGAAGGCCTGTACACGTCTGTCAGTTTGCATTAACGCAAGTAAAAATTATTAAAAATACTGAATATATAGCCTATACTGTTGTTTTAATGGCTGAACTAACCTTATTAACTACACTGTCTTCATGTTGTTGGTCTGTGTCGTACTATTGTGTGAAATTATTTAGGACATATTATAATAGATGTTCTATGATAATCATTCTCAGTATATTTTTCGGAAGGTTACTTTTTTTATGTGAAAGGAAGGGTGGATAAGAATGTCCCGGGAGACAGCGTCCGCCTTGAAGAACGGCTCCTCCGTGCAGGATGGTTCGCTTCTTTTTAACGGTAAGAGAAAATCCCCCGAAGTCCGCGATTCATTGCGGGTTTCAGTGCGGTCCCGCTCCGGGTGTGCGCTCATTAAGTACCATTGCCTCTTAAATCGGTTTGGTCTCCGGATTAAACTGCGTCTGAAAACGGCTCCGCCAGTAATCCAAATTAAAACATGCCTTATATATTGGGTAATTTAAACCAAGCTCCAATTTTAGTTGCTGCACAATTTCTATATAGCGATATTTTATTAACAAGTTATTTTCCATAATAAATTACACGTTCAGGTACTGTGAGTTAAACAGGTTTTCGTATTAAAACGTGCCATATATCGCTGGCCATTTCGTGTTGGTTTACATTATTACAAGAAAAAGGCCTACGATACATTACAGTGATACTGCATTACAACGCCAAAATAACCCCATAAATTGTTAAATCATTTGTATAAGCCCAATTTAAGATGTTCTGTTATGATTATAATTGCGCAATTGTCATTTTGGTTGTCACCTTGTGTTATATAAACGCATATCTTAACTATTAGGCCTATAATTTATAGATATTATATAAAGGTTATATAACTATGACAGTTTAAACATAAACGCATAGAAAATTTGGCGGAAGGTAATGGAGTTTTTATGGCGAAACAATCTTTATGTGGGTTTTTCTGGAATGCATTAATTCGGTCCGACATGAACAAATACCAGGCGTAATAATGTTTTCATTATTTCTAAATAACAACTGAAGCAACGCTCTGCGAATATTAGAGGCAAGCAGGGCCAATTATAGTTGTTTTAATTAACTTGCTGGTTGCCTTTAAGATTATCATACGTAAAATAAGACGTGCCCATTTTTAATCAGCCGCCGAAACTGCCTATTTATACCCGGCGTCATTAGGACTCTGTCAAAAATAGCAAAGTAGGACAAAGTAAGCAATCAGGAGAGCTGCTGGCGAATGGCTTTTCTGCGGGACCTTCAGAGGCACCCCTCCGAAGGGCTGTAAATGGTTTGGAGATCGGCCGATTTATTTCCAGCGGTAAGCGCTAAATACTATGATGCATCGCAGCCGTCCGCAGGGGATTAAGCGCCTATCGATCTGTCCGGCGGCGCGGCCAATGCGGCCAGGGATGAGACCCTATCTATCAACGTGTCGGGGGTGCTGCCTGATCTTATCCCATCCGCACGGCACAAGGTAGCAAAGAGGCTGCACACGGGCGCGCTAATATTGCAAATACTGTGTTTACACTGGGAACTGTACCGCGTGATGGATGAATCATTTTTCATATCCCTTCTAAAGAGTACTGCTAAGGCGGGCATCTGGTCCACAGGCTCGTGTTGTGGTTCACACACCAGGGGGCTGCCACTTTCCTTTTCATTTTTTTTTACGAGGGTCAATTGTTATCTGGGGGCTTGTTCAGGGCTCTCAAGTTCTGCTGCCGGCTGACAGCTGTGATCGCCTCTCTGCCTGGAGATTTTTTGTAGAAATCGTCAGCTGTTGTGTTTGACATCTTGGACACTGCGAATATGTATTTCACTCAGAAGCAGCAGTTGTTGTTTAAAAATAAATGCAAACACAACTAAATCCTGAATACATATTAAATATATATTGAGATGAATAAATGCATCTTTTTTTCTTAAAGATATATTTATTTGTACACTATTTGCAGCTAATAGATTAACTGAGATAAGCATGTTGAGAGATCAGAAGAATTGATGCCACCTGAACATATTCTTACATCTTGTTTTATGTTTTTGTTTGTTGCTGGATACCCCCCCCCCCCCCAGGTAACCTGATGTGTGTAGTTTTTGTTCCTTGACGTGCCTTGTTCACTTCCAGAAGGATGTGGCTCTGCAGACAGCCCAACTGACTCAGAGGAAAGACCAGGAACCTTAGCTTCCGCTGAGGAATTTCCAGAACCTTGGGATCACGTGACCCCTGGAGGTTCCACTAATGGTGACCTCGTTAGAAGTAAGTGATGTACAAGTGTGTGGTTTAGTGTGGGAGGAAGATTTGAACTCATCATAAGAGGATACTGGGTGGCATGGTGACTCATTGGTTCACACTACTGCCTTCTGTGTCCAGGGTTGGGGGTTCGAATTCTGTCCCCATGCTGTTTGGCATTTGCACGCTCTTCCTCTGTCGTGTGCATTTCCTGTGTGTGTTCCCATTTATTTCCATAGTCCGAAGACAACTTAGGAACACTTGAGTCTCTCACTTCCTTATAGTATGTGTGTGAGGGAACACCCTAGGATAGATTCCAGGACTCCTTGACCAGAATAGGAGTTTGATGGATGGATGGATGGATGGATGGATGGATGATTGCATTAATAAGATTTGGGATTCATCATGTAACAGCATCCTGCTACACTGTTATTTGGAAATACCCCTAATTCAGTAGCTATCATATACAAAAAAAAAACTTTTGCTCTTATCTAATATGCTGTTGATGTCTATCCCATGTTTACTGAAGAGAGTTTTCATGTCTGTGAGCAGGACATCTGCTTTCGTACCAGTAAGAAACTTAGTGAAAATATTCATTTGTGTGTGAACAGTGCATAGGTAGATAATACAGACCAGAAAATGCTTTGAAAGCTGATTTGCAATACAAGCACTTGGCAAGCAACTAAATAATAGTTTTATTATATGAAAACCAGAAAAGCGAGTCTGCACTCTAAGATCAGAGGGTATAAATTATAGATAGTCTTCCTTGGGCCCTTTGAACTAACTCAGAAACTGGTGCTGTTCACATCTGCATTCGCTCCAAAGGCTCTGTGAACCTCTGGTTGCTTGCATGTCTCCAAACAAAATGTTTCAATAAAATTTCAATATTGATAACTCAGCTGGTACCATCGCCGCTCATAACTGGATTTTTTATATGATGCAGTGATTCTCCATTCATAGTGGTGCGAAGGAACAGAACCTCTTAGATTCAGAACCTAATTGTGTTTCCCCAGTAGAAATAATGATATGAAGAAATAAGGTGTGCAGTGTGAATGCTTCTAAAATCGGACTAGCAGGCGAAGCGATACCCTCAAGGCTGTAGGTTTAGGTATGGATGCTAGGGACATATCCCTACCACTGCTGTAGGAGTGCCGTGTGTGTTTGGGGCGGGTGGGCAGGTGGGCGTTCCATGCGGATCTGGTTCCTGCCAGTGTTGAAACTAAACTTATGCCCTTGAATACTCTCTTTTTCGGGTAAGGTCCATGGGCGAGTGTTCACCTGTAAATTATGACCTTTTCTTGGAAGCAGTTCTGAGCTGGTCAGCTTTAATCCAGTTTTGGGGATTCCCTTTCTCAGCATTTTGGATCTAATTAAGTGCCCCGCCTGCAGGCTTCCTGAATGTCATCACTGCCTGACAGGAAGTGACCCACTGCACGGTATCCTCAGGGGGTCAGGCTTTGTGTTGTACGGGCCGGACGAACCCGCACCATGATCCACAGATGGTCTGACAACTCTGTTCCTACAGGACATCCTCCAATTTGAATAAGAAAGCGTGGAACCTCCTGTCTGTTTTTCAGCTCTGATGGCCATTCTCATAAACATCATGCATTGGTACATGTCGCATTTTTGAGTAACAGTGATACCAGGTCAATGTTCCCGCCCCGGCCTCTAGATCCTGCCCCACCCCCCTCCTTGTTTCAAGGGAAACACAAGATGATGTAATGCGATTAGTAAACTGCAATGCAGGGTGGAGTAATCTCACCACAGTTTCAGGAGAAGCAGAAGTGTAGTAGTGTTGTCTTGGTAGTAGAGTGATTCTAGCTACATAGGCTTTGTAACCAGCCTGTTGTGGATGGATTTACTATTGTCAGTCACTGCTTGGTTTAATCACTTGGAAATGGATTGAATGTGTCAGAGATTGACAGCACAGATAATTTACTTCATTCTGTTTTGTATACTGTACAGTGAAGCGCTGCTTACCTTTGTCTGTGTCTGTATCTACTTGTGAGCCAGTGAGTGAGTTTGGGGCTGGGTGGCTTTTGATGAGATACATTCCCTGGTCAAACACACACGGCTGAGAGCATCAGCGGGGCTGTCTGTACATGGGCTGAAACCAAGGTGTCTTATGGAACAAAACTTGGACTGCCTTTGACGGAGAGGCTTGTGCTCCTGACAGAAGCGGCCTTTGATATTCTTTAACGCATTGGGGTAATTCAGAGCCGATCTTGCCGTGACCGAAGCAGGCCTTCGAGCTGCCCCGGGGTCTTCAGCCTGTAGGCCTGCTGGCTCCCTGCACGTCCTCGGCTGCTTGATCCCGTAATTGGTGCGGGCTCAGCGTGTGGGACTTATCAGAGCAGGCCTCGCCCTGGCCTGCAGGCCTCCAGGTGCGCGTGGGGAGGTCTCGGCCAGTCAGGTCGGGTGCTGGGGGGGGGGGGGGGGGGGCCAATAAAAGGGGGCTGTTGGGACGGTTGGGGGGCCCACCCTGGGGTGTGGGGGGGCAGGGGGGGGGGGGGCGGCGGCGGCGGGGGCGGGGGGGGGGGGGCGGGGGGGGCGGGCGGGGGGGGGGGGCGGGCCGGCCCCCCCCCACAATAAAAGTGGGCTGATGAGACGGTTTGGGGGCCCTCACTAGGGTGTCTGTCTGCAGGAGTACATTTCGGGAGCGTCTGTATGTAGCAGGCTTTGATTTAATCCGGATTTTTATGTCAATTCTTCTTATTTAGGGTCGGCATGGTGGGATACCTCTGAGACTGGGGTGTGACTTTCCGCCATGGCTCCGGTTCTGTGGAGTTTGCATGTTCTCCACGTGTTGTCTTGGTTTTTATTCCGAATACTCCCCGGTTTCACCCCACAGCATGCGTGTGCGTGCGTGTGTGTGTGCGCGTGCCCTGTCACGGGCTGGCACCCCATCTTGGGTTATTCCTTGCCTTGTGCTGATAGGCTTCGCCCACCCCCCTCCCCCCTCGAAACCTTGTGTAGTATAAGCGGGTACAGAATATGTGTGGATGGTTTATTATTATTTAAAATGACCACACAGGTGCCCAAGATGTTTTAAAAGTGAACTGCAGGGCAGTGCCTTCTCATTAAAATGCGGAGTTTTTGGTCAGGAAAATAAATAATTGCTGATTAAGAAGCAAATGGGCGTCGCCTGGGTTATACTCACTCAGCACAGCAGATGAGTGTGAGTGTCGCTGGTGTGACGCACTGTGAATCTACATGCCTCAGAGCCAGGATGTGACATGCAAGGAGGGTGGGGGCTTAGCTGACTGCTTCTTATAGCCTCCGCACCTGTATTGCTAATTGAAGCCAAATCATATTAACCGTGGCTTTGTGGCTGGAAACGGCAGCTGTGGTGATGTTCCTGGAGAGACGTTTAGAAAGCGTGAGTCATTTTAATCCTGCCAGATATATTTTGAGGAAAGTCTGTAACATGACTTTGGTTTTCATGGATCTGTACCTGGAGAGCTTCTCTTGGAGCCGATGTGTTAGCTGTAGCAAATTGTGGCCCGTTTAGGTATCTTAACATTGCATTATTCATTGAACTGTTGAATACTTCAAAGTGTTCTCCCGGATAAAGAAGAACAGATATTTTTATCTTGGGGAAATTCTGAAGTGAGGCAGTAAGGTCAAGTAATGTCGCCGCGCTTTGCAGAAGATATTAACCTCTTTCGCGCATAATGGGGACTGTCTGCAGGAGATTGCGCCTTTAATTTTAAAATCTCAAGGTTGTTAGCTTGGCTGAGGGACGACCTTTTGGCTGGGAGCTTTTCCGTCGAAGGGGACCTGGCGTGTGGAGGAAGGTGGTTATGTTGATGTAGCGCTCCAGCGAAGGGCGCCGTTGATGCGTCTCAGATGGCTCGGCGGCCCTTCAAACCAGAGGCAGGACGGAACGCCACGGACTCTGACGCTAGAGTGTTGTTTGTGTGATCGGAAGGCGTGAAAGTGAAATTTTGCCCGTGACATTGTACCGTTGCTGCTGTGAAGATATATCAGACCTCTGGTCTGCAAAGACTGACCGCCCTGTGTCATGGACCACATACATTGATCTTCATTGACCTTTATAAACCTTCATGATGTTTTTTTTTTCCTCTTAAATCCCCAACCTTTTACCCAAAATCTGCAAAACATGCAACTTACCAAAGAGTGTTAAAGTGGGTTTATTAGAACTCTTATTTTTCTTGAGGTTATTACATCTATAAAATGCTGTTTCAAATGCTTTAGAGATTGGCAACTTTTGATTAAATTCTGATGCAAATTTTCGATATTGTAGAATTGAGTCTGATTGTCGCTGCATTAGAACTTAATCTTTACTTTAATCTCAAGACCCCTGGCTACTCTGAAATCATCTGTTAAAACTAAGAGGCCATTAAAAACAGAGGAAATAATTTTCAAGTGATTACTTAGCAGTGGGCCATGGAATCATAAACTGTATAAATAGGGTGAAATGTGAGTACAAGGGTTGATTAAAAGGCTATTGTAAGCCTTCCTTGGCGGTAATTATTTCCTCATTCTGTTGTTATAGATGCATTTCAAAAAGAATTTCATTTCACTTCATTAACGTCTTCAGAAATGTAGGAACCCGCGCGAAATGTTTTCTTGTTATGAAGTGAGGGGGAAAGAGTAATTACTTACAAAGGAGGCAAAGAGCGTAATAACTGCGAGTGAATTTCCTCATTTTCATCAGGAGAAGTAGGTCTTTACGGATGTGGAAAATGGAACAAACTGAAAATTGAACACTCACTTAACTCATGCATGGTGGAATCCTAGTCCTGCTTTTGACCATCAGTACCGGACTTTTACAGTCATAAGGGATTGTTGTCAGGTGACGGCTGTGCTGTGCTTTTTTTCATGTTGTGTGACAGTTTTCCTGAAACGTTGGGCTGTACAGTGGCGTTTGATGTCCATAGAGCTTGTGATGATTCAACACCGATGGAGGAAACACTTGACAAACTGAGGAGAGCCTTGGCTGTGGATGGTAAGGACCAGAGAAGTGGCGTCCAGTGAGGCTTGTATCCAGTGTGACCGGCATCCAGTGTGGTCGATGTCGAGTGAGGCCCTTGAACAATGAGGTCAAGTGAGCCCTTGTTCAGTGAGGTCAACGTCCAGTGAGGCCCGTGTCCAGTAAGTCCTTTGTTGGGGGAGGCCTTTGTCCAGTGAGGTCAACGTCGAGTGAGGACCTTGTCTAATGAGTTCAGCATTGAGTGAGGCCTGTGTCCAGCATCCAGTGAGGTCGACATCGAGTGAGACCCTTGTCCAGTGTGGTCGATGGCCTGTGAGACTGGCTTCCAGTAAGGCTTGTGTCTAGAATGACCCCGTGTCCTCGTTCCTCTCCCATTATCGCAATGGCTTCATCTTTTCCACAAACCCCCCCTTTTTTGCGACAAATCCAACCTTAAAAAACTCCTCTCCTGTATAATTGCGCAAACCCCTTAGAGCAGCCTCGCCTCAGAAGGAACACCTGTAAAATTGAATTAGGTGGTGTGTTCGTAGGAAACAGCAACTGTAGTCATAACAGTGGGATCGCCTGGAGACTCGACACTTCCAAAATAGCTCTGTTGATTCAGTGTGAAATTAATACAAAGGTTTCTCACTTGCTGGAGTTGTGGGGGGTCGTGGATATGAGACATTTGAGGGCTTCTTGTCTGCCACGGCCTTGTGTTTGTGTTTTAACCCCAACAATGCCCCTGCATGAAAAGGCTACACACGGTCAGAAATCCTATGATATGGAAAGTTGCATGGCAGCATGGTAAATCAGCTTAACGAAATCAGTGGTTGAAAATACTACGGCCAGTTACCTTACTATCGGTACAAATACCCGCTATGTCAGCTTATACTGTACATATTACTTATTGATCTCTGGTCACTGAACCCATTCTGCCATCCATATCCACCTTATCCATAATCATAATCATACTTCAATCCATTTTATTTATTTATTCTAGTCTTGCTACTGTTGTGCACTTGTACGTGAGTTTTTTGCTCCTCGACTTACGATGGGGTTACGTTCCGATGAACCCATCGTAAGTGGAAAATATCGCAAGTTGAATATGATATGATTAAATAAATAAATAAGTAAATGAATAACTGATGTCACTGGATAACTAAATAGTTATTGTAACTAGCTAAATACCAGTAATTTAAATATAAATAAATGAATATGAGTTTATTTGGTAAGACACAAAAAAACATACGGTATGGTGTTAAACACTATACCAGATGCTCACGATCATGATCGTTACAGAGTCTGGAGGCGTGGCTGGGTGGACGCTGCCATCCTCCAGCATCAGTAGAAAGTATCGTACGACAAATCGCTAGGAACAGATCAAAATTCAAAGCTCGACGACTACAGAACATCTACTGTTATCGCACCATTGTTAAGTCAAAATATAATATTGTATAACAAACCACGTACAGCAAGGAGCATCCCCACTTACCAAGTGTCAAGTCATGTGACAAATAAAGTGATTTGATTTGATTTTGATGTAGCTGAACTCTCTCCCCTTCCCCCCCCGCCCCTTTAGGCGAGTGCCCATTCAGGTGTGCTCAGGTGTGTTCATTCATTAACACAGGTGTAGTGATGAAGCAGTGCAGTCCAATAGGAAATATCCGAAAACATGGGGAATATCACAGACTTAATTACAGTTTCAGTTTTGACATCGATAATATAACATCGCAGTCAACTCGCTCATAAAAACCTAACGAAAAAAAATCTGACGGGGTAAAGGAGACGGATAGAGAGAATATTGCAGATCTAAGCTACTTCTTTAAAGCCTCTTTAAAATAAATTAAGTACTCATGGTAGCTTAGGATTTTCTTTTATAATAACAATTTGTAGTAGTGGACAGAGAAAGATAAGGTTTTTTTTTCAAATTTAACTTTTCTTTTTTTTGCATATGGAAGAAATGCAAACAGTTTAATTAAATTACAGAAACCTATTTTCGAGCAGTTTGACGACAGATCATCTGCTCTCATGTGACACTTAGATGGAATGGGAAATGAACTGGGTAGAGTTTGAAAATATTAGGATGAGATGACTCTGTGGCATTTATTACCCCAGGAAAACGCACTGTCAGGTGTTTAAATCAGACTTATTATTCTTATAAATCAACACAGTTGCATGTCATCCATAATTGTTCCATCGGATGAGTTTTAATAAAGATTTGTAAATTTGTTACGTCATCCTCCTTCGCAACAAAGACATTCAGTCAAAACAGCAGTCGGGTGTGACCGTCAGCTCTGCGCTATGGATGTTTGCCTCAATCTCGTTAAAAGCCATTCTTATGTATTGTGGATCGGTTGGTCCATCAGCTGAAAGCGTTTTGAGAGAGCAGACTTCTGGGAGCTGGTCGTGATCTGCACCGCGTGGTGGCACGGTGTCTTGGCCGTGACCGCCGCGGTCGCCAGCTCGTGAGCAGATCGGGCCCAGGGCCAAGGGCTCCCCGCTACAGTACCTGTGCCGTCACACCTGAGCTCGACGGTCAGCAGCACCAGCCTGGCGGTGTGCAGAACTGCCCCCCCCAAGCCATGAATGCGCACTCAGCCCCTGTTGGTGGGATTTGGCCTGGTGATAAGCTTAAAACCATTTTTGTTACTGATCTCTGGTGATGTCCACCCCCACCCCCCAGCCCTCTTGTGTGTGATGGTTCACCACTCCTCTGGTAGGTCATCCTGCCCAGCTGTCCTAATGGTTGGAGGATAAATGTGTGTGTGTGTGTGTGTGTGTGTGTGTGTGTGTGTGTGTGTGTGTGTGTGTGTGTGAGTGTGCGCTGTGATGGTTTTGTCACAGACTTGTGTCCAGAGACTCCACGATACGCTCTCGACC
>JAODKC010000064.1:23713617-23737635 GCA_026777985.1 Mormyrops attenuatus
ATCAGCCACAACGGCGGGGATGAGATACAGTTTGTAATAGAGGGACATCCATTCGAATTCAAAACCCACAAGCACTGCACTGCTGTTTGTGGGGGCATGAAAGCCCCCAGGGGGAATGATGGAAATTCATCTGCTGGGTCACATTTGCATCTCAGCCTGGCGGAGACACCGTCCACGTGTTGGCGCGTGCTTCATAACGTGCGTGTTTATGTCCGAGAGCTACAGCTGAACACAGGACAAATTAGCCCGACTGTGGAGGATCAATAGCTGATGTCCGTCCGTCCGTCCGTCCATCAATCCATCCGTAACTGCTTATCAAGTACAGGTTCACACTTTATATCTTTATATATAAAGATCTTGGTACCACTTTACAATAAGGCTCCCATTTTGGTAAATTGTAAATAAAAAGAAAACTGTTATAACTTGTTTAAAATTGTCTATTATTAATTTACAAAGTGATACAACCTAATTAATAACCAGATTATAAACCATTCATAAACTCTTTATGTGGGTATTCTTATTGTAAAGTGGCAGCAAGATCTTTTATATATAAAGATAACGGTGATGTGATATCTAGAGATAACGGTGAGCTGTTTTGTTGAGCTGTGACACAGTCACCCTGCTTTCACTCAGTGTCACTCATGTGGGATTCTGGCCTGTCACTGCTGGATTGTAGCTTGGGGCAGGGAGTGACAGGAGGATGTGAGGACACGTGGGAGGGTGACAGGGGGACGTGAGGACACGTGGGAGGGTGACAGGCCTCACCACCACATCTGGTTTACTCACCTCTCTCACAGCTCTTCTCCACCTTCCCTTCAGTTTCAGTCACTCTGCCTTGTTTGTTGTTTGTAAACTGGCCATGGTGGTTTTGTCTGTGTCACTCCCCCCCCCCCCCCGAGGCTGTTACTCCGAGCAGAGGCAGATCGACAGCCTGGCACGCCTGCAGAAGAGCTCTCTTTCACGGGGCGGGGTGCCACATGAATAGAGGATCTGCTCACTAAACCTGCAGGGCCTCGATTCACCCAATCAGCCGCAGAGGCTGAGAAGGCATAGAAATAGGAAAGGGACCAGAGGGGCCTCGGCCAGATCTGTTTGTGTAGGTGATATTTCCATGTTATTAAATAAAAACAGCCTATTTTTAAATAGCATTTCAAATGAATTTGCATTGTTTAGTGTCTGCCTGAAGATTTATGCCGGCGTTCTTGCACAGCGAGGAGTGCTCAGTGTTGCACCTCTATGTCCCAGGTGGGCCTCTGCTTTGTTTTTCCTCTGTGGGTCTGAAGAGAAATGCCTCACAGATGGGGGGCCCCCAGACCCCTTAACATGGAGGGCCGTGTGTTTGGTCCCCTTAGCAGTTACCGCTTAGCAGTTGCTTGCTGTCTTTCCCTTGTCCAGCAATGACAAAGTGAAATGTATTATTGAGTGGAAAGGTTTAAAACAAAAAAAATGTAGTAACATTGATTTTTGTTCAAATGAAAAGTAATTGGTGTGCTAATTGAATAATGGAGATTTGGAGCAGAAACCTTCATGTGTCTAGTTGGGGGTTCAGACCCTGGTGTGTTCCAGTCTGCTCTCCGCGTGACTCGCCTTCCCCTGACAAGCAGCAGTTTACAGATGCCGGCATATCCAGAGCAGTCGTGGAATGTGCCGGAACGATCCGGCCCGCTGGGCCACACTCATGACAGACCCGCCCCCCAGTGCGGGAGGTCTGCCCGAGACTGGTGACAAGTGGCAATTATATCTGTGTGTTCTTCCTGGAATCCGTCAAGCACACGTCTTTTAAAAAGGGAGAAAAAAATCTCCCCAGGTATTTCAGTCTGTCATGTGCCATTTGTGGGGACCAAATTGGAATGGTGCATTCAGGGCAGGTTTAGCGCTCTCTGGCTGTGTGTGTGTGTGTGTGTGTGTGTGTTTTGCCTCTTCCTTGGACTACACTGCATTATTTAGCCACAAATCCCCCCCCCCCTCCCCCCATCCCAGGGCTTGTCGATATGCTGTGACTAAATCAGCCAGGAGGAGAATTTGCGAACACGCTGTTTTAATGCGATGTGCTGGGCCGTGTAAGCTCAACATCTCCAAACCCCCCCCACGCGACGGGCTCCCGCGGTAGACCGCAACCTTTTCATTTTAATTCCTGATAATTATTTTAATGCAGGCAGCGTGCTCGTGTTTTATTGCTCTGGGATGTTTTTTTCTTCCCTGCGTTCCTGGACCCGCTGCTGACACGTCGGCGGGCTTAATAACAACGCCGGTGACGGCCGTTTGTAGACACGGCTTTGATATCACTAGAGAACGAGAGAGTAAGTACCTAATTAATAGTCAGATTAACAGTTAATTCATGAAATGGGCGAGTTAGGGCACTTACAGTGTGTCTGTTTTTGAAGCGTTTCCGGCTTCGGGTCAGTAATTTTTGTGCTGTTTATCTGTGCTGCTTTGGCACTGCACATATTGACTGTCACTGCCTGACTCTGCCTGGTGTTCCCCATGCCGTTCCCCATGCCGTTCCCCTGCATTCCTGGAATTTTCAGCGTACGCATTTGCCAGCTTTGCCCGGGACCCACTTTCTGTCTGGCTCTCAGCCAACTTAGGACGGCTGAACCTCAGCCTCACCCCTTAGGCTCTATGTGACCTCCATGTCATCTCCACATGACCTTGTGTTTTCCATTCTTGGCTTGTGCTTTTATAGTAGCGATGAACAATGTCAAGGAACTTCAGGACTTCGGAAGTCGTAGCTTTCACTCATACCTTTACACTGCAGTCCACAAGGCGCCAAAAATGTACACTTAATCTTTTCATTAGTCGCATAATTAAACTTATTAAAATTATAAATTTATTTCTGCACCTTCCCATTATGAAGAGGTCATTAAGGCGTAATTACTTTGCCCTCGTTACCGATTGGCGGGAGAGAAACAAATGTTGTCTGACAATAGCCCCCGTTATTCCACCATCACGGCACGTCTTCCCGCAGCCAGTTAGAAGATTACCGAACAGCATTGTGATGGATATGCCTTGTCCTGGCATGCAGTGGCTTAATGCGTGGATAATGTGTTATTTGTGCACCGGGAAAGGCCGCGTGCAGCGGAATCCATATATGTTTACCGCGGCAAGCATTCAAGCGCAGCCCGGTTAATGCCATCCGCGACGCCGGAGCCGTTTTAATTGCGATGTTTTATATTCTTGTCAGCGAGGCTCCTGGGCGGGGCCTTGTTAGAGCGTGGGCGGGATCCGGCCTCTTGTTAACCATAATTGCGTTCGTTTGACGGCATGCGGTGGATGCCGGCCGCGGAGGGGGCAGGACAGTGCTCTTCCAATTTGGGGGAGTCCGGGGGGGCCGCGGCTCACAGCGGCGCTTTCATTAGCAGCGGCAAAGTTTTCCCTGCGATTATCTAACGTGCAGCAAAATGCATTTTTTTAAAAGTAATGGAAAGAATAGAGTTAGGGAAGAAGAAGAGGGAGGAAACGGTGAATATACAGACAGGAGATGAATTATTCAGACAGGCTCATAAGTCATATGCTGGGCTGCGGCTTTTATAATGCAGATGGGACGTAATGCTGAGCTCCCCCCGGAGCTGATCACGCGCCCCCCGCTCCACCTGGGAAGGTGTTGCCTCCCCGCTTATCTGACGGCCCTGCGCCAGCCATGTGGGGGAAACTAGGGGCCCCGATGCAAAGAGCAAGGAGCCTCCCCATTGAGGCATTAAGTCACCTGACATCAACGGCGATTCGAGCTTCTTTTTTTTATATTGGGGGACCATAATTCATACAGGAGGGCCAACCTTATCATTAGCCAATGATGTACTTTGAATAGATGAGTGACAGGCGAGGGGGCATTCCAGGGGCAAGTCAGCTTTCAGCTGGAGCCAGTGCCCCTGTGGTCTCGCTCTTGCACATGCCCCTGCATGCCATGTTGAAGTTCTTCATGGACCGGAAGTCCTGAAGACCAGAAGATGCTGGTGAGTGACACGCACGGTATTTTAAAAATTACTTTCACTCCTACAGATCAGCCTGAGCCTTTGGACCCGGGAGCCGGCAAGGGAGTGGGTGGAGTTCTCCTGCACGGTCCCGCTACGCGGCCCAAGAAGCAGCCCGTATCTCACAGGGTACAGCACAAGCTCCGCTCCGTCGGCGGGGACAGGGGTCACTCTGTGGGCTCCTTGCCGGAAGGTACGACAGAACTCGAGCGTGTCTGCGGTGTGTCTACGTGTGTGTCTGCGTGTGTGTGCATGCGCATGCATATCTATGCACAGCCTGAAACGCAAAAACCCCCTAATGTGAAACATTCCGGGTAAAGCGGGAAGCGATCGCCCTGATCTCCTCGCCAGCAGCTGAACGGCGCGGACCTCTGGGCCTCGGCGTGGCCGCCCCCCTGGCCGCCCGTGCACACGTGGCCGTCTCGCTAATTATCCACCTCTCACGCGTGCTGTTCGGAACTGCCCAGGGGGTGGCGCCCTCTCCCTCAGCCTCCTTGCCACCTCAGCATCTATTTTGGGCCCTTGCCGGGGACTCTGTAACGAGGCCCCCTGCCCTAACGAGGGCCAGCAGCGATGGCTGGGAGATTATTGCCGGTCACCTGACGTGTGACCTTTTAATGAGGCCAAAGACAATGGGGCAGCGTGCTGGGCTGTCATCGGCACCGCGAGCGCCGTGTGCTGTCATTAGTGGCAGCCCGTCCCCCCATCCCCCGCGCCAGGCTGTTCTTCACACACTCGCCTTTCCAACGCAGACGATCCATTCCCGAATAATGGACTGGGAGACTTATTGCCGTGTTGTGTTTTTATCGTTCTCAGCAGGCTAACAGATGTTGCCCGACGCGTAGCGCCTGTGAGGTCAAACGCAAGCGTTTCCCATGTAATGCATTAACGTGTGACGTGCAAGTGGTGCTCTGTTGACAAGCTCTCTCAATTCGTCTGGGAGAAAAATGCACACTAGTAAGGTTTCCGCATAACTAGCTCTCTGGAAAAGGTGATCTTTTCGGGAAAGATTAGCAGGAGATTACAGGGCTGGGCATTTGGGGACAAAACAGGAGTAAATAAATCAAAAACCCTAAACATTCCACATCCTGCTTTTAAAATCCAAGTCATATGCCCATTTGTGTGACTGCAAGTAATAAATTTAACAACATCTTATTTACTTATTTATCTCTGTTACAATGTTTGCTCTGGACGACTGACCCATCGGCACAGGGCTGGTTCTAGCTTGGGAAAGGTTAATGTGGGAGGCCCCCAACCAAGATGATTGGAGATCATTTCACTTCCTCTGAAACGCAGGTTATTCAGGGGGCCTTGGCCTACTGCCTGTTCTGCCTACTGTGTAGTTAGAGCCAGCCCTGCTCCTGCCTCACTGACACCAGGTCAGGCCTTCCGAGAAGGTCTCACCTGTGCTTTGGTAGCTTCTTGACTTTCTTGTCTATGTCATTTTCCTGACCCCCCCCCCCATCTTACCTCTCTGGTATGCTCTCACGTCTGCTCACATGTGACGTGATTGTGCCTGCGTGCATCTATGTGAACGCGTCCTCGTTTACACATGTGCATACCTGCCCTTCTGTGGGTGCATGCTTATTGATGGTTGTCTTGGGCTTGGCAGCCTGCTGTGCATCCCTGGTGCTGGCCTGTCTGTTCTGCCGGTGCGCAGAGCTGTGTCTGCACCTGTTGGGGGCACTCTCTGGTTGTGTACGCCCAGCGTGCCACTCCTGCTGCCCGGACTGTGGCCAGTGTTGTGCCCTGTGCCGTGAATCCACCCAGGACCTGCACTGCCACGTCCACTGCCACTCTATCCTCACCGGCCCCGGTTGTGAGTCAGCCGAATGTCTGGAGTTCTGCCTCGAGTGCGTCCAGCTGTGCCATCGTGGCTAGCATAGGCACTTCCTGTAAGTGAGCGTGCTAAGCCATGCTGTGCTAACAGCTCAGCCACTAAGGCTACCGCTTACCTACCAAAGCTAGCATAGGCACTTCAAGTGAACGTGCCAAGCTACGCTATGCTAACAGCTCATCCAAGACTAGCATAGACTCATTCCATCAGCTTCAGTCATGTTGTGCTAACAGCTTAGCCACCAAGACTAGCATAGACTCATTCCATCAGCTTCAGTCATGTTGTGCTAACAGCTTAGCCACCATGGTATTGATCCATATAATTTGCAATAAACAAATAATCATAACACAGCTGCAGCCCCGCTAGTGCCCTGCTGAAGTGGATACTGCAAGTAGCGCACTGTTTAATTAACGTTTCACGCATGTGTACTTCTTCCCAGCAAACTGCTCATAGTACGTAAATAGTTTTTCCAGTTGTTACAGGTCGTTTAACTCCATCAAAAGGTCCGTGAATTAAAAATATTTTTAAAGAATATTGTTCATTACTGTAAGTCTGTTTTATGTGAATGTTTCCATGGTGAGGTTGTGATCAACCGATCAACTACCGACTGGTGAGCTGGCTTTGTTCCTCTCTGCGTCCTGTTTGCCATTATATTTGCTGTTCGCTGTGTTGTTTTGCCGTTTCTCTACTCCGGCACGCTGCCAAATCTCGTTCGCTGCATGCAAGCCATTCGAGAAAACGACCCCTGTCTGAGCGTGTCTGTAGCGCGGTCCGCTGTCACACAGCGGTTTTGCGTCGGCTGACTCCCCGTTTGATGTCGGTCTTTGAGTCTTTCGGCGCGTCCGAGGTAATTTTCCCGAGTCGCCCTCACTGCTTGCCCGGCCCTCGGGAGTTGGGGCGCGACCGCAGCAGCTCCTTCCCCCTCCATGTTTCCCCGTTATAGATCCGTCCGTCCGACGCATGCCAACCGGCTGTCTCTTGAAGACTCGAGCTAATCAGAGCTGATGAATTATACATCCAAGTGAATAGCTGAGATACTGAAGTACATAATGTTATTTATTTATATAATTTTCATTGTATGAATTAAATATTGCCAAGTTTAGTCTCGTAAGCTCCTTCAAAGTTTTTGGAATTTTAATTAAGATTTATCTCCTGTTCATATATTGCTGTTATTGTCAGTATTAACAGTGAAATGCCCAGACTCTGCACACGCTGCTTGTCAATGAACTCTGGTATCCGCATCTTAACTGTGCACACTTGTGTCAGTGCTGGCCTTCCGCAATGGGCATTCCCCTACAGTTTATCACACGGCTATTGACACCCCATAAGAAACATACTGACGAGATGCTTCCTGTATCCCGGTCGGCCTAGCTTTCCGGCTGCCCTGTATGCTGTACGCTGTATGCTCCTTATCAGACTCGCACGCACAGTGCGAACAGAAGGAACAGAATGACAGGTGGCCTAAAGATGCCTTGTGAAAGCGATGCTAATGCTAATGTATGTGGAGAAGGTCGTAGCTGGCATCTGGTAATATGTGTGGGTGTGTCACACTGGCAGGTAGCATGCCCTATGCCTCCCTGATAGGGCCATATCCTGCATGTGGGTGGGGAAGTGGGCGGGAATTTAGCATTGATAGGTGGGGCTGATTATGGCAGTGGGTGGGGCAAATGTAGTTGCCAAGGATATTATTGCCATGAATAAATGGTCCTCAATGTCCACCCTCCCCAGGGAAGGGGGTACTTCTTGGGGGGAGGAATGTTCCATCTTGCGACAGTCCCCTCGATCCTTCTTTTGCATGGCGGACATCAAATTTCAAAAATATCTCTGAGAAGTTCCTTCGCTCTGGAAATGACGACAAAGGTGGAAGGGTGTCGAGTGAAGGCCTGCAATGTCTGTCTGTATGTCTGAATGGGCCGGGAAGGCTCTCTCGCTGTGCCGAGGAGGCGGTAATTCGCCGTCGCACTAAGAAGCCACGCAGAATGTCTAAAAAGAGGTTAAATGTTAATCAGGAGAGAGGAGCGGGCGGCTCGGCAATCTGCTGGAGAAATTCGGGCCTTCGTTAATCAGCTTTGCATGATCAGCCTGTGCGTTGGCATGATAATGCCGCCATTATGGCAGGATCTGCTAATCAGTCCCTCAAGTGGAATTCATTCCGTTTGAAATTCTTTGGGCTGGTTATTCTTTTCCTCCCCCTCTCCAACACCCCCCTCCCCAAACACACCCCCTCCCCCATTGTAGCCTCGTAGCATACCCAATGCGCGCAGAGTGTGGATGCCATGCCTGTAGGGTCTCCCGGGCATGCTGGGAAGAGGTGGACTCCTGTACACTCTCTCGGCATGGCTTTTCTTGCATGCTGGCTGCGCTCCCTCTGATTGGCTCACATGCCTGCCAATCAGCCTCTGCCCCGGCCGGTTCAAACCTAACATTTGACTCTTTATGACCTGCAGTTAAACTTGTCATCTCCCCTATAGAATCGTCTATCCAGCCAGTTAAAGGGTGTCGTTAAGTGCCAAGGCCACCCGGAAGCATCTCCCCTTAACGCTGCTCTGTTCTGTTCCCGTGTGCGGCATGCGGGCACAGACTGCTGTGTACACTGCGTGCTGGCCTGCCTCTTCTGCCAGCTCGACAGAGTGTGCGGCTCCTGCCTCTTCTTCTTCTGCTGCTGCTGCTGTCACTGCTGGCGTCACTGCGAACCCGATTCTAGTGACCCAGAGGATGGATCCCACTGCACCTGTGGGTCTCGCTGCGGCCTAGTCGGATCCACGGAATGCCTGGAGTTCTCCAAGGATTGCTGCGGGATCTGCTTCCCCACGTAGGGCCAGCGGGACCTTCACCATCAGCCTCCCAACTCTATATGGAGAGCCCCCCCTGGGCTTCTGGAGTGGCAGCAGGCCCCTCTGATTGGACGACTCAGGAAAGGACCAAAGGAGAGTTTTGAAAAGCATCACAGGGGGTATTGAAATGTCTTCAGGTGGCAGTGAAATCTTAGCATGTATGCTGTTTCGACAGGGATTTTTGGCTACTCTATTAGAGATGTACCCTAAAACACTGTTAGCATCCAGCTATTTTCACCTTAGCCTGATAGTATTAAGGAAACTGTCCAAGTAAGACTCTCTGAAATCATCCCCGGTTTTTGCTTTAGCATTGCTGGTTTCTGGTCTGTCCTCGTCACACCCTCGCTGATCAGTGGCGCCCCCCACCTGTACACCAAAAACGCACACCGTGACTTTAGGCTCATTTTTCTGTAACGTCGCTGCAGGGCAATGGCGAACTCGGCCTGTGGGTATCCCAGACCCCGCAAAAACCATAACGGGGAAATTCACACACATACAAAATACAAGTATAAAACAAAACGGTACAACAAAATTCCATATATTCCAAATACAGGTCTCATAACCTCAATTTCAGTGGAAGGACACGAACAGCACCGAGGTGACAGTTTTATTAATGAGAGAATGTGGAACTTTAGCCGAACTGTGTAGGGACACAATTGGCCTGAACGGAACATTCATTTCTTTATGCTGCTAATCGGAGGCTGGCCTTATGCGGCACGCTCACCAGCTGAATCGCACCCCTGGAATAGATCCTGGAGTTATACCTCGTCCTCGTTGTTAGAATCGCAAACATTATTTTCTGTAACACTGAGCTGCCTTTTTGAAGTGGGCTGAGCGCTTTGATTTCTCTGAACAGTACTTAGGCTACGGAGTGTTTATCGGAAGCTCAGCGCTTTGATAGCGACATCTGTTTAATTACTCGCGGTACGCACTTAACCCAAGCCGAAATGCTCCCCAGAGTTTTTTTTATTTCCAGTTTTTTTTTTTTTTTTTGTTGCCAGATGTATTTACTTATTTGTGTACCACGGCATGAGTAATGCCGATTAAAACCGCGCTCGTTAGGATGGGGAAGTGATATTAATTACCCACTCGTGTCGCCTGCCAGAGCCCCGGCCGACATAAGCGGCTTTAGTGATTACGAGCAAATGAATTACGCCATGCAAATAGGGGACGGCCGAAGGCAGTTACAGAACCCATACCCCGTGCAGGACAGCGAGGACCTTCACATGCCGAATCCGCGACTCCAGTCAGCTGCGTGTCTAAATATGGTGAACGGTTCTGAAATTTAGGTCACTGGGATAAAAATAGGAGCCAATTAGAGGTGCTTAAAGTGCTGAGGTGGCCTTTGACACGCAAGGGACCTCATTTTCTCTTTGTTTGGTACCTTGGGAAGGTTGTACCTGGAGTGGAGAGCATTTGGGGACGGCTGGCTGTCTTTCAGTCTTTTCTCATTTGTGTACATAAGAAAGCCATGTTTTTTTTTTTTTCTTTTTCTTTTTTAAACAATGAGCTCCATGTGGAATTTCTGTTTAATCATCTTACAAGAGTTTATTTCCCAGTAACTTTATGAACGTCCAGTAATTGTCTCGTAATTTTCACTTATTTACACATGACAAATTTCTGTTCATTTTTAACTGGATAGCATAACACTGTTTTGGAAATAAAGCACATGAGAAAAAACAGTTTTCGGTTTCCTATGCTAAGTAAGAATGCAGGGATTTGGTACGGCGTGTGTGCATCTTTTTCTTCATTTTCCGTACTTGAAATATACTCTGTATACAGATGTGTGATATTACATATTTCTTGATACTTGTGCACGTTTTACCAAGCTTGATATTTCTTTAGGAAATGTAACTTGCTGCCATCTATGGCTGTGGTTTCCTTGCGGTTGTTTCTGGGACTTGTGGTGCACGTACCCAGCCTTGCCTTTAGTTCCTGGTTTTCCGTATCGTGCATCTCTGTGACAAAGCCTTTCCGCCGTAGTGAGCGTGAAACTTTTCACCAATCGGAGCTCTCGGGGGGAGTGGCCTTTGAGCCGCCGTGAGTGCCTTGATCTTTCGGCCCTGTCCTTCCTGTGCTATCCTCACTGGGCTGAACTCCAACGGGATTCTTATACCCCATGCGGGACGACCTCAGCAGACCTCAATCCACAACTCAGACTGAATCGCTTCACATGGAGGAATCTAGCAGCACTTGCTTATCTTGAACTCTGTTATTATTATATCTTTTACTGGAATCTTTCTGGAGGCTTTCATGGATCCTGATGTTTCTAGACATGAGATGTACCTGCCTTCTGCAGTCAGTGTGGTTTCCCTGCTTCAATTTGGTTTGACCCTTTATGGGCAAAGTGATCCTGTTACACTGCTGGTTAGTTATGTAACCAAACACACCTGGAAAACGCAAATTCCTTTAAATCCAGGCACGTTGTAAATTTAGCCTTGGGGCCTCACCAGCAGTCAACAGTCAGTGGTTGAATTCACAAGTAAGTACTATAATTAGAGTTTATAGGGTTGTCTGTTTTTTTAATGTGAAATACATTGACCTTTAACCTCTGGTGTCTGGCCAAAGGCTGGGGATTGGTCCTAAGCCCCGTGCTGCAGGGGTGGAGCCAGCAGTGGCCAAACCCCGAATTACTAAAATTGCTGTCATGTGTCTATGCTCTGTCCACACATGAAAACATAGCATTCCGACGTTGCATAGAATGGTCACAGGGTACCTTGTCTCGGGTGCCTCTACGGCACCCCCTGCTGGGTCACTTCGCACTTTGGCCTTTCTTCTGGCACCGTGTTAATGTTCCAGTTAACCCTGTACTGGCTCTGCTTGACACTCCCCATATCTGCCCCTGTAGGCATTTCCAGTCCCTTCGTATTTCCAGTTCAGAAATTATTGTCATATTTTACTAATGGCATCAGAGAATAACCCCCAAGAGCAAAGCTCCTTAATCACATGAGAGGTTTAAAAAAAAAAAAAAAAGAACGAACAAAAAAAACATCTCCAGGTCTCCAGGTGAGTATGCTGTGACCTTTTACAAAATCACCCACCTTTATCCTTCTAATCAATTCACCCTGTTCCCTTCTGTGCCAGTACTCCTAATTTTGTGATTAAGACTATTCCATTGTTTCTGTTTTCAGTCTGGAGGAATATGCCTGTTCTTAGACCTGAGGTCATTTCCATGACAGTATTAAGTAAGTCATTAGAATGTCGTTAAAACTGCCTGCCCCCCGCGCCTGTGGCCCCCACCTACAGGGAAGAGCACATACATTACAGATACCCCCCTCACTGTTTATCTGATAGGGGAATTAGCTTTAATTTGCCCGCTCATAGGAGCCTGTTTGCATTATTATAAGTCCGTTTGTGTATCTATGCGTGTAAAGTCGACAAACCAGCGTGTTTAAGCCCCTTCTTGCCTGATCTAACATCCTGGTGACAAGGTGCAGCTTTGTAGTAGGCTGATCTCTCTTTTCATGTAAGAAATTTATCATTTATTTTGTTTTATCCTCTGGAAAAATACACTATCTCCTAATATCTTGTCCAGAGTTTTCTGCTTCCTGGTGCCCTGTGCATTCTGGGATAGGCTCCAGGCACTCTGTCACCCTGTACTGGATGGATTGATAAATTACTGCAGCAGTGTAAAGAAAGGGCGTGCAACAGAGCACTTTCATTTTCTGGGTGTTTTTGATATGAAAGAAAAATATGATGAAGTATGCACTCTGCAGGCTCTCAACTTAAAGTTCATGTCCCCGATTCGACCCTTTGTGTTCCTGTCGATGTTTCCTGACCAAAGTTGGAAGTAATATGAGTGAATTTTTCAGTGGTCCGTCAGAGGTAGCCCAGATCCATCCTGGTTGAAGAACATCTTATGCTTTGTGCTTCCCAGTGTGTGGCTCAGCTTTTTGCAATGTGTAGATATGTAGTAAGAGTGCAGGTACGTGGTGGGCCAGACAATCAGCAGTAATTAAGGCCAGAACTGGCAGCTAACAGGGGTGCCACTAGAGATTCTGGGCCCCCAACCTAGACCAATATTTGAATTTTTTAGGACCCCCCTGGGAATCATGTGATTGATTCACTTTTATGGAGACCCCAGACTGATGGTCCCGCACTGTAAGGTGTTTTTTCGCTCATGGGAGTTTTACTTACACAAAAATGTTCTGGGGGCAGAATGAAAAATAATTGGTTCAGAGAGATAACGAATCAGGTTGTAGAGGAGGCGGGTCCAAGCAACATGAGGAGGTGGGACCAAGACATCTGATTGCTTGGTCTGACATCTGACCAAGATCTGACTGGTTATCTCTCTGAACCATTGATTCATCTGAATCATTTTTTTTTTCTGCCCTCAGAACATTTTTGTGTAAGTAAAACTCCCATGATGTTTTTTCCAGTCCCAAAAAGCTGTCTGTTGATCATATCTATTCAACGTTGGTTTTCAAAGGCTTGTGTTCACATTTGCTGTTTGCCTGCATTATGCCGGATGCGACAGGACCACCCTCCTCCAAACAAATTACCAAATGTGGTTCTGGAAAAGAAACAGAGCTAAGTGGTAGGACAGAGTCCTTTTCCCTTTTTGAAGTGATTTATTTTCCTTCAGATGCTGATCTTATTAACCGGCAGTGCATCATTTCCGCAGAATCGTGTCGCGAGTCATTTTCAGGTCACAGATGTGTGTTTTCTAAGCAAAGTGTCACCCAGTTTCATGTTAACATTTTTAATATTTAAAAGCCCACGCGCCGGCACCCTCACAGAACACCTCACCACCGTTTAATCTTCTCATTACCTGGAGGCACGCCACGCTAATGTGGCAGCACCAAAACCGCTGTGCCGCGATCCTGAACAGAGTGGGACACCAATGCCGGGATGCGCTGAGTTCAAAGCCTCTGACAGCATTTTTTTTCCATTTTCTCATGTCTCAGGTGACAACGCACCTGCCTCTGTGAAGGGAGAAAAAAAGACAAGTAGAAAAATGCTGGGGGAGCTTCAGCGTTTTACACACTTTTTTTTCGCTCTGTTTTCCCACTGATCTAGATGCGTGTAAACAAGCCGGCCGACGCCGTACTGTCATTTCCCACATCTGAACGAGAGCATGAATGAGATGTCAGGGTAAAGTTGCGCACTTTCGGCAGCAATTTATTTTGAAGGAGATGGGCCGTGGTGGAGGAGAATCGCAAGCGACGTGCGCATGGTGGCCACCTGCTTGTTTGCTCAGGATGTCAGTCACCCACTGATTTGGTGATTTGCTGCTTCATATGAATGCCGGGTGGTATCGCCTCGGCCATGTGGGCCGACAGCTTCCCTTTGCTAAATGGTTCTTAGCCGTTGGGGGTGGGGGTCTTATACCGATGCTCTGGGCAGGTCACGGTGAGGCGGGTGATGTCGATGTGAGATGCGTTTGAATAAGTCATCTTTCAGACTGCCCCCCCCCCCAAATGGGTGACAGCGAAGGTGGATTGTAGACAGATTACTCACGCGTGACTGGATCAGATGCCGAATGTGGGTGTGTGCTTTCTTCAGGGGCTGGAAGGAGACACTGGCGTTTGTCACCTGACCTCACTCCACCCAAGGCCTCCCCCCCGGCTGACAGCAACGTTGTCAAAAACAGGAGGAGTTTGTACTGGATGGGAAAGTCTTGAGTCCCCAATTTTGAAGGTTGTTTCACAATTTATTTGAGCAGATTCACGCAGATCCACATTGGTTACCGAGACATAAACCGCCTTGATACTCCCACGCAGCGGTATGTCACTCACGGTTACGCCTGTGCCTGCCTGGCCGATGAATTCCAAGTATGGTGCCGACCGCAGCCGAGGATGCGTCACCCGTTATGCGGCTCACTGCCTTACAGGCTCACGTCGCAATATATGCTGTGGTGTGCGGTACAGTTGAACACGGGCAATGAGGCGGCTAACGGCGGTGCGGTGGTGATATTCAGCCAGTCAGCCTGTGCATTTCGGCATCATGCACGGAAGTGCACCCTTTATACTGTAATGCCTCGTCCGCCTAACGGTGCCACCTGGGAACCCACCTGGAGTGGGCTGACACTGCGGCCGGCGGCTGTCTGCCATGTTGAAGGCTTTGCCGTGAGCAGCAGTCGGCCGAAGGCTGTATTTATTTATTTTCCCATCGTAATATAATAAGCAGCATCGTGTGGGCTTGGGGAGGGCGCTGTCCCAGCAGCACTCACATAATATCCTTCCCCGTGTCCTTCACACTCGCAACCGTCAGATTATCCATTACTGCCAAGGGGGCAAACCTGAGTTGGCCCCGAATTACACAATTGAGCTGTGGCTCTTCACCACGTTTTGACAAATAAGGCGCGTAGACGTCCCCCGGACTCTGAGCTGTTTATCTCCGGCCGGGGAAGACGGAGGACTCACCGCTCGCCGGGGGGGTGTAGGGTGGGGGGTTTCTAATGGGCTGCCCCAGGGGCCATAGCGTGCCCAGGGGACATCAGCATCCGGACCAGAATGCTACGCACAAATTCCGGCCGGGAGTGTAAATATCGGCTTTCCACCTGCCAGTTTTAATATGAAACCCAGTTGACAACATTTGCACAATCCCACCCCCCAGTCGCTTGCCATCTACAGAAATAGATGCACCCCTCAGCGGCCCAGTACATGGGATGATATTGTAAGAGAGACCACAGCGCACCGTAATCCCAGCGGATCAAAGAAGTCATCACTAGGTTATATTTAGATCGTCTGTCAGGGGTAGAATATGCTGTTTTAGTACCATGCTTTTATATATTTTCTAATAAAATGCAATGCATACACAGAACATGCCAAACTGAGGACTGACAAAGACAAAAAAACAGTATGCAAAACAATTATGCAGCCGTCCATACTTAAAAAAGAAATGTGTTTTTTTTCTCTGTAGTGCTTTTGCAACTCGAATAATGCGATTCGAAGTCATATGGTGTTATTTCACCGTTTGAGACAGATTGTGGAATCATGGAACATCGTCAGCGACTCACATTCTGTAATTGAGCAAGGTCTGTAGGGTCAAAGGTCTGCAGGCGGCTAGAATGGTATGGGTGAGGAAACGTGGGCATTTCTTGGTCTGCGAATGTTTGAAATGGTCCAGTCCGCTTCTCTGTCTCTCAAAATCCAAAATCAAAGAAGGAGAAATCAGCTGCAATAGTCATGGGTCTAATTCCAGGTTCAAAATGTATATGCTAATTCATTTCATTAGAGCATGTGCCTCTTGTTAATAAATTAACACGTGGCAGAAATACAGCTTTAGTGTGATGAATTTTTCTGTGAGTTGTCAAGTGTAGCATTGTTCAGGGGGGGCGGCTTACACACAGATGGTACAAGCAGTTTGCTGTGATGGTTCAGGATCCCACCACCTTTCCGAGTGTCTGCGGAAACCTGCTTTTTCCTTTAAATATGGGAATTTCGACTCCATCTAAAAGGGGCCGGCTGATTTAATTTAAATTTTTCTTTTTGTCAAATGTAGGTCGTGGTTTCCTTTTGTGCATGAGAATAAATTATATAATGGCGACAGAAGACTCAATAATTATCTTTGTTTTCAGCCACGAGAAAAAAAAAGCACACATGAATCCCTGCATTTGAGGTTCTCATGTTCTGAATATGATGACTCAACGAATTACATCCCCACCCCCGCCATTGTCCTGTAAGAGGCATGAAAAATGGCTTGATGGGTAGATGTATACCTTTATGTCCACATATCTCACACGTAATGCGCGTTTTCTGCAGACTGCCGAGAGTGAAGGTAATGAGCTGCCTTCACTGTCCGTTTTAATAACGACGACAGGAAAACCCAGAGAAACCCTCTGCGGTCCTTAGGGGGGGGATCCTCAGCGCCGCTAACTGGCAAGAAGTCTTAATTAAGCAGGCCCTTAATACGTGGTACTTAAAAATACACTTATCTGCTCCGAAACACATTTCAGCCATTCAGCTGTGGCAGCTTCCCTGTGTGTACGAGGTCTGCCCCTCTGTTACAGTCTGAGTCACTAATGCAACGATTCGTTTAAAATAAATAAGCGCAGTTGTTCCTTCTGTTCATTTTAATAGTTAAACACACCCGTTTCGCAAGATATCCGAATAATAAAGGTTCCTCGGAATTCAAGCACCGTCGGTGCGAAATGTACAATTTGTGTGATTTGTACAGTTCCGGAGCAGATCTGGTTCATTTGCTCATTCTCTGCGTCGGCTTGATGATCGCGGGGATATTTTACCTCTCCGTACTTGTTCGCAGAGATTTACATAGAGAATCCCGGGACTTTCACACTTAGAGGATCTGTTTGTCTTCTTCTGGGTGTGGGGATGTTAGATGTCAAGTGAGTGCCAGGCAAGTTTTAATAACGCACATCTCTTCAGCATCTTCTGTTCAAACACTCCACCGCAGTGGAGTCTTAACGAGAGCTTGCCATCTTTTAATTAACTCCGGGGCTAATTTGGTACTTAATTGACTAATGAGGAGATTTTGTTTTCCCTAATTTGCTTGAAAAACCGTTTCCAGTTAAGCTTTTTTACGCAGCCAGTAGGAGAGGGGAGCATTGGGAAGTGGACCCGGAGTGGGCCGCATTAACTGATTAAGGAGAGGCGGTCCTTTCAGTTGTCGAGGTAACACAAGGCTTCTGGGTTTTTCTTTTATGCTGCCGTCGGGTCTGCTCGGATCCGTTCGGGTCTATTCGGGGCCGCTCGGTTCTGACAAGCAATTAATAAGTCACTTAGCTGAGATTGCAAGTAATAACCGTCAGACGTTACTACAATAAAGCAGAAATCTATAGGATGTAACACGTTTGCCATTTACAATTTTACAGTTGCATTTTATTAATTTAGCAGACGCTTTTATCCAAAATGATGTGCATTTTTTTTTTTGTTGGCAAAGCAGGGTCATACAGGCCCTGGAGTAGCTGCATTCAGGGCCTTGCTCAAGGGCCCGATGCCACACAGCCCCCATTCCTAATACAGGCGTAAATCCCTTTTTATGGAGACACAGAAGGGCATGATTTGCAGTTTGATCTGTGCAGTGACTATGTGTGCAGTGAGCAGACACTTCAGAGTGCTCTGTTGGAATGTGAGCGGGCTGCTTGCTGTTCTAGGTGTGTGCGTGCGGGTGTGACGCCTTCAGAGGCCGATACTGCCGTTCTGTGAAAACCTCTTGGCAAGGTGACATCACGCTGCTCCCTCACGCTCGCGGTCGGCCCTCGCCCCGCGCCTTTCCGTCTGGATTCGCCTGTGGCATGCTGAGCCACACCTGTCATCATTCTAGTAAGAGAGTGACACTCGGCCCAAGTTATGAAGTCAGGGGTCAAAGGTCAGCACAGTGGGCGTCATTAGACGAGATTTAGGCAGAGTGGAGAGAAATGGCTCACCCTGGGCTGGCTGTACGGACCACGTCTGGCCCCCACCTTAGTCACTCTGGCCTGCTTGTTTGCTCCCCACCCAGGAAACGAATACCCACGCCAAGAATTCCAATAAATAATTAGCTCTCCTGTGACAGGGTCTGGAATTACTGTGATACATTAATTGGGCAAAATTAGCATGAATTAAGGCAAATAAGTATAACGTGTAATTTATTACTTACTGAGCACAGTTTAGCTCTGGAAGGTTCCAATTTCCCCCAAGATGGCTTTAACTACTATAATGCATTCCTTAATTTACTCTGTGGAAAATCAATTTTTTCAGAGTTCATTAAGCACCAATATGTTACAATACTTCTCCCCTGAGCGCACATCTACAAAACATTATGCAAATTCCTGGCAGGGTATTCCCAGTATGTAAATAGTGCTAACACCAGTGTCAGGAAAGCGTTGTTATCGAGGCCTTTTGTTTCTCCACACGCCTGTGTATGTTTTTCCTTCCTGAAAATGAAAAGACTTTCGCATCAGGTACAAGACAAATGTAAACCTTTGTCAGGCCCCTATACAGAGATCTAATCAAAATGTCCTGACCGGTTGGGTGTGAGAAGCACCCCTATGAGGCGGAGTCCAGGATGCCAGAGAGGGTGCGCTGGTGTTCACCTTTCCATTGGCAGTGAATTCGTGACATGCTTGTCAAAAAGTATAGAAGTGTGATTCTGATTTCCCTGTTGAAGAGAACGAGTTGATATACTTAGGTCTTGCTGTTGGGTTCGGCCACTTTATAGATGACTTTTCCTGACGTGACGGGGCAGAACGGGCCCTCTGGTGTTTCGCCTTGCTTTAAATCAGCACTGGGATATAGTCTGTCTCATTCTGGGAGCTCTGCACTGAGCCCTGGCCCTGTATCTCGCAGAGAAGGTCATGGACAGGTACCCTCTGGTGCTCCTAACATCTCTGCAAGTCCTGCTGTGGTCCAACCTCCACGGAAATGACATCACCTGTGGGAACGGAGGAGTGGGAATCTAGACTCGCCTGTCGAACCATAAGCCAGTGGTGGGCTTGGACTGAAGACCCTTTGGCTGTTTTGCAGGTCAGGGCATTTTAAAGGAAATTGGAACATATTATGCGCGTAATGATGTTTACCGACACAGGGGTCCTGCTGTTGGACTGGTTGTGAACTGACAGTTGACTATACCAGGGATCTCAAAGTTCCAGCCCGCGAGATGGTTCAATCCAGCCTGCGACATGCTTTTTTAATCATTATTAAATCTGAGCTACCAATCGATCAAGAACATTTTTTTTTGGTTGAGCTTGAGACCTCTGGTCTACATTTTGTGCTCACCTTTCTTAATGGTTAATGCACTTATGGTGCCGAAACATGCTGTACATTGTCATGCTTCCAGGTCCATTTTGCCACGTTCCTCAGGGCAGACAAAGGAGGAAGCGAAGCAAAGAGTGAGTTGACAGAGAAGACAGGAGAGTGCTCCACGACGAGACGACCCTCTGAGGCACGGGCGGTAGGCCTGCATGCTCCGCATCTCCACTCGCTCTTTCTTTATCGCTATGGTTTCCTTAAAGCTGCGGCGGCATCGACGGCCCAAGGAGCGCTTTTCTGGCTTGTTATAGGCTCTCAGAGATACCGCCACGCGTGTGTAATGAGCTGCCTTTCTCCGCCACCTTATTTATTTATTTCCCAAAGAATTTATGTCCTTTGCATGCAGAATAGATTTATTTTGATCTGCTAAAAAAAAAAAAGAAAGCAAAGAAAAACGCCGACTGGTAACAAGTGTTTATGCCTGTCAAACAGTGAGCTAGCGTGATTAAACGGGCGCGTCGGTGAGACTACAGATCCCCGCTCACCAGGTTATTTGTAGACGCCAGGCACCACTGTAGATAGCGGGTGGTAAATCACGTCACGGGCTTTTTATAACTTCAAAGCATCTAGATTGATTACTTTAGGCTGGCGAGCTCGTGCGTAATGTTCAGCGCTCCTGAAATCCGTAACAATCCGCGCCGCCGTCCGTCCAATTGGGTTGTAACTTATGGAAAAATGTATTCCGGCAGCATTTGTCAAAGTTGAATGCTAGGGCCCCCAATCGGTCGCGGTTTATGCTACTGGAAGGTTTGTTTTTCCCCCTCCGCTGTTCATTTGCAAATGACTGCTTGTATGTGCTTAACAAACGGTGGCTAAACAAGCCGAATGCCGATGTGCTCAGGCCTGTCAGATTCGTAGCAGACCTGGGGGTCAGTATCAGGTAACCAAAAGCCTTTCTTAAAACCCCTGGGACTGAACCAAAGTATTATTAGTAGTGAAGTGCAGGGGGTTCACAGATTGGGCCCACTGATGTGGATTTTGGGTCCAGACTCTCACAATCTTGTCAGAACCCTGTAATTCCCCCCCGCCTCGGCCACAGAAGGCAAAGTGTGTGTAAGAGAGGGACAAAAAAGACCCCCCCCCCGTCAAATTCTGCTTGGTAATTTATAAAGTCCCACGCCGAGCATGTCTAGCAGAAAGCAGGCTAGCCTTACACTCTGCGTTTGACCACAGTGCCCATACCCCGGTCTTTGGGGATAGCGGCACTAAGACCCCTTGGCTGGCTCTGCACGGTAATTTGCTCTCTAATGAGTTTCCCTGTACTGCCTATGGCCAGGTGTCTCTGCGTAATGAAGGGAACTGAAGCGGTCTTTAAAGGATGTACCTGAGAGATTGATCTCAATGTGGCTGTCCCCTTGAAGGGTCTCCAGGCGCTCTCTACCCTTGAGTGTTATCCTGCCCTCCCCCCCTCAATTTTCCATGTCACATGTACGGTTCTTGCATCATCTATCTGCTGGCATTGTTTGTTAAAATCCAGCTCCCGCATTGTGAGGCAAGCTCCCTGTTACCCCATTTGGCTTGGGCACTCACAGCTCACAAGTCGGGAAAACTCTCTGCCATTCTTGCCCCACCTTGGCCGACCTGCTGCTGCTAAGCTACCATCAGAACCAGTCTTGAGGGGTCCGAAATTATGGACCATTTTTTCTGGCTTTGCTTGACCAGAATCTGTAAATTTTCTGACCACCAATTCTGTCTTGTTTGTGGGAGTTTTATTTAGACAAATAAATAATTAGAAATGTTTTGACGGCAGAAAGAAAAATTATTGGTTCAGATGATGGTGGGTACAACCAATCAGATGTCCTCCAGTTGCTTGGACCCACCTCCTGTACAAACTGATTGGTTTTCTCTTTGAACCAATCCTCTTCCACCCTCAGAACATTCCTTTTGCCCTCAGAACATTTTTGTATAAGTAAAACTCTCACAGGCTTCTCTCTCATAACCAGTCTGCCATCCGTTGCCAGTAACAGGGCTAGCGGTAGCCAGTATGGTAATTGCGGGGAGCCCCCCCCACCCCCCCCACCCCCAATCGCTGCATCCTTTACATGCCTGGCTCGATTTAGAATTTAATCTCTGTGAAGGGATTAGATTTCATGCTCACTTTAAATTTCAAATGCTCTGTGGGAGTACATGTAGCGTTCGCAGGAGAAAATCCCCGTATTATATTTCATAGTTTACGAACCAGTGGCCAGTGGGCTTCTGATATGAATGCCGGACCTGAAATCAGGGGCGCCGATACGCATCTGGGGTGCCGCATGGACTTCCGTGTACCGGTGCAACACCGGAGATTCCAGCCTTGTGTTGTGTCTATGTCGGTGAGACAGTTGCCGGCATCCTTGGCAGCCGGGTGATCCGTATCGGGAGGGCGGAGGCCTCTGGTGAGTTTCAGGGTGAGGATGAACAGCAAGCCCCAGCCAGCATGGGTGTTATTCCTTGTGCGTCACACGCTGCTATCTATTGGGATGTCAACAGTAGGTGTGACGTTGATGGGCTTCTCAAGTGACAGCATCACCTCCAAGTGAGAAAGACATCCTATCAAGTAATAACCAACATTTCTGTGGCTTTTTATCAGCAGGAACTGGCATCCTATCTAGGGCGTAGCCCAAGCACCTCTGATGCCACATCCTTCACTCCACCCTCTCCCAGAATGCCTTTACTTTCACAGCTCTTCAGACAGCCCTGCGTAACTGAAACTTCTGTCTACACGCACATACACACTCAGAACACACACTTCTCTATTTTGTGTGATTGGCCATCTCCAGAAGCGTGGTCACCAATGGAATTTTGAGGGTGAGTTCCGTGTCCCCAGTGTGTAAGGGGGGGTGTGTCTCTGTGTACGGTCCGTGTATGTACGCATGTGTACATGTGTCCTGGTCCCTACACGGCACACTCATGCTATCCCAGCCCCGCAGTCCTGTCCCAGGCTGCCCTCCCAGCCTTCAGCCTGTGATCGCAGTCTTTTTTATTCCTCTTTTTTGCAAATGATGAGTGACCCTCATATTATTGGCTTCGCCCGATGTATTAAAATGTGCGGAACATGATATTTTGACAGTTTCTTAGCATTATTGTGCTTATTTGCGTTGCACCAGATGTACATGTTTATTGCCATACAGTCATCCATCAGCTTATATCCTGTTGAGTAATCTGATCATACTTACATCCAAAGTCCCATAAAAGCCTTAATGAAATATATCAAGAGAGGTCCGAAGCAGACGTCGTGGATGTTAGCAGACATATTTAACTGTGTCCGGTGTACTATGGGTGTTTGGATAAATGTTTGTGGTATTGTATCTTGTGTTATACAGCACATTTGACCTTTCCCCTATAATGATCGAGATACATCCAGATTGGCTTAAGTCTTCGCTTCTGGAACATAACCCGGACGTAAGATGATGGATGCCTGTAATTATTGTAATTCTATTTATTGTATTACTGTAAGCACCTTAATTTATGTTTGTGATCTGTGTTTCATGTTTAATTTGTGTGTGACGGTGGACTGAATGAGCATTGCACAGGTGACTGTTTACTGTGCATATTACAATAAACTCCTGAATCCTGAATGGTGCATTTATTACTGCATAAAACCATCTGGAAGCAGTCCCAGGTTCTCCTTGCACGTCGGACGAGCTTGTGTATGAAAGGCACTTCAGAGCGTAATTGGAAATATCCACTTGACTTCCTCATACGAGTTAAATTGTATTTAGCGGCCGAGGGCCGAGAGCCGGGCGCCTTGTTGTGTAGCGATCTCCCGCGATTTCACGCTTTGCTGATAGGAAATCGGGACCCCGCGTGTCGGTAAATGAGCAGGGGATTGTGGGAGGAGAAGTCTGCCTGTTATGGCCTCAGGAAACTCTGCCGACAACAAGGAAAATGAGCCGGCCCGGTGATGTCATGGGCTGGAAACACAGCATAAACACAAAGATGAGATTGGGATGTCCCACGTGGCAGCAGCTGGCTTCAGACACACCTTTTCAAAAAGTGTTTCTCACCATATTTGTACATGTGTGGTTTTTTAGAATGCATTGAGCATTTTTAAATATATATATATATATATATATATATATATATGTGTACTGTTGCCTAGCATAGAAATTGCAGAAATGTTCTTTTATGACAGCGAAGCTTTCTGAGATATGCAGACACGGTGATTTCGGGATTATAGCACTTGGGCTGAACTTGTCCAGGTCTACAGTGTCATTTCTTACCGTCTCTGTCAGGAGCTGTGTGAGCAGGGGCCTCTGTAGGCCTGTCCTCTGTGTTATGTATCACTGAGCACCGGCATGAAATCGTCTTCACCCGTTACGGTCACCCCAAAGCTTAATTTGAGCCGAATGTCTCCTCAGAGTAGCTTTGACGCGATGGGCTCGTGCAGCCTTCCACACCCTCTGCTTACCTCCGCTGTTAATATTCCCAAATAAGAATTGAAAGGAGCCCAAAGGTAACTCACCAGTAGTCCGTTCGGTCTGGAAGAGAGTTTGAGAAATCCTGCTCGATTTAATTCACATTCTCATCCCGACATTTACAGGACAAAATATCCTAACGCTATTAAACATTTTTCCAGTGTGGATTTTTATGCTTATATAGCATATTTTTTCCTTTTATAAATAGTGCATATATATATATATATATATATATGCATTTGTAACCGATCGTCAGACACAGTCCTTCTGACTAGTCTGACTGAT
>JAODKC010000064.1:23737732-23753396 GCA_026777985.1 Mormyrops attenuatus
AGGAGTCACTTGTACAGAAAGACCAGTTTCACCGGGAGTTGGGGGGGGGGGGGCGGGGGTGGTTGGGGGATAAGGGAAGACCCCCCCAGAGGCAACACGGACACCAGGAAAGCAGTGGCCAGAGGCTGGTGCTTAATGCCGCTCCCTTCCGTGATTTGATCCCTCTCGTTCAGGCTGTGTTTTGTCCCCTGGTCAGTTTGCTCCTTGTCAGCGGTTCCGTTGACTTCTGCGGTACCAGCAGAACTGGTTTAAAGCTCATAGTCCACTCCACCATTTAAAGCAATTACATCAGGACAGGGGTGGGGTCCAATTAAGTACAATTTTGCTTATAAACTAATGCTAATTATAGGCTAATAATTAGCCCATGGTTAGATATTATGATTCTGGGAGCTGGTTCTGGTCAAGGACATTAACCCTCAGAGCTGATAGTGGCTCCTCACCAGCATGCCCCCCCCCCCTTTGGAGCTCAGGGCTGGTGGGGCCTGACCTTTACTTCTTGGAGCCGAGCTTGATGTTGATCCAGAGGCCCGGCAAACAGTGCCCTACGCAGCCTTCACCATACCCCCCCCCCGCCCCACCAAGGAGCAGGCGAAACACAGAGCAGCTCACTGCACTCTGGAGGTACATCCTGCTCAGCGCTCTTACCAGCATCCTTACCACCTCTGCTGATGGAAACCAGATCCTTTGCCAGCTCCCGCATTAAAGTGAGATTGCTTCGATAACACAGAAAAAAACATCCATAATTCATTCATAATACTGTTGTTTTATCTTGGTCTCATTAAAAGTCAAAAAATGACATAGTTATGGGAACGTTGCACGGAAAATAATATGAACTGAACGTGTGTGTATATCTTGCTGAGATCGAGACGATCCAGCTCCTGCTTAGGCGCGGGATCAGACATAATTCCTCCTTTTTTCCGCTGTCCTAATAGATCAATTTCTTTATATAAATTCATCTCGAACGAACTGATTAAACAGCACAGTGTCTCTGCGTTGAGAGGCCCATTAGACATTTGTGACAGTAAATTACAGCACATTTACAATCCAAATGAAATTTCATAAGGGAGGGATATTGGGAACCGCCCCGTCCGTCTTCGAGCCTCCCTGCCAACGTCTTTGTCTCTTGTCTGACAAGTGCATCACATCAGCGCCCCCTGTGGTGGACTACAGCACCTGCAGGGTCGAGGAGTACGGACATTCTTTCGCAGGTGTGCTGAATCTCTTCCACTTCCCCCGATCAGCCGCCATCTCCACAAAGAGCCAGACCCAGCTCTTCCCTTCAGCGGAGGGTGTCTTTGTATCTTTCCATCCAAAAGGGTGGGACACCCACCTGGCCCCCGCCCCTCTTTGGCTCACTTTTTTGTTGCTGTTCGCCCCCTAAATAATGAATCATCCAATCAATTTCTTTCTCTTTGTTTTGGGCCCCGGAGCCTGGGATGTGTCAAAGTCGATGTGCTTGATCTGAAGGGCCGGGATTAATGCCCCCCCACCCCCACCCATACTCAAACCTCACATCTCCATGGCGGGTCTGGCGCAGGCCTTTACAGTCAAGCACCCCACTCTTTCCCAGAACAGGCTGTTGAAAGATTCCTGTTAGGCCCGTAATTTCGGAACAAGGCAGTACAGCAGTCTGCCTGCATAATGAACCAGGCAAGGACAAGACCTGTACAGCAGAATCGATGTCATGGGGAGGGAGGGGGTGCCCGGGAGTATCGGGGGCTTGTTTTAAGCAGAGATGAGTACAGAACCCACACTTCCGTAGGTGTTTCCACCTGGCTTTCACGGTGGTGAATTTCCCGCAGTGTTTGGATACTATAGCAGGCAGAAGCTCGGCAAAATTGAGCCTCGACTCCCAGTGTCCTTAACTGGTCTCCACCACATTCAAAGGCGCCGGTCATGTGATGCGTGGAATATAGTTAGCGATTACCGACTAGTGCTGTTTGCTGTTTTTTTTCTGCATGACTTGCATCAGGGTTCAAGGAAGCTTCTAGAAGCAAGCTGGGGGTAAGTGGCATGTGATCTTTATAGCCCTGAAGAGGCAGCACCCCCGAGTCCCTGAAAAGGAAAAAGGAACCACCATTTTTTTTAGGGCGGGGGGAAGGGGGGAGTTCAGGGCATGTGATTTGAAGATATCTGTCTCTCACCTTGTGAAGTCGGCAGGTGAGGCTCTATCCATGGAACAACATTGAGGAGAAGCAGGCTTCTGAAACAGCACTTCAAGCACAAGTGTCAGGATTTACACTGCTCTTTGTCTTTTCATGGGGGTGGCTTAATCCCTGCGTTTTCGTACCAACTCTACGGGAGACAGCCTCTGGCTTGGCTGGGGATTGTTTCATCTAAAAGGCGTGGCTAGCTTCTGCCATAGGAAGATGACAGGAAACTGCATTTGGAACGATTTCCTTTGGCACCACAAAAAAATTTGACAAACGAGAGGTGACCTTGACTGGCAGGATCACGTGGGCCATCGTCGCTTGTACCGACTCTGGGGTTAAACTCTGGGGGATTATTATTAATGTCGCTACCAAAGCCACAGACTCTGCCCTCATCAACCCCAACTGCCTGACACCAACATGGCCGACACCAATATGGTCCATATATGTCCACCAATATATGTCCTCAGATCGTTGTTTAAAGTACGTAGTGAAAGTACCACTCACCCTATGACGGTAGCACTTCCACAGAAGTGGGACCATCCTGACAGGTAAAAAATCATAGAGAATCCATGTGAATGTTCCCATAGGCCAGGTCTCCATCCACATGTAACCATGGACACCGGTGGGCCTAAAGCCAGCTTGTACCACCCAAGAGGGGATCGAAGCCTAATCCACACAGTGCCTTTCACACTCCTGCTTTGTTAAAATCCATTCATACCCATTATTCGGTGCTGCCTGTCATGTTACCCCCTCTGCTGATGGAAACCAGACCCACCTTTGGATGAAGTTAATTGTCAACAGAAAGGTTGGTTTGCAAGGTCATTACTGTGCCTGTAATATGTCTACTGTATACATTCACGCTGCATGGCACAAAAGCACATTTGTTTACATATAATTTAATAAAAACCTAACACATTATTTGTAAATTACCAGGGGCTGACACGATGTGTGAATTCTGGTCATATTTTCCATTTTGTGAAAAACATCTGAATATCAAGTGCTTGTGAATTTCAAATTTTACAGAGATTTAAGACAATAAAATCCTTTTGTATGCAACATAAATATGAGTAGTGTAATGATCCTCTGTTCCTTCCAATGCTTCTGAGGGCAGTTCTGTCTTATTTCTGTAAAACTTGGAAAAGAATGGAAGGAACCTAAAGTTATTTAAATGATTGGCCTTTTAAACTGATGTCGCATGTGTACATCATATATTTGTTATTATTAAATTTAAATGAAGTGTGCTATATATAACACTGTTGGAGAATATCATTAACCTAGTAGTGTTAACCTCCACAAATAATTAACAAAGTATTATTAAAAAAGACAATTAACTTGAAGTGTAAGTCCTGAAGTGTGCGGCATTTTATTGCTTTGTCCCCTTGGGTTGAATGCGCTGAAATCGCTGCTGTTCTGCACTCCCATAGCATGCATTCGCTCCTTGCATTGAGTTAGTTCTGTAGTGCAGTTCTTTTTATGAACTGAACAGGGGTGAGTTTCCCAAAAATGTAGCAAATAAAGAACAAGATAACAAACACCATAGATAAAGAACAAGTGAGATCAGCAAGTGTTTCCCGAAACGAACAAACTTTAGGCAATCCTTTGCTAGCTCCTCCCCAGCCTCTGGGTGAGAAAAGCACAGACTGTCGACAACAGGAACAATCGATTCCATGCATTTTAAAGGTGGAGTATGTCATTTGACTGTCACATCAGACACATGCAAATTTTAAAAATAATAATAATTAGAAAATCAATAAAAGCACATGAAAGCAACCAAAATTAAGACCAAAATAAATTATTTGTTGAAAATGTGACGTCGCTTCCTTGTAAACAAAGCACAGTGAGGAGCAGCAATAGGAACAGGAAGTAACAGATCTCAAAAGAAGCCTTAAAACCACTTATTGAGGAGGTGGCCAGAAATATGTTTTAATAAAATAATTATTGCAGTGTAGCCTGCATAACACACGTGACAGTAACAGCGCCGCGGCATTCAGGGGGAAATCTTAGAGCTCCCAAGGACTTGTGTAGGCACCAGAATCGCATTTTCCACTTGCCCGGAGCACCCTCTAAAGCAATGTGTGTCTTTGGTGTGCAGTGTTACACCTCCCCTCAGCCACTGCTTGGGGATACTACACTGGAGTCAGCAGCTGTTAGCTAAGAGGATACCTGATGTCTCCCAATAACCAGCCACCAGCAAACACCATCCTTTGCCATCTGACACACTCAAATGCTGGACCAGCATCATGTGGACTCCCAGGCCACTTAGCCACAATGTCTGTAAAATATCCTTAGATGCATATTACTTTGACAATTAGGCCTAGTGCCAAGAACCCTTTTTACTTACGAAGGTGCAGGTGGGATTCAAGAGGTTGCAAGTAAGAATAGGATTGAGCGTTCCATCCTCTGCACTCAATATGCCTGCAACGGTACGAAAACCAATTTTAGTGTCACACGAGGCATCCCCTCCTGCTGGAAACTGTATGCAGTTGTGCATACGATGCAATAGGATGCGAGAATGTGATCAATGCATGCTCAGATCTGGACACAGCAGCCTTGCTGAGGCCATGTGCATCGCGGATGGTCTGCAAGAACCCATCGGTGCTTAGAAACAGCATGCATCTTCAGAAGATGCATGATGGACTGAGGGCAAAATTCCACTCTGTTCCTCTTTTCAATTTATCCTGCACCAGACCAGGAGGCTCATTATTTCACCCCAGGCCAGCCTGTATTTCCCTATGAATTGTTCATTGCTGAGATGGTCTATGGGGTTCACATCAACCCACAAAACGGCATTTAGACCAGCAGCTTGTCTTCCTGGGCGGCATTGTCTCAAACGTCGTCTTGGTTTAGTTGTACAGTCCTCTGCCATTGCTGGTCGTCAGGGGTGATTCGCCTTCCCAATTCAAAGGGTGTGACTGAACACAAAGGAAATTTGATTGGTTATCTCATTATGTACCATGGTTGCTGAGAATTTATGGATTGTGCCCCATTCCGTTATGAATTGGAATATTAATTGGAATTTGAATTGGAATGAGAGGAAGAAGATTTTAATTCATTTTAATTCAAAGAAATTCAATGAAATCAAACTACTCAGGAATGTCATTTAATCTAGGAAAATATAAATTATGCAATAAATGTACTTTCTAGATGGTAGATGTATATATTGACCTTATATACGTATTAGTGAGTGAAGTGAACTTTATACTTGCATGATTGTACGATCAAAATTGTGTAATTGCTTTAGCCCATTCTTACAATATGCATCTGGATTTTGTCAGCCGAGTCCTTTTCCATGGGCAAATATTTATTGTTCTTGCATATTTAACTGTTCATGCACGTTAGCATTTGTGAGTCTGCAATGGCTTTTTTGTGAGCGTCCGCAGTTGTCAGATGGATTAGGTTGTGACAGGGTTACTCATGTGACTGTATAAGACTGTGTGAAGTGCTCTTCCACCATAGTGCGCAAAATGACAGTTAAATTATTAATTTTATAGGGGATACTTCAAATGTGGAATTCTTTTATTCTGAATATTAGTAACACGCTGTTCTGGCAGGTGCTGGAACAGGGGGGCGTGGGCGATGGGTGCTTTTTTCCGCCATGACTTTTCGTGATCGTGGAGTGGGATTCAGTGAATGCTGTTTATGTTAAACATGTAATTCATATTGGGTTGTTAAGCTGCATTGTTACAGGTGCACCAACACTATGTATATGAATTTATGTGAAATCAGTCCCGTTTTAATTGTACTTCCTTATATTCAAATCCGAATTGGGATTCTGCACCCTGTTCTCAACCAATTTTATAAATTGAATTAGAATTTCAAGGTCATTCTCAATTCAATTCTGAATGGTGCACGATCCTGTTTTGCACTGAAATTGCATACAGGTGTTAAAACAATCGGCCCTTTTTGTGCTAATTTGCAGCCGACATCATAGTTTTATTCTGCAACATTGACCTTATTGTGATCATTAGCATCGATGTGTTTTTGCCATCCGTTTTGGCCGATCTTTGTGTCTCTGTGATAGGACAGCAGGCAAAAGTTCAAGTAAACAATGATCTGAGTACTCATAAAATTACGAGCAAGATTATGAACTACTTTACTTACGAAGGGTTCTGAGAAACATTCGTTGATTAACGATTTATCTTAGGCGCTAGATAGCCAACTACTCAATGTTGCAAAGCTTTCAGGAATCCCACCCCAGGTAAACAGGAAGAAATAAAGCAGTTTATGTTGGTTTAGGTCTTATTTGACATTTTACAGGAGAACTGCCATTGCCACAGTCTAAAAACATTTCACACATTCCTGTCAGCAGTGATGTGTGAAGCAAAGTGACTCCAGCTTTTTCTGGTATCTGTCTGCTCAAGTCGCGTGGCAGCCAGCGCCGTGGCGCCCCCCCCCCCCCAAGACACGGCCAACCTCCTCGGCAGGACGGAGGGCCACACCAGACCGAGAACTCAGAGAGACGTTACGGTGCTCAACCTTCTCGTCTTCTCCTCAACCAGACGGCTAATGGCCTCCGGCGGCTAACGATTTTACCTCATGTCTGGTACAGGGCACAAGCAAGCGTCGAGCCCCCGCAAGCAGTAAACACTTGGGCTGCTAACAGGCAGAGGGCTGACTGCTACTTAACCCTGACCTCTGCTCTCCCATCGCTCTGGGTCGCATGTGTAGCCGTCCATTCCAGGTCTTAACAGAGGTGCTAACTTCTAAGAGTTTTTGGGGGGCGGGGCAATTGTTCATATTTTTTATTATTTTCTCACAATTTACAGTACCTTTACATAGCTGTAACATGAGAATTTTCAGGAAAATGGTGTAGAAGTCCCTTCCTCTTAGCACGTGGTGGCATTGTCTGGGGTGGGGGGGGGGGGGCTGTTGGTGTGTATCAATATGCAGAAAAGCTTGATGCAGACACGTCTCATCATGTGACGGGTGTCCGTATGCTTCTGAATGGTGTTCCCCGCCTTTCAAAGGGCTTCATTCTCCAGCTGCCCAAACTGCACAGGAGTGAAGGGTTGGAGAAGCACGATCCTTTGAGCATGAAGCCCATCACTGCTCCTGCAAGCTTGAAAGAAAGGTGTGGGAGATGTCTTCAAACGGGCAGATATTAGGTTTAAGTGGGAATTGTGGGTGTGGTAGGCCAGGAGATTGGGAAGCAGCTCTCCCTCGATCTTGCTTTTGAGTAGGAGAGGAAAAATCAGCTCACTTGGTGGTTATAAACTCCTGGCAGGCTGAAGCATCGTGTCAGACAGAGCAACACTTCCCTCCCAGGAAATGCCCTCCACACAAATGGGGGAGTGCATAAGCATGTCACATCTTCCCAGCAAGCTGCCTGCATCCCCTACCACTTCAGGTCTGCATGCAATATTTACTCAAGTCTGGGAGTGAAACTTCAAGGTCTGGTCATTTGAAAGAGCAGGCAAATCACTGATTGTCTCTTGTCCTCATAAAAGAGAATATTTTCTAGGACATGCTAAGAGACAGATCAAAACACGCTTTCTGAGGACTGACACTTGCAGTGGTACTGACGCGTTTTATGTGAGACTCATTAATAAAGATGCACCCCTGGGGAGAGAGACAGGGGAGAAAGTGTGTGTGTACAGAACTTTTCCCCCGTTTGAAATGTCAGGTGCAATTTCGGAGCTGTGATCTTCAGATAACAGCATTCAATCACCACCATTCTGCGGCTGTTTACCACGACTCCATGCCGATTGCCGTGTCAGTGACAGGTGTTTGTGTTTTAAAGACCGATATTGGAAGGAGCATGAAATCAGTCACGACGCCTGCACCCAGCTGCGTCTCTGCCTCGGAATCGCATCGTTTAACACCAAGCCGTGCAGAACACTGCGCCTCAAAGCGGATGTGTGTTTGAGGCCCTTGTCTTCAGATTAAGATCTAATTTAATTAGCTAGCAATTCCTGCTCGGTGCTCTTAATTGTTGCTAAGTGATATTTCATAGACGTGCACCGAAAGATTAGTGTCATTAGATTGCTTATCAAAACTCTAAGCAGGAAGCCGCTGTTTGGTTCTGGTGAAGCATTAGACAAGCTTTGAGGATGTTTAAATATGTAATATAAACTTTATAAATACATAAATTTGCTGTTATTAAAGGTTTCATGACTGCATTGCATCTGTCACGGTATCCACAGAGTGTTATCACGTATGTCACTTCCTGCGTGCCCAAGTTCTGATCGCGTGGGCCGTGTTTACGCTGAAAACAGCATGGTTTGTAAATAATGCAGAGTAATTTATGCAGCCCCACAGCGCAGTTTGCAAGCGCCCAGGATGATAAATGTATTTAAACTTCCAGAGATAAAAAAAGAAGCACTTACTTAGAATGTAGCTTTTAGCTAGCATATTAAATGTGTCACCCCGTAAAATGAAGTCTTGTAAACGCTTTCAATATTTATGTTTTGCTATTTGTCAACTAATGTCGGATGATGAATTAATGAACAAAGCTCTCAAATTGCTGGCTCTGAGAATCGTGTTTGCAGCACATTTATTTTTTAACAGCCCCCACCCCGTACATGAGAGCTGCGGCGGAAATGAACAGATTGTGTTGTTTCGTGTCATATGATACCATTCATTCCTCATAAGGTATCAGTTTAGCCTTTTCAAGCACCGATGTTAATAAAGCCAGCACACAAGCAGCAATTATCTTATTAGCAATTAGCCTGATGACAAGGAATTGTTGTGTTGTTGATCTTCTGATCTTCATTATGAACAAGGTTGTTCCTTTCCTGGAGTGCTCACTAAGCATCCACTGCATTAGTGTTGAAGGGCAGCGCATAGTGCATAAAGGTATTAGGAAGTGCTAAGGTTTTACTAACGTAAGTGCTTATAAATATCTATGCGTTGCTAATGTAGGCATGATGAGGACCTTATGCAAAGCCCCTAAAGTTACACTGTTACCAAGTAGGAGTGTTTCTACTTCATAATGTTGAATCCCGTGTGGTTTTGAATTCCCCCTGGCTCTCGGTTGTGGTACAGTCCTGACATTGGGGAGTCTTCATTACTACTTCAACAGATGTTGATCGTAATGATCGTTGGTGAATGAGGAGATGCCCAACACGGGAATGAACGTGTGGGATACCCCACTGTAGTGTAATCTCACAAAAGGCGTCAACAAGAACACTGCCTTCCTGTCGTTTTTGGGACACGTCTCCCTGCGCCCCAATCCTCTGACCGCAGAAATTAAGCTAATTATTGGTGATGGACAGCGTCAAGTCAGAGATGAGCACAGCTGGAAGGAAGCTGCAGTGACAAGGCGTGATGAAGGCTCACAGCTAGAGCAATAGGCCCCAGATTTAACCCCAAGTAAAGTCATTAAAATTAAAGGTTCCTCTCTTCTGTAGATCTACATCTTTTCCCATGAACAGGATTTGAGTGCCACGTAAAAAGAAAATAGTATCCATCTTGTTGTAATTTTTGCATTTGATTGTAGTTTATGGCCTTTATCGACAGTACTTTCTTTGCTGAGGGTTGTTTCCAAATTTCCTTGATGCCAGCTGGGGCAAAAATCATTAAGTGTTTCTCTGTGTCATTTGGCAAAATTAAGTCAAAGTATCACTATTGTCATCTTCAGCTATATGAGTAAGTAGCAGATCTGATCTTCAACTGAGATGAAATTATGAATTTGTTGGTCACAGTAGACGAAGAACTGTGACAAATAGAATACAAATATAAAAGACCATCCATCCATCCATCCATTTTCTGAAACCGTTTATCCTATTCAGGGTCGCGGGGGGTTCAGAACCTATCCCGGAGGCTATGGGTGCAAAACAGATAAAAGATTGACAATCTGGTAGTTTAAACATGACATACTGAGATGGATGTAAGATGTCAAAATAGACAATAAAACATATAGTTTAACTCTGTGTGTGCATGTGCGTGCATCTGTGTGTGTGTGTGTGTGTGTGTGTATATGTGTGTGGGGGTGTGAGTACATATATATAGACAGACACTGTTGTCCAAATGGCCGTGAGTTGTATTGGCTGGAAAGTAATCGATTATGGTCTGAAGAAATTTGTAGACTGTTGTGGAGCAGCTATGCATAGACTGTGTCTAATTGCAAACATCGTGTGTGTGATTATTATTAGGCCATATGACCAGCTTCATACACATACATGTCACATGCAGGTGTGAGGTGGCCATAGGTCATATTCATCTAACATATACAGTCACGGTGGTGTTGGGTATGCATCACATGAAGAGTGTGTTATGCTACAAGACCATAATGCATTTCTTCCACGGTCCTCCGCTAGAAATCGCACATGCACTCGGGGTGTGGGAGGAGGGCCGTAGCACACATTGTCTTCTGCATTGTTAGCTCTTTCATTAGGCCTTGTGGTGAAGAGCTCTGCTTTTGTCTTTTGTTGTTTAATTAGCCAGCTAATGTTGTTAGTCTGCGCGTCAAACCCTTCATTTGTCTTCCTTAAAGAGCTGTTCTCTCTCTTTTTTTCCCTCCCAAGGAAAGCCTCTGCCTTAAATGCGTGTGGAAATACAATGTTAATTAAATCCTAATAAGCGCTGTTTGATAGCAACTCATCAACGGCCGCGGCGAGATCGTTAGGACCGGCCAAGGGACCCCCCCCGGACGCGTTTCGGATGGGCTTCTTATTAAAATAAATGCCTTTTCACCGATTTTTCTCCCCCCCTCGCCGCTGCGCTTCCGCGACATTTTACTCTATCGGCCAAACGTGTAAGCGGATAATATAGTTTGTCGTACATGAAATTTTAGTCCCTTATTGATCCCGCCAATATTCCTGAGCACTTAACCTTTACATTAGCCAAATATGAAGCGGTTTACTCTATGTGTGTTTTTGACTGCCTCCTCTGGTGGCGTCCGTGATCAATAGTGCACTGTGCTGTGCAGTTAAGGAAGTGTCCGAGAAGGACTCCCACATTAAACTCAGGGTTCCCATTAAGTGGCTATATAAAATCCACTGAAAGTCGTAGCTCAGACTCAGCCACGTCGCTATAAGTTCCAGTGCAGGAGCGCTTAAGCCCAATGTATTTTACAGATTGCAAACTGACATGACTGGGCACCTACTGTGGCCATCTGATTGGGCGAGAACCTTAAGAATAATGTCTTTTTTAGAGCCACTCGTTAAACCTCCTCTGCACTGCATTCTTGGTGAGTCAGGAAAGATGAAACGTTTCTATATAGCTGATGCTGGTGCCCAACCCAGCTTCCCTTTTGTTACCTTGTGCGCCTTGTTCGAGGGAACAGGATAGGAAGAGGAATGCTGAGTTTAGGGACTGAAAAAGATGAAGCCAGCTGTTTCCGGACAGATAGATGTACTGGAATATCAACAGAGACACAAGCTGTTGGATGCCACCGCCATCATAAGGGACAGCTGTGTTACTGTCACCGATGTCTCATGGTTCTCATCCCAGACATTATTCTGTACTGCAAGAAAACCTCCGCGGGGTGGCAAACAGGACCGTGTGATGGTGATTTGGCACCTGGTGAAAAAGTTTGTTTTCCAGAAGTTTCCCTTTTCGGAGTTGGACCGGGCTGCGATAGGGCTGTGACCAAGACAAGGACGGAATATGAGGAGCTAATTTCATGGACGATATAAACCAATGTAACCTTGATTGATCTGCGATGGACAGGGCAAGTGGTTTGGGACGGCCATCGGCTGGTATCTGGGTTATCAGGTTGGAAAACAAAACAGAAAATCTAGCAGAAAATGGACAGCTGGAACCGATCAATACAAATCCCTCCAGTCACTGAGTGCCATGAGCCCCCCCAAACTTTAACATTTTTTTTGCCTCATCAGTCCCTGGCCTCCTACTATAGTTCAACTTTGCATGTGCATCTAAGACTGTATGTATGTATGTGTTTTTATCTGGAAGTAAAGGTAGCAAAGGCCTGCCTGGTTAACAAAGGGCCAATAGAGGGCTACTTGGTTAACAAAGGACCAATAGAGGGCTAATTGGTTAACAAAGGGCCAATAGAGGCCAACTTGGTTAAAAAAGGGCCAATAGAGGCCAACTTGGTTAACAAAGGGCCAATAGAGGGCTACTTGGTTAACAAAGGGCCAATAGAGGCCAACTTGGTTAAAAAAGGGCCAATAGAGGCCAACTTGGTTAATAAGGGCCAATAGAGGCCTATTTGGTTAATAAGGGCCAATAGAGGCCTATTTGGTTAATAAGGGCCAATAAAGGCATACTTGGTTAACAAAGGGCCAATAGAGGCCTACTTGCTTTAACACAGGATAAGCATTATCTGATTTTATTACCCTATTTTTGTCATACACATGGGTAAAACAGCATTGACCATTGTGGGATCACATCAGAGTGGACTTAGCGATGTGATGGAAATAGATTCCTGAGTCAAAGCTATAAGGCACCCTGCCATCTTGTCCGGATGACCCTGACACTGGATTTGTCTTGTTTTGAACCCGCGGCCATGTGCTAATTAATCTATGCCCTGGGAGAGTGACCCTGGGCCACCCAGCAGCCAACTGGCTCAGCATAAACAAATGGGACACATAATAATAAGTGGCGTGTTCATTTACCTCGATGCAACGGCCTCCCTGTCACGTCCCCCAGTCCTTCACCGGATCGGCAGTTAAACAAACGACAGGAGGGTATGAAATTTCTCTCTTTATTCCTGAAGGACATCTAAGGGAGGCAAAGGTTCCTTTGGCTAAACCGGAGACACTCTCCACCATCAGCCGAACCAAAGAGACACTGTTTGCCATTGGCTGAACCGAAGAGACACTCCCCGCCATTGGCTGAACCGAAGAGACACTCCCCGCCATTGGCCGGCACCCCTATGCTTTGCTGACTTTCCTCTGATTGGTTGTTGCCGATGTATTTCCACCTGTCCATCCCACCTCTCCACTCTGTATGTTTGCACATTAGAATGTATAAGGAATAAAAGAACGCCCCCCTCTTTAACGCAGATAATCTAATTAGCACAGAGCAGATGGTTATTAGGAAACGGCGGCGCCGCATTTTACGTCCCAGATGCCCAGAATGGGAGCTGGGGGACGTCCTCTGGTTTGCTTATTCTCTCCAAGAGAATCACTCTCTAGGGTTAGTGTGAACGCTGTCTGCCTTAGGGTGCCACTGTGAAATAAAGGAGTTGAAATTAAAAAAAAAATACATGAGATTTGAATAAGTCTGATTAACCAAAGATTAGGAATAGATTTCGAGTAGCAATTTGGCACTTCAGCATGGAATAGCTTTCATGTTATTCTGCCTAATGACTTATCCTGGGTGTGAGGGGGTTAAATTATCTTTTTAAAGTGTTCTGACTCAGGGACTGGTGTCCAGATGAACTGTTGTTGTTCCTCTGAAGGGTAGAGGAGTGGAATAACACCCTGTTTTTGAAGGGGGGGGGCATCTTTCTCAGATGTCCATGATTTAGTTGAGGGCCTCTCAGTAATAAGCCAAGCTGTCTGGTGGAGGGTGGGCCATTCAGTTCATGGGACCCTCATGCCGCAGGAGAACCTCAGTCAGCATGTGCTCAAGTGACCCCGCCCCCCAAGGCGTCCTCAGCCAGCACCGGTGCCGAGAGTACCATGTGATTAGCCTGATGAGGGGGACGGGGCGTTTTGAGGTGTAGCACTGCTCTCAGACTGATGTCTGGAGCTTTGAGTTCATGGTGGCTTCTGAAGCCTTCAGTTAGCTGGTGGATCTGGTTTGCTCTCCCCTCCCCACCTTGCCTTCCTTAATTACCCAGCAGCACAGTCACCCATCCATTCATCCTTCCACCTATCCTGGTCACATGGTGACCTGGAGTATAATAGGCTGTTCCTCTATCTGTTTATACGGCTGAGGTTCCATGTTGTGGTTTAATATTTAAGGTGTGTCTCAGGGAACTTAAACTGGTAAGTTTATGGTCATGAATTGACCACCACACTTCCTCCTGGCTGACAGAGCTCTGGCCCTGGTCTTTTGAAGTTTGCTCTGTGTAAAGTAAGCAACTGGGGCTTCCCACTGAACGCAGAGAGAGTAGAGACAGGGGGGATCGGTAAGGATATGGGACACGGACGGTTTTCTGGAAAAATCTACTGCCTGTGATTTTTAAGTCAAAGTGACAGTGTCATTTCTCTCCTTCAAAATGTACCTTTGTTGTATGCCGCTGTTTTTCTGTTCATCTAAGCAGAGGAAGTATGGCCCCATATTGTGCGGGAAATATGTTAAACAATGAGGTCAATGGCTGAGTTAATTAGGTTTCAAACTCTAAATTTACTCTTTCTAAAAGAAAATAGATTATTTCTTCATCAACAACATTTAAGGCATCATTAAGGGAGTTCTGCTCCAGCAGCCTCAGGTTAAAATTTTTAACAAGCGCTTCAGCACCTAATCTGTGTTATTGCCAACATATGTAAACTCCTCGATACTAATTGCGTTCAGCTGCGAATAGAACAATATCTAATTGTCTGCAGGATTAATTATGCGCACGTGCAGACCGCGTCTCTAACCAGGACCCTCATAAATAATAACAGGTACCAGCCAACAGAAGGGGGGGCCTCCTCTCCAACTTGTGTTGCACTTTAAGTGTGCTCCCCACCCACAGTTTTCCGCCTCGTGTCACCGTCAGTAATTATGAGGACCCGTAACATTGTTGCAGTGATTTGTTTGTCCTGTTTCGCTTCGGTCCGTTTCAGCGTGGATATTTAATATCGCGATAACAGTTACTATTATTGCTTTTGTCTCTTTAACGCACGGCTTGTTTAATTGCTTCTGATAGTAGCGGTCTCTGTAGAAGTTCAGGAAAATAAGACCGTGTTTGTCAAACTCGATGTGACAGGTTTTGACTTCAAAAGGAATACAAGATGTAAGGGAAGGAATTGTTTTCCTTTGAAAGCGGCCCGTACAAATCGCCGATTCCTTTCTTCCCGCTTATAACTTGTCATGGACATTATTGGAAACGGCCTCACCGGTATTTCTCAGATCGGCGTCCCAGTACACTCTGATTATTACGCACTGGCAATGTGTAGTTGTCCAGTACGGAGAAAAGGTGCTGAAACTCCGGAGGGTGGCTACTGTAAACCTGAATCATTAAGGCGGTGCCGGTGTTTCCTCATGTAAAGTTTCCTCCTTCGGACTGTAATGACTAGCTGGTCCTTGTTGTTGTTACACTGTGCCTGATGTGTGCTGATTCACTGCTAGGCTCATACGCGATCATTTCACAAAGCCGCGGTAATTTTCTGGCTTCTTGCGCACATTTTACGCTATGGAGAAATTGCTATGTAACAGAATAACGTTAATGCTTGCGGTGTACCGTAACCGTGGCAGGGAGCCATATTCAGCCGCATCAGGCACCGATTCTCATCACTTTTTTCTTTTGTTTGCACTTTTTTTTTTTTTTTTTTAAACAGCCCAGTTTATTTTTATGTGAATACTGTTATATAATTCTGTGTGTTTATACTTATGGCTGTTTTACTAGCCTCGAATTACTAGGGTAATGTTAATGTACGTCATTCTTTGCGTGCGGGGCGCCGCCCCCGCGCCGGGGGGGGGGGGGGGAGGTGGGTGTGGGGGGGGGGGTGGGG
>JAODKC010000064.1:23773207-23786101 GCA_026777985.1 Mormyrops attenuatus
TTTAATGAAATGTTCGGCAGACGTACATAGTGTTCGCCAGTTCTGAACACTCTGCTCTGCTCAGCGACCTCGCCCACCTCCACACCATTTCTGCACTTTTAAAATGGAGCGATCACCGCTGTCACAGAACTGTGAGATCAGAGCGGAGTGTCGAAATTCCGTCAGAAGTGCCTTTGCTCAGTCTTCCGAGAAGCCCAGACAGGGGGAGCAGACAGGACGCCGCCCAGTAGCGTAATTCACCCCCAACCATGCTGCCTATTTGTGTTTTTCTTTTATTTTTTTTCTTCTTCACTTAAGATTAATCCTTCCACTGCAGAGCTGCTAAATGTTAGCGCGGCACTGTGCCATAGCGGAAAGTTCCGAAAGATTTAGCTAGCTAACAGCACATCGGTCACTTTTCGTCATATCTAATGGGGCCCGGACAGCTGTGCCGGATCGGGGCCCAGGTTAACCGGCACTCCGCAGGAGAGAAAACAGGCTCCCTGTATCCGATTCACTGCTTTTTTCAAAGTTTTCCGAAGAGCCAAATGATGTTGCGGAGAAAGATGGCAGGACGGATGAGAAGTTACTACCCGTTAAGTATGCTTCTGGAGTCGGGTTTTAACCCAAAACAGAGGGGATCCATTAAATGCCTTTGAAACAGTGAAATATATCATGCATTTGAATCTGGATAAACATGAGAAGAAAGCTTAAGTAGGAAATGAGTTTTGATGCCCTGACGAAGGAGAAACCCATACCAGGGATGCGTTTAAATTTAAATATTTATGTCATTATAATACTGAGGAATATGTAACTATGATATTTTATTGAGTAGCTTTTAAAAATGCATGCTGTCCCGGCTCCTTAATAAAATTCCGCCTGTACTGTGAGTCGTCGCGCTGAAGCTTTCCTCCTTTGGTGTCATTCCCGAGCAGTTTGCCGCCGATCCGGAGACGGCTCTCCACGGCAGTGCCGCGTCTTCCAACTTGGTCTCTGTGCTCTCACTGTCTTCTGCCAAAGCGTGGTTCTGCGCTTTAGACACTATTCCCCTGGAGCTTCAGGGCTCCTCTCTCCGGCCAGGGTCCTGCCCCGGACCTCCAGGCTCCTCTCTCTGGCCAGGGTCCTCCCCCGGAGCTCCAGGGCTCCTCTCTCCGGCCAGGGTCCTCCCCTGTAGCTCCAGGGCTCCTCTCTCCGGCCAGGGTCCTCCCCCAGAGCTCCAGGCTTCACTTTCCAGGTTCCAGAGCCTCTCTCTCCTGGCACTGGGGGTCTTCATTCTGGGTCCTGTCTTCCTGAGGCTCTCTGACAGCTTTGTCTCCTCTTTCAGGCCCCCCCATCTGCTCGCGTGTTGGTTCCCTGCTTTCTGAGACATACTTAGTGTATTATTCTCCAAAGGGGTTCAGTCACAACCCTGGCCTACGCATTCCACCTGTGCACGTCTGCACTCGCTCACATGAGGGAGTATGCGTCACACATGCAGATACAGTATGCACATGTTAATTGACAAAAGAATGCAGTATTACCCCAGTACAGCGGGTGCTGAATGCTTTCGTCATTAGCTTCTTTCTTTGTTAAAAACTGTTGTGTAGTTGAAAGCCTAACTGCACTTATGCCTAGTCACCTCCTCGACAGCATGCATTTGTAATGTGCTGTTTGCCTCAATTGTATGCATTTGTATGCTGCTTTGGACAAAACTGTCTGCTAAATATGTAAAAAAAATAAAAAATAAAATGTTAACCTGGATAAACAGCTAGGTGGACGGAAACAGAAATCAGGCAGTTTCTTTTTTTATATCAGTTTACCGCTGCCAAAGAAGGAAATATTCCCCCCAAAAGATTAAAAAAACCTAAAGTCTGTTAAATGTTTATCATATATGTTTGTTTTTCCAGGCAACCTGAAAAGAGATTAAAATATGAATTGTATTCATATTCAGATAATTTAAAACCTTAAAGCCCGAAGCCTTCTGATTGGTGCGTGTAGTGGAAGCCCCGCCCACCGCTGGCTCCGCTGTGTCTCATGTTAATGTTTGCTCTACATGGTCTGGGCAGTGCATATCCTGATGACAATACCCCCTGAATCACCAGCAAGTGTAAAAACAATGACATTGTCATCTCCCCGCCTCCAGTCACATTATAAATAATGAATGAAACGCGCGCGAGGCAGAGGGCCGGACTTTATGAGACAACTCGCTGTGAATAGACCAAATTACAACTATTATCACCTCCTCTTTGATGTGGTGCGATGGGGTAATTATGGAATTGCTAAGAGATTCTTTTCTTTGAGATGTTACAAAATCAAATTTATGTTCGGGAGGGGAAAATTGTGTCCCAAGATTATGGTGCTTAATGTATTATTTTAAATAACATTTTCCAAAACATTCTTCCTGCTCTGTAAAGAGCATCATTAGGTTCTGAATAAAGCCTTCATTTTCTACTTGGCAGTGGAGAAGGACACAGAGCCTTTGTGCGCGTGTCTCCGTGACGCGCCGAGTGTCATCATTCGTGAAGTTAGCTGTCGCCAGGCTTTTTTTCAGTTTGGCTTTTTTTGATGTCGTTCTTAAATTACCACGGATGCAGAAAATGCTCATGGATGCTCTCTGAATTACGGAGGCAGTAAATATTAGGCATGATCCTCTTTTCAGGACATGCTTTGCATATCCAAAGTGCCGTACCTTTCTGAGAAAGCAGATTTGGCGGTTGCGGATTGAGGACCTCACTAACCCTAGACTCATTCCGCTGATGCTGAGATTTGAACCAGCAACCTTCCAGTTGCGGGCGCAGTATCTTCAGCCACTGAGCCACACAGCGCCCCCGTGCTCCAAGTGACCGTTACTGCACCTGTATCTTCACAGGGCTGGTGTGTCTGGACCTTCTTTCATCCAGGTGTTGCTTCTCGGGATACTCTTAGACGTTTAAAATGCCATGTGATGTTCTTTCATCCCGGGAAGTTTTTTATTTTATGAATGGTGTGGTCAAAGCCGGGCCGTGACGGCATGGGTGCCGTCCGTCCAAGCCAAGGCCCGACTGTCCGCGTACGGAAATTAGGGGGGGGGAAATTGCCACTAACTATTCCATTACGGCGCTTGATGGCGACGGTGACCTCAATCGGCAGAGATGGCGACACTGAGCCAATCATTCATCACGGGCGACATTAAATTAGAGCCACACACAGAGACAAAGGCGCACATTCATTTGAGTTAAAGGTTTGAATTACCCCCAATGCATTGATTTGGTATTGAACAATTAACGGCAGTAATGTGTTTTCATGAGGGCTTTTGAGACAAGGAGACCCCCCCCCCCACTCCCCGATAGGCCTTCTTTAAATTTAGAGCCTGGGCCTTAAGTGAGGGATCGTAATTCAGAGGAGGATGGTGCGGGGGGCGTAGAAATCCCAGCTAATAACGCGATAAATTTGACCGCCATGCTCCAGATCTGCGTAAGTGTGGCGGGGCGTTCATGTCACATGGCCGACTCGCCATCGGGACTCTGGTCTGAGCCTTCTGACAGTTAATCATGCACCCTGACCCATCTCTTCACAAACTCCGCTACACATCCCTACCATAGAAGTTTCCAGGCCCCTGGGAGGGAAGTCGTTTCTCTGTTTTTGAGTCATTTGCTTTGAAATCCTCTCCCCGTCTGGATAGACTCTTCATCTTTTGGAAGGCTGTTTAAAGATTTAGTTCTTCATCTTGGTAAGCAGGTGAGGTGTGCAGCCTCGTGTGTTTCTGGAATAAACCATCTCAATGCTGGTCCTCAGCCAATCCCCCCCACCCCCGATATCACCCACCTCCCACCTTTGATCTCTGCCCAGAGAGTCTTCCCACCTACCATTCCCTAACCTGTCATCTATATCCTAGTTGTACTCTTATTTACTCTCACTGCCACTTTGTTTTGGCTTCGGCGCTTAACGAAAAGGTCCGACATCAGTGGCCCTCCGGGGATGTCCGTCTTCCCCCGTCTCCGACTCGAGCATGTAAACCCAGCCCCTCATTCCCGCCGTTTTCCTGATGTGCTTTTTCTTTCTTTGCCGCGTGATCAAGCGAGATGCTAACACGCTGTTAGCCCGTTAACACGGGTGAACAAAGCAACCGGGCCTGGCCCGCCAGAACCGCACACCTGCGAAATGTCACGCCTAGCTGAGCACTGACACGTGCGTTTGTTATTCTTAGCCCTGCAACATGTCGCGAAACGGTCAAAACACTCACTCAATAAAATCGTTCGGGGAGCTGGGTCTCTTTTTTTTTTTTTTTTTCTTTTCTTTCTTTTATCTGAAACACGGCAGGAAATTAAGGAACGAGATGTGCTTTAAGGGGGTGCAGTTAAATCGCTGCATGATCGTCCACGTCGAGCACGCGCTCATGCGGAACATTACACGTTCACTCAGAGTAACATGATCTGCACAGCCATGCCTTGGCCATATTTTCGGCAGACGAAACCACGTCTTGGACTAAGCAGGACAGTCCACCTCCCTGTGGGGAGCCTGCATCTGGTAACCAGGGGGACAGACTAGCACAGGATTTCGGTGAGCGCCCTTCTCTCCCCACCCCCCATGGAACGGACATGGGGGGCCATGTCCGTTCCATGTCTTTACACCCTGCCCCCTTGGATGGTATTGAGGCGAACATCCCACAGGCTGCAGAAAGAAAGCCCCAAGATCGATGTCCATAAATCTCTTGTTTATCGCAAAATCGATCACGGCCCTCGGAAGAGGAAACAGAAGACTAATTGTTTTAGGGATAATCTCTTTTTGTTGTTTTTTTTTTTTTGTTTCCCCTGAAGATTCTGCAGCGATTAGCAGAAACTGAATGCGCTGGTCCCGCCATAATCGGGGGGGGGTCCCACCTCATTTTCAGAGGATAGTGTACCAAAGGCCTGCGCGACAGTGCTGTATTTGTGGGTGGGGTGGGGGGTGTTTGTCAGGGTGAGAAACGGTACTGCTTACTTTTATTCTTCTAAAAGGTTCTGCCTGCCATCGCAGAGCCTCAGCTTTTAGCTGCTGGGTTTTTCGCTGGTTGCTCTGACCCATAACTCAGTGAGGGAAGGGGTAGGTCTGCGGCCCGGCCCCCGGGGTGACGGAGGCTGCTTTTCATCGATCTTTTATTATTATTGTTCATTTTTATCCCGGTTATAGATCAGATAACGGTCTTAAGTGTACCACTTAAGATCCACCGGACCTGCTTGTCCCAGGTCACTTACCTGCTGGGACGTCTCGCCTCGCTGCTTCCAGAAAGAGTTCTGGATGCTGTCTGGACGCTCGACCGCATGGTCCCCCCCCGGCCCCACACTCTCGGGGGCCGTCTACAGAGGCCGACGTGCTCCTTTATAACACGCGTCCTGCACCTGCTTTGTAGGTGAGACCTTCCTTTTGGGAGCAATTACAGGTCTGAAGCTTGTTCTGTACGGAGCCCCCCGGTTGATTAGAACCCGAGTCCCCCGCCCACGTTGCTTTGTATGGTGGGGCCTACCTCAGCACTGCTAGTTATTAGCATAATGTACTTTAAAGGTCAGCGGCAGTTTTACACCGCCACCCTACCAGGATAAGGTCAGCCATTGTTCTGCACTGCGGCCTTCTAACACCTTCATAGAAATGGCAAAATAACTTATGAGTTTCATTCTCGTACCTAGAATCGAAGTGAGACGTAGAGTAAAACCCAGGCGAATGTTTCTGAGTCTGCAGGTTGGTTTTCAGTCATCCCCCAGATGAAATGAATAGTAGTAGTCCTGGAGATGGTGTTTTAGGGTGAGAGTGGTGGCTTATGGGTAGGTGTGTCGTTTCAGAACTCCAGGGGTGAAGGTTCGAATTCAGCCTCTTTGCTCTGTTTGAATGGAGTCTACCCTGGTCTGATCCTGCTTTCTTTTAAAAAATGGATAAAACTGTCTGCTAAATTAAAACAAATTTAATAATAAAATTTAGGCCCTGTGATGTACAGGAAAGGCTCCAGACCACCCCGCACCCTTCACCTGCATAAACAGCTGGAAGACGGACCAGTTAAAAAATGTATGATATTTTTCAATGGAATGCAATGCTTATGAGTCAGTTGAGTTTAATTTAGATCTAGGACCTTTAGGTGCTCCAGTGTGTTGATACTGAGGGGAAGGCGCTGGTGTGGTCCCGCTCGGAGCTGGGCTGAGTGCAGGGCCTGTGAGATCTGCCTTTGCAGTTACGCAAGGAGAGTCACGAGTTTCGTGGGTGTTCCCCACATCTGCTGGATAAAGGAGCGAGTATGTTAAACATCGGCGGAGATCAAAGCGGCCCAAAGCGGCTGAGAATCCCACCGTGTTCTTCTCGGCGCGGATCTGAGGAGCCCGTTACGCTCCAACTGGTGCCGCTGCGTTCATCCCGGCGGGCTTCTGGGACCCTGGAGCCTCACCGGGGTCGAAAAGAGGGAATCTCATGTAGAGGCAGCTAATGCAGGATGGGGTGGGGCATTTGGGGCGGGAACAGGGCGGAGTCAATTGAGTGGGCCGGACTGAGCAGGAAGCGAACCAGATTCTGTCAGGCACTGATTATGCAGGATCTGCTTAGTACCGCCCACACTCCTCCCATTCCAACAGCGTCAGCGAGCCCAAAAACAAGGCCCATTAATCAGAGCTCGCAGACAAGCTCCCGCTATCTTGGGCATGGTTATCAGCCTGAGCTCGATTTTTCTGCCTGTCAGGCCTGACGTGTGGAGCACGCTGAAGTGCTGAGATCATATCTCCTGACACGCGTGCCTGTCGCAGCGGTTATCTGGCACGCTTAGCGCCACACACACGCGCCGTAATAGTCTGCTCCGGTGGGTCCTGCCGGTCCTGCCCGTCATGCATCGCACCCGAGATCCTTGCCGTGCCCGTGACCACGACGCGACGGCAGGCCCATAAGACCGTCTCATCACGCATGTTTTCTTGCGCGCAGAACAATTTAAAGATAAACATATAGTAAAAAGTGTTACTTTATCAGGTCAGTGTTCCCCAATCCAGGCATGGGGGGTCCCCCAGACAGACCACATTTTTGCTGCCCCCCAGCTAAGTACATTTCTGCCAGGTGTCCAGTGCCTATAATTTTTTGCTTCAGGTGTGTTGGGAGAGCAAAAACGTGAACTGTCTGTGGGTCGCCGACAACTGGCTGGAGAATCGGTGTGATAAGACAAAGTCCCGTATGGCACACAGCAAAGCTGACTCTGATTCCGCTGGTATTTTCGCTTTAGCTAGAACGCAGAAGAGCAAATCAAAACCGCCACGCTCAGATCCTCATCTCACTGGAACTGGACAAAACCGGTTAGATTGTATAAGTCAGTGCTGGATATTTCACTAAAATGTCCCTTTATGGTCGCTGCTTTAATCAGGGGTGATGGCAAGCGTGGACTCGCTTCCTCACTGCTAATGATGTCTTTGCTAACACTGTGGGGGGGGGGGTCGTTTTGACTGCGAATTGTTTCAAAGGCTACCGTATTAAGATGGAAACAGATGTCCTGAACGGCGCTTCAGATACCCCGGAGGTAGTCAGCTCCATTTTCCACACGCGTAACGTTACAGGAAGTACGTGTGATCTGCATTCACCGAGGAGCAAGAGAGGGGTGTACCGGAGAGCGGCTGGCTCCCTCAATCTGTGCTCACCCCCTCCCCCAAAAACAAAAAAAAATGCTTTTCTGGTTCTTGTGACTGTTTTGAAGTGGGACGTTGCGTTCGTCAGAGTTGAGAGACTGTGAAAAATTGGCGCCTTAAATCATTTGCTCTGAGACGCAGTTTTCTCCTGCTGAGATAATTTCACATTGACTTACCATGCAAGCCCTTCAGGCACCCCCCCCCCCCAACACACACACACACACTCATAGACGCAGAGACGGGAAGAACGTGAGAGAGCCTGGGACAAGGATCAGGAGCGACTCTGTGCGCCCAGGCAGATCTGACGGTGATTAATTGGCGGGGGGGTGTCTTCTCCTGCTCGCACCCCAACACCTGACAGTGAGGGGGGCTGGGCCAGGCTGTGCCGGGAGCCTGTGGCCGGGCTCGCGGGATGCGATTACTGGAGCATGCTCACCCAGTTTTTTGGTTCTGGTTTCAGTGGGTGCTGTGGTGTTTTACCGGGATTAGCGGTGCCTTACCAGCTAGCAGTGAAAATAAACACTCGTCCCATAGAGTTCATTGATATATTACTGCCTCCCTACCCCCCCACTACGCCTCTAGTCCCTTATATGTGTTTATAACCGGCACATTTCTCGTTTACCTATATTTCTCTCAGTTATATCAACAGGACAACCGGAGGACGATAAACAGACATCCTGAGCAGCACACTGTTTACCCAGCGCTGATATTTCCCTTAATAATAGCCAACTTTGTCATATTGATTTCCTGCTTCAAGCAGTTTTCCTGTGGATGAGATGTAACAGAGACACATCTCTGGCTTTTTGTGTGTTCGCGACAGATGGCTTCCCACCGCCAGGATGAAATATTACTGACCCAGTTTACGGGAACCTCTTACGCCAGTTTGACACGGACGTTTCAGCAATTATTTTTTTTTTGTGGGCTGTAGTTTCCCAGAGCCAGGTCACAGCTAGCCAATGGCTGAGCACTCTCAGGGTCACATGGGGCGCAGCTGGCAATGGAATCACTGATGGCTAGGTCAGGCCAACCAAACTCTTGCCCTGGAGGGCTACATGTGCTACTATGGGGGGGCTTACAGGGGCCCTGATGGGTGCAGGGGAGAGACCTCATGACATTTAATGCTAGTGTCCTCTTTATGGGAGCTGGCCTGTCACCCTCTGAGGTCAGTTAGCACGTTAGAACTTTTCCTCCTGAAATCGAAGCATCGGCATGCGTGCGTTTGATAATATGCTCCGAAGGGGTCAAAAATACTGTGGGGAAAGTCCAGTGTGAATGTTTTATAGTCAATGAGGTTTACAAATGTAGCTGCCGAAATGCTTTGGGTCTCTTGAGTCACGTGTATTGGTGTCTTTTCGGCAGAGGTGGAAATTTCAGGATCAGAAAATAAAGACCAAGATTTTGTTCGAATCAACCAGTTGAGTACTCCATGACTGGGACAACTGGTTAATTGAAACTAAATCATGGTCTGGATTTTTACTTTCTGGACTTAAAATTTTCACCTCCTGCTTCTATAGGGTGGCAATAATGAGCATTTTTGTTTATGCAGTTAATAATATGCATAGCTGCACTTAGTCTTTCTGATTACTCACTTGTATTCAGAGGAAAGTCCTATTTCAGCATGTTTCAGGATTCAAAAGCTTTATTGACATTTGTACAAGTACAGATGTAGATACAGATACAGTACAATGAAGTACTGCTTTATGTACCTCACTGCAAACGTAAACAACATACACTGTATGGACACAAGTATTGGGGCACCTAGCCTTTTATGACACCCCATTCTTTATCCATATACACCAACATGGAGTTGGTCCCTCCTTTGCAGCAATTACAGCTGACACTCTTCTGGGAAGACTTTCCAAAAAATTTTGGAGCGTGGATGCATGCCAAGACGTTTTGGATAATTCTATGCTTCCACCTTTGTGGGGAAGGTCATTTTCTGTTCCAGCATGACTGAGCCCTAGTGCACAAAGCAAGGTCCATAAAGACACGGTTGAGTGAGTTTGGCATGGAAGAACTTGACTGGCCCATACAGAGCCCTGACCTCAACCTCATCGAACACCTTTAGGATGAACTAGAACGGAGATTGGTGTTGGACATGAAGGCCTGACTCACAGTGACTGACCTCACAAATGTTTTTCTGGGTGAATGGGGAAAAATTCCCAGAGACACACTCCAAGCAAGTGTTTAATTGTACATTGTTTTTACACCATAATCTTTGCATTTTTCTCAATCACATGATCAGCATGACTTAAGCGGCAAAGCAGTACCCAGAATGCCCTGCAGCACCTGGCACTCATTCCTAATCCCCCCTCTGGCTGACAGATGCCTCCACTTGGCTTACGATGGGAAGGATCCCATTTTGTGGCATTCCTGATGAGTGCTACATACCCCTTGGCAGAGGAGCTTAATGGGACGGGGGCTTGGAAAGCATCCCAGTTTGTGCTGCGCTAATTGTTTTATTGATGCGTTGTTTTGGTGGCTGTGTGGAATTCCTTCCGACTATGAAGGGGGCTAAACGCGGGTGTCCTCACGCCTGTCCCGGGCACCACCGCCTTCTCGCTGCTGACCAATTGCAGGGATTAAAATGATCACTTGTCGATACGCCCAATATTCCACGTACACAATAAATCTTCCCACTTCCCCAGGATACATGGAATAAATCGGGCCTTCCTCTGAGGGGAAGTGGGGGGGGTCGGCCCATTTTTTCTGACGTGGCCATACAGAAAATCTACAAATTAACCCCCAATGACAGTCCGGCGTGTCACCGTAAAAACCGCCGCCGCATATAGCCTGGATTTTCACGGCTCCTCCCTATTCCGGCGGAGACGGGGGGTGTCTGTGCCATTTAGTTCTTAGCTGAAGCACTTTAATTAGCGGGCAAAGGGTTCATAAATTCCTTCTTGTTAGAGAGAGGGGCAGGGGAACCTCAGCAGGACTGACAGTTTTAATATATTCCCTTTCCGCTGCTCTTGTCACTTCTCCTCAGCTACCAGTGTGAGCCGCGGCTCCACATTCGCCCTGATGTCTGGGATCAAGAAGCGTTTCCCCCCTAACTGCCTGTTTGTCCCTGGGCTCCGCGTGCGGTGTGGGAGGCCGGCGTGTCTCGCCGTGCGGCCCGGCCCCGTCAGGAGTCCCACATGGGGGGGGAGGGGGGCCATGGCCACACGGGCTCTTTGTTCTAAATGTTAAAAAAAATGGAGAGACAAAGCTTTATTTGCTGTTTGCAAAAGTACAATCGGTGTGTTTCTGTTCACGTATCCCATCATGCTCTGCTTTGAGATGAACACATACAGATATATACAATGAAGCTTGGGGTTCGAGTGCAGGGTCAGCCATTCACCCTGGAACATTTCGGGGGGGGGGCTAAGGGCTCAGCGAGCTTGTGACTATTCCACTGAGGGTGGAATCTGAACCAACAACCTTCTGGTTGCAGGCACAGAGGACTAACCTGCCGAGCGACACACCGACCCCCCCAGGGAAGCAAAACTTAAGCGATATGTGACTCGATGAGATGTACCAGGCTGCACACTCTCGCAAGCCCCCCTAGCCCCCCCTGGCTCCCAGGACAAAGCGCTGTATCCATGGGGATTGGGCGGGCTTTCCGATCTCTCCTTTAAAGAAGATGCATCCGCTGCGATGATTCGATTTGGGTCGTCCCGGCCGTGTCGCACCCCGGGAGTTGTGATTATAGTTATCTCTGCGGGGGTGAGTCCCATCGCTGCCCCCACACACACACTGGCACGCTGCCTGGGTTCGGCTGCATTATCGTATTATTGCCTTTACAGCCCCGTGCTCGGGACGGTGGCTCACCACGCGCGGGATGGCGGCTCACCGCGCGCAGAGGATGTCCCGTCGGCAGCACCCTATGAAAAATCTCCACAAGTTTATCATATTTCCTGTAACTGTCATTGCACGTGTCATCAAACGGTTCCCTTTGGTACCAGGACATTTATCAAAGACACAACATATTAACTAACGACAGCGGTTGACGTTCGGGCGTTTGCCGGGCGGTAAAGTGCATTCTGATTGGCTATGCTGAAAGGCAAACATCCATCATCTATCCGTCCATCTTCCGTAATGGTCCATCTAGTTGCGGTTGTCCTGGAGCTTACGCTCTCGGGTGAGGGGCCCGAGGTAGGGGGAACGCCCAGGATGTGGAGCCGGCGTGCCGCGGGAGCAGGCGGAGCAGCAGACATCAGGCCCAGGGAGAGCGATTAGCGTCGGCGGGCTACGCTCTCATTCCGGGGGCCTGGTCGGCGCTCCCACTCAATTAGCTAACTAGATGCTGCGTAGCGTTTAAGCGTCGGCACCACAAACATCAGAAGGGAGAGATTATTTATGATGAAAAATTCATGCTGTTTGTTTTAAATGCAGCTGACGTGGCCTTAAACGGTTTACTGATTTGTGGGGTGGGCGGGGGTGTTTAGCGTTGTTGGGCACGGCACCTCCTCTGCATAAGTGCGGCCCCCTCCGCGGCTCATCTGAAGTGCAAATGAGAGCCTCCGCTGGCCAATAATGCTCAGCAAGGAGTTTGGGGCTGCGATCGGAGGGGATCAGGCGGGATCGGAGGCAATCTGGGGCCCAGCTGGGCGATCTCAGACACAGGCAGTGTGCATGATGGTTTTTAATACCTCCCTGTGTCTTTTTATCAACAGGCGTATGTATCAGGCTACATTCAGGCCTTCGCCCACTGATCTCAGTCTGGCCATCCTCGTCTTCATGGGTTTTCATGGGTCTTCTTTTAGTTTGTATTTTGTTTGGTGTGTTTATTTTTGACCAGTTGGATGCGGATCTCAGGTCATTTTCAGTCTTTCCCTAGGATGTAGTTATTTGTGTCATGGACGGGGTACCGCAGGTTATCGGGAGGTCGGATTACAGGGTAAGACGTCTGCTGGTGTGTCTGTGGGTGAGTGGGTGGACTCCTGATTGGACTGGAACAGCGGAGTCAGGGTGTGACCAGCCAAATCACTGAATATTATCCCATCTCTCTCTCTGTCTCCATCTCTAAAAAAAATGTATGTGATAGAAAAACAAGCATGGTAACAAAAACACATGAAATACTGTTCATTAACATTTAATTTCTGTGTACAAAACCCTGAAAGCAGCCCGTGTCCACCATATAAACTGTCTCGAGTGTCTCAAAGCCCTCAGATGGGCGCCTTCGATAAACGCCCACGAAATAAATCCTTAGGAATTCTGGGTAAGAGAGTGAGATGGATGGATGCTTGTAGTGCAGTGCCCCCCCACCCAACCCACCCGCCACCCCACCAACCCGCCGGGCCCGAAACCCTCTGTCCCCCCCCCCCCCCCCCCCCCGCCCCGGAGTCCCAAA
>JAODKC010000064.1:23792841-23805160 GCA_026777985.1 Mormyrops attenuatus
ACTTCCGATCTGACGTGCGGTGTAATGACGTTATTGATGTTTTTATGCTGCTGCTTTCGGCTTTCTCTTTCTCGCCCCCCCCCCGCCCCCCCCCCCCCCTCCAAACAGTGTAAATGAACCTGAAAACCACACCGTACTATGATACTGGTGGAGTATCGACAGATACTTCCCCACAGGCAGATAGCTAGAAATTTCGAGCCCCCTGTCAAAATGACACTTTGGGCTCCCCGGTTAGGGTTTAGCACTTAGATAAATTTTGCCAAGTGGGTGGGGGAAGGGGAGTAGATTTTGCCACCCACCCCCCCAAATCTGCTATGGTATCCATGCCTTTCTTGCTCCAATGCAGCACACCCCTAAGCGCCGTGCGCTGGCAGAGCCTGCGCCCACGTTAGGGAGCGTCACACACACAGCAGCAGGAAGGCGGGCTTCTCAGAGGCGCCTTTGTTTGTGCCAAGGTGTCTTCGGCTCTTGTTTAATTAGCATAAGCACATTTTACCTTCATCTTACCTCCCTGAGCCGCGTGTAACAACCCACTCCTCAGGGTTTGATGTTTTCAGAGTGTGAAGATTGAAACTTAGGGATTAAACGCAATCAACAATTTCATTCCCGTCCCGAGGCGGTCCTGTGTTCTCTTTAAAATGTTTTCTTGATTTAAAGTGTTCTCGATGTGCTACGCGGCTGATTTCGTGCAAGCACTCTCCATTGATAAGCGGGGCTGGAAGCTCATGGATTCGATTCTGAGCAGCATGGAAATTATCATCTTTCTCAGTTATTCTTTATAATTTAGTTTTTAAAATGTCTTCACACGGAGCCATATTTGGGCTTCTCCCTGTGTCCACGCGTGACGCATTTAACGTAGCATTTCTGTCTAAACTGCAATATCCTTAATCATTTTTTAAACCCTGACTCAGAATTCAGAGCTGGGCAAACCTTCCCTTCTGTAGATCAGAATCTGAACTCTGCATTTTGTCATGTCAAGGAAAAAATCTAAATACTAAGAAAGCAGGAAATAGTTTTTTGTTTTATTGGGTGCTACCTATTGCATATAGCTTATGGAATGTTGCTCCATGCCTGGTCTATGTGTTTGTGTGTGTGTGTCAAAGACATTGGTGAAATCTTATACATAGCCATGACCCGCCTTATGTACATGGAGTGATGTTTTGGCCGTTAGATTATATTAGATTACTTTATGTTACATTACAATCAACTCGATTGTCTTTGCACTAAGTACAGTACTCAGACAAAGAAACACGGTTTGGCATCTAATACGGAAGCGCAAAGTAGTGTAAAAGTGAAACACTGGTGCAATATATGCATGTGTGATCAGGGCTGGACTGGTCTTCAGACATACTGGCCGTTTGCTCAGTGGGCTGAGGGCGTTGTTTGCAAAATTTGTCCTGGCGCCCCCCTCCCACCCAGAAAAATTTATTGTAGGTTAGTATATATGGTGAAGTCCAGAACTGATTTTTAATCTCAGTCCAGCCCTGTGTCATAAATAAATAGCTAGACAGTATACATTTATATAGTGATATACATATGGTACACATTGTATGAAATAAATTCTGAGTATATACAGCATCTGTGATTGGAGTAAAATGCAGTACCAGGAACTATTTGACATCACTGGCAATATAACATAAGCCATATGAAAATACATGGGATAAAAATAAATGATTCATTAAAAAAGAAAACAGTTTTCTGTGATTAGTTTAGTATATTTGCCCATGACTGCCATTGTTTGGCTTTTACCATGAAATTTTAACAGTCTCTCACTTGGTGCCCAAATTCGACTGTTCCTCTTGTCAGCCAGGACGGATGGCGCTCCCCCTGTGTCCCGCTGTGGACAGTGTGTTGCACGGTGCATTTTAACTGCCGCTGCTATTAAATTTGACAGTCACGAGACCCACAAGAGGCATTAGGTCCTGCTGGTCGCGAGGCTCCCTAACACGTCCCCCTGCTCACATCCTAGTGATTTTCATAAACGAGACCCTTATTGCCTGTCTGCTCTGGGCTGTCTGGGCGATTGATCATAAACTTTCATTACTCCCAGAGATTTCAGGGAAAGTAAGTTAACAAAGCCTCTGGTTTCTTAAATGCTACCTGTATTCATATAAAGATTACTACTCTACTTTAAAAAAAAAAAAAAAAAATCACACTTTACATAGCGTGCTGTTTTTAGAAAATTCCCCTTCACTTGTGGTAAGCAGACTTATACAGTCTTAAGAAACGCTTATTTATGACATAATTGTATACAAGCCAGTGTCAAAATTGGACTGAATCGTAAGTAATAGAAACAGACTTTAGTTGTAAACACACCAGAAATTCCCGGTCATACCATATCATATTTGATGTAGCCTTTGATCGAACCCTAGATCAATAATTGAGTGTAAATGCGAGCATTAAAAAATGCCTGTAAAATAATAGCTGTATAGAGGGGTGTGTTATCGAGCACATTTTCATGAATAACAATGATCGTCACGCCTGCATCTGAACGAGCCTGCCCGCACCCAAACTCAGTTGGACGGCCACGCCTCCAGAGGTCATCATCCTCGCCGGAATACTGAATAACTGCCACACACACCCCCCGTAATTAGTCACCTGATTTAAGGCCGGTGCTTACCTCCTTCATTGCAAAGTATCGAGTGTCTGCACCTTCCTGAGCAGTTCCCATGTTTCATCGATCGCTGCGCTTGGCCTGTGTTTCTAACTTTCTGGACTTCCGATTCTCACCTGTGTGTTTCCTAGATTCGGTCGCCTCGCCGGCTGCCTTCTCGTTGTCAACCCTCTGTCTGTACCTGCGTTTCGTCTTTTGGATTCCGCCTTTGGCCTGTTTCATGTTTCTCTCTCTCTCCGGCTTTGACCATATCTTGTCGACCTCTATACCAGCCTCCGAATCAAACATCGATTCACCCTTCACTTGGGTCCTCTCAGTCTGTTCATTATAATAATAACCCCCAAGATTTAATATCCAGAAAAAGGAGCAAAATGTAAAATATTTAAAAGGAAATGCGTCTTCAGTAATGTCATTTATAAACAAAGTGTATATTTTTATTTATCCGTCTGCCTCAGCACCCTGCGAATCACACATAAAAGTGGAAGGTCCGTTTTAAATAAGTAAAGACATCTACCTGTTGGAGCAGTTTTAGGAACCAAGGAAACATCCTCGTTTTTACTGGCGAGTCTTCAAAGGAAGGAAAAATAAGAGGAACACTCAGCCTCTCTAGATCTCTTCCCCACTCTCTCTCACACACACACACACACACACACAGCGTGAGCATGTTCCCATCAAATAGCATAACATTAGCTACACTGCATTTTCAACAGGATGAATATTTTATAATGAAGAAAAGCAAATTAAAGCAGGGAACCAAGCCCAGGTCAGTGGTTCCTGTTTAAAGCAGCCGCACTCTGTGGTCTTTTCGCTTTTCTCCTTCGCAGTCTACTTCCCCTCGTTCCATCATATATTTTTTTTTTTACATATATATATTAATGGTGGAAAAAATGACACGAGTGACTTGGGCAAGTGATGCCAGGGTGAGGGGGGTCATCCGCTGCCAACTGAGTGTTAACCCCCCCCCCCCTTAATGAAATCTATCCCTCTAACTGTCTCCTTCACTTTCCAAAAAAAAAGATGGCAACCCCAAGCCAGCCCCGACCCCCCCCATTCACACACCCGCTCCCACCGCCGCCATTTTTTAATAGCCGCTTTGAAGGCCACGGCATCACGCCTCGGTAAGTTAATGACACTCTTCATGTTATTTGGAGGACTCAGAGGCTAGGCGGACCTACAAAATGAATAACTGTGGACCCAGAACCACACCATAAGGCTCAATGGCTGGCGATTTGCAAGTTGATAAGACAAGAAGATTAATAATGCTGCATGATAATGGACCCCCCCCTCCCGCCCAGCTGGGGACATGGTAATGATGTGATATTGCTGTAGGAGCAGTTTGGCTCTGCCTTGGCGTGCAGGGTGTATGCTCAGTCATCCCAATTGGCCTCCAGGATATGGAGAATTTGAAAAATGGGAATGCAGTTATCATTTTAATTAGATATAAAGTTTTTAATAATTTTGCTGAAATGAGGACTTCAAAGAACATATTTTGCAGTATTCAGTCCCATAACTCCTGAGTGACAGTTTTGGTTAATTTGCAAGTTTTCAGATCAAACTTTGCCCTGGGCGTCATGCCGACGGTGAAATAAAATGTCAGTTTCCCTCCTCAGTGCACTCAGGTATCTTATTTAGGTGTGATGGCTGATTGGGAGGCCCGTCCTTTACCTCAGCTAAAGTAACACCTGATAAGCATCTCGCGTGTGCGTGTTTTATAGGAAGTCATGATTAACAGCATAAATGAAATCGGCATTGTTGGGAATTCTTCTTACATTAGCGCTGTAATTTCTACCTGACGGTGCGCTGTGAGCTGGCATTGCCTGAATAAAAAAAAACATTACAAAGTTGTTAATAGACTACATTATGTATTTTTTAATATACAAGTATTTTGGCAGGACGTAGTAAAATTCTCGTGCTGGCTAATCCTATTATGGTTATGAGAGGGTAACGTACTGTAGTGCCAACGGGGGGCATTTCTGTATTAAATAATCAGAGTAACGGGCGGGCAAGGGTCCCAGCACGCAGAAAACAGTGCATATGGTTCAGCCATTCGAGCTGCCTTCATGCACAAGGTGTGAGACTTTACTAAATTCGCCTTTCCCTTAAATGACAAAAAATTATGTACGCCTATCCTATTCAGGAAGGCTTTTTTCCAGCCTTAACCAGACGGATGGGGAATTTTACACATTTCGGTTATCAACTGCGGCAGTGATTTTGATTAAGCTGATTACACGTTTAAATAGGGCGACCGTGTTTTGCAAAATTATTTGCAAAATCTATGTATGTTTCTTACCACATTGGACTGGAGGTAGCACGAAACAATCGTTCAGTTGTGACCCTGGATATAGGAAAAGGGATTCATTTCACCAAACGGAAGATTTTGTCAATTTTGCAGTAGAGATTTCAAACGAAGACAATTAACGCATTTCTATAATTTTTTAAGAGCTGACGTAATATGCTTCCATTTATGTTTTAATGTATTATTCTTCTCAGCCTTTCTGGTTAATTATTGCAGTCAATTTGTAAAATGGCAGGATACACATTTGCATAGGTCACTATTAAATAAATGAATCTCTGAAATTACTATAGCATTGAAGTGTCAACTTTGTTCGAAGTCACGGGGGCTCCTAATGTTCTCCTAACGCCCCTTAATGTGTTAATAACTGCTATTAAACTCCAATTAAAAGGCCAACTTAGGGTGAGTGAAACGGTTAATAGAAAAGTAGCTTGATGATTTTTATGCATAACAAAATAAAGGGTTACATATTCAAACAAAAAAAATGGGAGAGTGACTGCATGTGAAATCGGGCTGAATTTGACAGTTTAATTACACAAAGTGACAGGATGCATTTTTGGAGAGATGAAGCGCGCCAAGATTAGATCTGACAACACGAAAAACATACCCGTGCTCCGGATTAATGCTTATTACGGTCTAACAATAAGTGACCGTTTGAAAACAAAACGAGACGTGAGCTAGATATCTTTGCTCAGGGCGGATTTGTGGAAAACTGCACCAAAAGTCCACCGGAAAGTCTCATAATACACGGCGAAATCACGTCTTTAGTCTTCAGGTAATCGGGGCAACTTTGTTTAGATCTGACAGCAAATGAGTCTTTCCCCTTAATCTCTGAATAGGACTCAGGAAAATTACCTGATGCAAGTGTGCCTTGCCGTGTGCTTAACCAGAGAATAAAAATTAACCCCCGATTTGGGGCATGTCACCTCGCAGCGAAGAGGGATGGTGCTTTTGATTGCCGATGTTTTTGAAGTGACACCCCGTAAGCATGCAGCGCTATCAGGCTGACACAGTGAATGAGTCAGATTAGTGAGTGACACGCACTGTTTCCCTGTTTACCCGTATAAAGCGCGCTGCCGCTCGCACAGTACGCCATGAGGAGAGAATAAGCACAGCCTCCCACCGCAGGAAATAACCCACCGTATGTGCGCTGCCAATCAGACAGATCGTCTAATAAAACCAAGTGAGAAAAAGTGTACACGCCTTGCGAAAATAAATATAAATTATGCAGTGAAGTGTGCGTGGTCTCCTTGTTCTCGGCCCTTCGTTTGCAGATGCTCTCCTTGAAGAGGGGTAATTGTCGCCCCATCCTATTTTGGATGTTATGTCACCGTGCGTGACATCAAAGCGGAGGCCAGCGCTGTCATTTCTTAATCACTTCTTTTTTCGACAAACTGTATGCATGCCCAGGTTAATACCGTGTATTAGATGTTGCTTTAGTCTCTTTTTCTAAATAGGCGATGATACTTTAGGTAGAGTACTCGGTAGAAATCTATTACCGCAATTTGCATATTCGCTTTATTGGGGGGGGGGGGGGGAGAAACCTACAAAGGCTGAAAGAACAAAGAGCTCATGAGGGGGGAAATAGGACAAAAATGATCTAGCACTAGTTTCAATATGATGTCAGCTCCCTAATGAAATCTTTTGACTGAAACCACAGCAAATGGTGGAATTTAGATCTGCGACTTAATGGTTTGCATAGAAATTAGAAAACCCTTCTTTCTCGATATCGCTGATTAATTCGCCGTACCTTTGTTCTGAAAATAAATCGCGGTCCAGGAATGGCCGAGTTTGAAGTTTGCGAAATGCAATTTAAAAAAAATACATAATTACCGCGAAAGTCACTTAGCACAGCAACGCGCAGGCTATTCCTGCTCGGAGAGCTAGTGCTTGATTTCCTATGAAAATTAATCGGCTATCAAACAATCTTCAGCGGCGGAGGATGATTATAAAGCAGGGAGAAAATGCCCTTTTGTGTAGGTGAAATGTGACGGGGACTGTCGCCGTAATATACCTCGGCGAAATGAAGGTTAATTCTGATGTACAACCTGCATGACAGTCATTATCAGTGAATCATGAAAATAAATTAAGCCACTGAAATAGATACGTCCTTCTCTCACACACAGCGGCTCCCCTGTGAGGAACGGACGGATGAACTTTACAGATTATTATTGGAAAATAGTGCCGAATTCAATTAATACACCTAAAGACACCTTTATAGAGGGCAGCTATAATTTAAATGACAGCAGGAAGTAATTTTGCCAGTTGTAAGTCAAATTTGCAGAGTTTCATGTTCTTTATTATTAATTCTCAACAGTTTTTCCTCATTCTTTCTTTAAAAATATCGAAAGAAATGATACGAATGCTTTGTTTTAATGGAAACGTACATTATACATTTTTTTCCCATTTTTAAGTGTGTATATTCTGTATTTGCATTTAAACCATGAATTCAAATAGGTAAAAAAAAAAAAAAAAACAGTACTGTCACGGGGATTCCCTGTTCTTTAATAAACTCAGTTTATGGTGATATATATGGTTTATAGCTCAGTGTGGTATATACTATAAGTCTTTGGAATATCTCCCATTTCAGCCTATTGCAGAAAAAAAAAACAAAATGATGTGGCACGGAACTGGATGGGCTAAACGGCAACCTTAAAAAAGTTAAGGTTTAATCCAATCAGGCATCTGATAAGCAAGATTGCACATTAAATCCATATCCGTTTGACCTTAGTTCACACGTCCTTTATCTATTAATCTGCACCTTTTAAGCATGGAGCTGAATTAACGCACCGGCAGGGCACCGATTCCCCAAATAAAAGACATCTGCCTTGTTTCTAATAGGACCGGCACCCCCCCCCCCCCCGCCCGCATCACCTGTGATGGTGCTTCTTGTCTTTTTTTTCTTACAAAGCAACAAGTTCGAGAGCCGATCCGAGGTCCGTGTTGTCGAGGCTTCATTGTCGAGTTTCATTACTGAATAACGAATAGGCGTGCGCCTACCTAAGACGGGAGACACGGTAACCTCCTCGACATTGTAATAACCACTCGTATCTGTGTAATCTTTTTAAAAAAATCTTTGATATACATAATTCGTTTCCACGCAGGTTGCATGTCAGATATACCGAATGAGCAACCCCCGCCCCCCCGAAATGCAAGTGAACGTTATTTTCACGTGTGGCTATTTGAAATATATTATTCATTTTAAAAACTTCGTTTGCTGTTAAATAAAAAGAGGTACTAAACGTTATATTACAAAATAAAAAAGAGGATGCATGGCGGAAGATGAGCTAATATAAATTATTAAAGAGATTATTATTCCGGGGAACAAATTACAATAATAAACTGAAGAGACACAACTGGCATTAATTTAAATTATTTTAAGTATATAAAACCGCATGAATATAGACACTTTTTATTCCTCGAAGGGGGCATGCACAATCTGGGTTTATCTCCTCCTCTACTTTGCACAGATACAAATATTTCACATCCCGAAATGATTTGATCATTCCAGCTCAGCACTTGCGCCAAAGCGAGGGCTTCTTCCACTATTATTATCGGAACCGAGCTCATTGTGGAGTTGAAATTTTTTGAAGGAGGACCATTCATTGCGGAAGATACTAAAATCAATACTCGCTTTGAGAGCTGGATCTCCTGCAGGGTATAATGCAGTGCGCTCGGGAAGGAGAGTGAAAACTGAGCTAGTGGAGACACCTCTTGACGATGCAGAAATACAGGCGACCCGCCTGACAGGGTGCCTGAATGTTGGAGTCTTGTGTTTAAGGCGACGATCGCTCGCCAGGGAAGCAAATTAATGGCGTAGCGGCGTGGTGAAATTCTGCACAGCCGTACCCAGCGTACGACCTCCGCTGTTAAGACGCACAATTCACTTTACCGTGACATTTCTCGAAAGCTTGCTCCTGTCGATACGTGAGATAACTCATAATACCCGTTTCCATTGGTTAAATGCCTATGAAGTTTATAAATTATTATTATTTAGATTGGAAAACCTATTTCACCACCAAAAATTCTCCGAGACATGGATTTTTATATATATATATATATATATAAAATGCATATACACATACACATGTAATATGGCTAATTAATTGCTGTAGGCAGAGAAGCCTTACATTCTTATATATATCCCGGTCGCCTTTTTTTCTGATGCGTTATCAGGGTTTTGATGCCACAGCGAGGAAAACGGTTTCACTTTAATTAACTGACTGTATTTTTTTCGTGTTTTGCCTCGTGTGTCATGTCATCCTTCCCTATCGTGTTTCTTTCTATTCCTTAAGAGAGCGTGTTAAATTCTGGTTAGAGTTTGTCTGTTAGTGTGTATGCATGTGTGTGTGTGTGGTGGAGGGGAGGCTGTTGGTCTGCATCTACATCTCTAAATTCCACATTATATATAAATGTTACGTTTAAAACGCCCGGCATTTTGATAAATCAGAACAGGAATGCGTATGTTAATCATTAATGGTACATGAGCAATAATTGTTCTTAAAAACAATAAACTCATTAAATGGTTGAATAATAATAATAATAATAATAATAATGCATTTTTATCAGTGTCATTTATCTGTTTTTGGCATTAAATGCATTTAAATTTTGCCTCTTCTTTTGTGTTGCTTTAGGACTCTGTGAAGGCTAATATATTTCCTCCAACAGCTGAATCACTTAAAAAAGAGACAATCCCTCCATACTGCTGGAGAGGTGTTACAGCTGGGAGAGGAGAGAGAGAGGAGGGGGCATTCTCCTTTCCGTTCGCTGCACGGCAAAGACATCTGTCAGCACTCAAGCGCTTCTGATGAGGAGTGGGCCTTGTGTGCTCAGGACGGCCTGGAGTTATTGGGACTAGCGAACTTGGCACGACCGCCTTGTTTATCTGGCCTGACCTTGCTTTCACTGCAGGGTTACATGGTTCTCTCTCTGAAAGGGCCTTTTGTGCTGCAGGAGGAATCTGTTACAAATATTTACTGTCGGGAGAGAACAGGAGTCTGGCGACGTGCCAGCCAGACGGGCCTCTAAAATTTGCCGCACATTTCGGGATTAGTCTCCAATCAAACTGGGCTAAAGTTGAACTTAAAAAAAAAATGAGATCATGCCCACGTGTGTTACTACTCATTTATGCTGTCAATTATGGATTTTATAATTTCCTCCATCTTAGAGGCACTCTGTAATTCAGTTTCTCAAGAGGAGGGTAAGAGTTACCCCTCTTTCTAAAGAATATTCGAGGACAACTGGGATTTTGCGTAATATTCTTATTTTTGGGACGAAATCACGCAGCTCGCTACACCTCGATATTTACTAATCATGTATAATGCAGTCGGTTATGAAGTTAATTTGATTGGAATTTTAAACAGAAGAACTTTTCAGGTCACATGGGCGGAAATAATAGACACTGTGATTGCATTTACTGCTTTTCCCTTTTTTTAACTCAAGTAAATCTGACTGCTTTTAGCCAGAATAATTCCCCAGTATCCTTCAACTTCCCACTTTTACCCTTGCAGCCGGACCTTTCCAACATCTTCACTAGCACAATGACATGCAACAAAGCTAATGGTGCTCAATACAGGAGGCCCTAATCTTGACTAACTGACAAGATTTAAATTGAGGAGACATCTTCTGCTGATTAGCTTCCACACCCACAATTATCCAACTGGGGTGTCAAGCAAGGTTTAACATCTCCACTGATTCTGCTCTCTGGAGAGATCCAGGAGGAAAGGCAATCGCTTCTAATAAAGGCTTCCGTCTCTACATGCTGCCTCCCTAGCTGCACAATTTCCACCCATTCAAGCTCCCTTCAAAATTAACCTTTCCAGCGAAAATATAATTTCACACAAAATGAACCACCAAGTGATTTTCAGCATAATTTATTCAAATTGCTCAACTCAGAACAGCAGAGCAATCTTCGGCCCGAATGGACCTATGAATCTGGAAATAAAAAAGTTTATGTACCCAACTGTCTCCTGGCAAATACGGGACTAATTTCAAACATTCCCAGAATTCCTTGTGGATGTTGCCCTTGCGCATGGGCCTCTCATTAAAATTCAATTGATCTGAATTTTGAGCAAATAAGGTTGGACTGCTCTCCGTATCATAAAACAGCATGAGAAATTTTGGTGTCGAGCACCTATTCTGAACCGGTAGTAATGTTGTGTTACTGTGCCAAACAACATGCTATGAATATTTTTGGGATATTTTAAATACAAACTGCCCTGTGCATTATCTGTAATATTTTGTAAAATAGCAAAGATGATTCAAAATACATTCAATTATCTCTGTATTTTCTCCCCTTGATGTTTTGATTGTTAATTTTATTTCTATTCTTTAGTCCTGATGCTGAATTGCGCCAAATCCCCCAGAGACTTTTTCTAGATTAATTTTTTCAGCCCGTGTAACATGTGACTGATGCTTTTTAATGTTCATAAAAGAGGAGCAGCGAGCAATAAAATTCACAAATGGATGTTCTGCAAGTCGCTCTGTTCGAGAGGCGAGGACAGAAGTTGACACAGTCAGATAACACGCAGCCGTTTCCCGAGCGTTTATTTTCACCCCGACGTTTTACAACGTTCCAGAAAATGAATAATGAAACAAATGAGATAAAACAATTATTTCCTATGGAGGGCACAGGATGTCCATCCTTTCTGAAGATCAGAATTTAGGCTCCATCTCGTACATCAAGACCGAGGTTAAAAGCCCTGTTTTTATCAGACGTTCTCAGCTAATGCTTGAGAATATCTGCTATTTTTGAGCGTTTCTCAAGCAGATTATGTATTTTCAAAAAAGATTTTTCACATTTTTCTAATTAAATGTATGTATCTGCATTTCATTTAATTTTTTTTTCTATTTATGTTTTGTTATGCTCCAAATCCCCACAGTGTCAGATGGATCCAAAAAAAGGAACAAAAAAAAACTTCTATTTTGGTAGTAATTTGTGTTGAGATTATAGGGACATTGTGTAAAATATGATTAAAGACTTAAGCTACATACATGCATATAGAATGAGCTTGTTTCAAATTGCAATGTTTGTGCATAAATTAACCAGATTACCTGACTGCTGTAATATCATATAGGACTTGGGCCTGTTTTTTTTTTCAAGTTTAAATCTGGTTAATGCAAAGTGCAGAGTGTAGCATGGAACGGCGGGTGAATTTGCATAGAAATGAAACAATGCGGATGCCTGGGACAGAATAATACCGCACATTTCTGGGTGCTCTGCTGTTATGGGCCGGCCCAAAGCTGGCCCTGGGTCACACATTAAATCAGTGACTAATCTGAGTCTCTGTACCGGCACCCTCCGCCTCCCAGGTATTAATGCTAAGTGCGCTAATTTCTGTGAAGATGGTGAGACCTCTGCATGCACTGAGATATCGTGCATTTTCCTGCGATGAAAAGCACTGTTATGGGGT
>JAODKC010000064.1:23807250-23818671 GCA_026777985.1 Mormyrops attenuatus
TCCAGCGAAGGAGCCGCATGGCGCTCCGTTGCTCTGTCAGGGGACCAGCCCAATTTTATGTGCTAGGCGCCATTCCCGCATGCTCCTTTCGAGGTCCGGTTCCGCCGGTGCTGCTGTCAGACATTAAACGAGGCTGGGGTCCGCTGGCACCCCAGTGATAAGGGGGCTGTTTCTCTCATATGGGCACATCCTTGCAGTTTTACTGTATTTATATTTATAAAATACACATCTTTTCATCTACCCAGTGTCCTCCTTGACAGCCATAATGCTTTGTTTGCCTGCTGTTCTCTACATTCCCCTCCTTCCTGCTTGGCGTCTAATTGCTGGTTTATAAGCACTTTGACTGACAGCTTGGTTCCCCTCCATAAGATATAAGATAGCTTCTGGCCAAATATATGCAGCTTAGCATGTCATGTTATTCGGGGGAAAAATTCCCATTTTATCTCGAGTGGAATTTATGCACACTTAGGTTGAAGGGCTATTTATATGTATACTCATTTTATACTAAACAAATGGTTGCTTTATGGATAGGAAGAAATTGATTTAACATATGTGCTTATTCTGAGCGTAAGACAGAGACCCCCCAGTAAATATCTGTCAGACTGAACCCTAAATGTATCAGCCTGGAGTCTGGGTTTGTAACACGGCAATGAAATGAATGCAACTTGGAGTTATTTATTTATTTTCTTTTCAGATCTGCAATCATCTATTTATTTCAGGAAGGCAGCTCCCTCAGTGTCTTGAGTAACGCTGATCTCATTCAGTGAATCATTTAATTTGCTTTAGGGGAACCATGTTGGAAGTGTGCTATATAAAATAAAAGTAATTAAATTTAATAAATTAATAAATTGTACAGTTAAAATCCAGTTTTTTAATGTTTTTTTTTAAATATAGCTTTTCTTTATCTCGGCCGTCATGTTTATTAAGATGTTTCAATTGGTTGAGCGGACCCCGATGGGAGCCTTGATTAATATGGGGTACAATTAGGGTATCTTTCATCTCGCATCCCAAAGAGCCGAAATTATCTTTCCAGTGTTATTAATCTTTGGGTAGATTGAAGTGATTACAGCAGAGAGAGACGTTTTGTCAACCAGCAAGAGAGGGAAATTAAAAACCGGGCGTGTCGCATGCGCCCACACTCACACACACACACACACACACACACACGTGTGTTCTGATTAGGGAGCGCAGATATGGATCAGACCTGCCTCTCGTCATCATGGTTTCACATAAATGGCGCCGTTTCCCTCCGTCTGGGGCCACCAAAGACCAGGCCGCAGTGTGGGTCCCTGGGCCCCAGGTCCACATGTCGTGCTGTGTGTTTAATTCCTCGTTCCATGCCACCCCATCCTTGACAGCAAGCTCCTTGACACGACACCATTTTTCCCTCTGTCAGTGCATTGGATGATAGTCCCTAAAACATCCTTCTTATAGTTTAACATTTGTTCTCATTCACTTGTCCTTATTTTTTTAAAAGTATCATCAACATTTAGGAAATTACCCTTAAACTGCCTTTAATGCTCTCCCACAGCAGGCTTGGTGATCTAAAAATTCATCACGGAGACGTGTGAAAATGACCGTAATGTGTTTAATGTTTAATACCTACATTTCGTTGGCTCTGGGCAAATGATCCTGACCGTTTCTGTAGACTGCCCAGCATAATCGGGACTCCTAGGGTGCTGTCTTTTCCAGTGGACACATGTCGGAGGCATGCGTGACTCTGACGCTGCCAGACTGTAAATGCAGGCAGCTACAAGGCCAGCGTTCGCACGCTTGCACGCTAACGTGCTAATGCTAACGTACATGAAGCCAACACCGACCCCCCTCTGGCACTCCTTCACATGTGAAGTAGTGAGCAGGAAGCTGAGAAATCGGCCCCTTAGAGCAGGCTGGGCCGTTTCTAATTGAAGGCTGACATCAGGGAGCCACCAGTAGAGCCCACTGGCTGGCAGCCATATTACAGTGTCTCACATCCAAATATGGCAGAGGTGCAGGGTCAAAGCTCACACTGTCAAGTACTTGGAACATCTGATATACTGAGAACTGAATCACACTTTGGTGTCTGTCTCTATCCTGCGTTTTGCCATTAAATATTCTCTTTAAAGTGATGATACATAGCTCTGCTGACCCTCAAATCCATCCATCACAGGACACACTCAACTATAGATTTTGGACCACTTGAAAGCACATCACATTGGGCCCCCAACCCAGACCAATCCAATTATGTTCCAGATTTTTTAGGGCTCCTGTCACTTAAGGGCCCCTGGAATCATCCTAACTTTTCCCCCCTTAACAGCGCCCCTGCGCACACACACACACGCACACAAACACACATATGCACCAGATCACCTGTCCAGATGTTTCTGCACTGCAAGATGAGACTGGAGTATGCAGAGGAAACACAGGAAGAACGCGTAGAGCGACAGGTATTCCGGTGTCCACTCCTGTCTGGGCTCTACTTTCTGTCTGTGCTCAGCTTCCTGTTCCGCTCCACTTCCTGTCCGGGCTCCTCTTTGGCGAGTTAAAAACTCGAATCCCTGCAAAGATAATGAAAGGAGCGTTGTGGCGGCATGCTTGGGCCGTTTGTTTGGTAATTAGCCCGCGCTGGCGGAGGCTAAATTATCTGTCAGATATTCTCTGAATAATGGCTTTTTGCTCCTTAAGTTTCACGATTTAATTAAATGGAGATTAAAGGGCAGCAAAAGCCAGGGGACATTTAACTGGAAGTGACTAAGGGATGGTTTCCTCCTGCCACTCGCCTTGTTATTTCCCTGCTCGCTGCCGGTTCACTGAGGGTAAATGTAGGAATAAATGTTGAGGAGAAGGTTAAATCTGCCAAGGAGGGCTTTGGATGGCGATGACAGTGCGCGTACGTGCTTACCGTATAATGCTCATTGTCTGATACACAAAAAGCCTGGGGTGGAAGCCGACTTAATCATGCTAATTAGCCATTTTTTTACGTTAGAGGTGACAGCATGAGGATGATGGGAAAATTCCATGGGCCCGTCGGTGCGATCCTGGCTTCTGAAATCGCTCGTTTGTGCACGGGTTGTGCACGTGTTGATATGCTAAAGATGCTTGGCTACCAGTACAGGCAGTGTGGGCATACGGGACTGAGGTAACCGTAACAATGGTCCCGGAGACGGCCTGAGACCCTGAGGGATTATTTATAGACAAACAAGCGGCAGTAACGTGACAGAGAGCATCGTGTGTGTCACACCGCCGCTGTCAGGATCACATGCTTGCAGAATTAGCAAACCCAAACCCATTCATCTCATGACATGGGACAGCATCCCTCTGCCAAGCATTAATCCTGGCCAGTGGGGGCGATGTTTGGCTGTTTTAGAGAAGTTTTAGCCCCCCCAACCTGAAAAAAAAAGTACACTAATTAGTTTAAATGGTGTGCTCTCATTCATTTTCCTGAGGCCACGGAAAACCGCTTGCGCTGTCCACCTCCCGCCACCCGGGGGGGGGGCATCTGCAGGAAGAAATCCATGTGACTACGGGAAGAATGTAAACTCCAGAGAGGGGGTGGCAAGATTCAAAGCCCAGCCTTAGAGGTGTGTGGCTATGGGCCACTGTGCAGCCATCTATCTATCCATTCATCCATCCCTCCATCCAACCAGCCTCTAGCTAGTGTCCCAACCACTGGAATTTCACTCCTATATCTGTTTAAACAGATGTGTTCATGTGCACATTGTCCAAACTCCATTGTGACCAGTGTTGGATATGTACATGATGTCACTGTCTCTGAAAACACAGCTTTATACACAAATCTGGCTCGTAATTAATTTATTGACAATGAAAAACAAGGTGATGTATTTGCATAAGACGAGGACTGTGTGGCATAATTTTTTTCGTACAAATTCTGCTCCACTTGCAGTGACATGTATGCAGTGTTTTGTGACATGTATGCAGTGTTTTATCCTTACATGTACATTTATTTGTTTAGCAGATGCTTTTGTCCAAAGTGACGCATGAGCACAGCGGTTAGTGTGTCACAAGCATACAGCTGTCAGGGAGCCAACTCAGGTGTAAGTGCTGTTTGACTGCGTATCTGATGAGTGACCAGTAACAAGTGGTAGTTAACACTGGAGCAAGAGCTAAGCACTACATCACAAATGACTGTAAGAGCCTAACAGGAGAGTCATTCAAATCAAACACCGTTTCATCATCCACATGTGTATGATCTCAGATTATGGTCATAGATGCTTCATATCAGAAGGACTTGTTTAGTGGAGTCAATTCCGCGCCTTAGTTAACGCAACCAACGGATTTGAAACTAGTCACCTCTTTCCCCCAGGAGCTGGAGGAATTTAATCTGCAAAGAGAAAAAGCTTTTATAGATTCCCTCTATTTAATGGTGTTCTTATTTAGGTTTACCATCATTTTATTCCCTTTCCTGTGCCTGTCCTTGGCTGTGAAGAACCGAAATGGGGAATTAACGAATTCTGGAAACAGGCACTAATAAACAGCTTGCTTTCAAATTCAAAGTACTTTCTGGGAGCAAGTAATAAGACCAGTGAGGGATTTTTTTGCCGAATGCACATAAAACCAGACTGTTGCGGGTTTAAAGCCCAGGAGGAGAAGCCCGACTGCCCCTGGTCAAAGTATTTGACCTGAATTGTTTCACTAACAACCTCAAGCTGTATTGTGGGTTAAGCTGTGCTCTACAGGACTCACCCCAAGCTGTACTGTGGGTTAAGCTGTGCTGTACAGGACTCACTTCAAGCTGTATTGTGGGTTAAGCTGTGCTCTACACGACTCACCCCAAGCTGTACTGTGGGTTAAGCTGTGCTCTACACGACTCACCCCAAGCTGTACTGTGGGTTAAGCCGTGCTCTACAGGACTCACCCCAAGCTGTACTGTGGGTTAAACTGTGCTCTACAGGACTCACCCCAAGCTGTACTGTGGGTTAAGCTGTGCTCTACAGGACTCACCCCAAGCTGTACTGTGGGTTAAGCTGTGCTCTACAGGACTCACCCCAAGCTGTATTGTGGGTTAAGCTGTGCTCACACCGCAAATAAACACAATTTTGCTGTCATACTGCTGATTTTTTGGACTTTCATCCGAAGTAGCTTATAGGTTTAAGCATATATTGATGACACATTCCTACAAGGGTACAACAACAGATCCCTTATGAGATTTGCACCGTCAGATTTCAGGTTAGAGTGCTGTGTCTCGTTTGCGGAAAGCGGAGGCGTTCTGCCTCCTTAAGACGTGCGGGAAGGGCGGCTCGTTCTGCAGGCCCCCGCTGAGAGGAGAGCGCATTGTCTCTTAGCCGCTCTCAGCTCCTCCTCCCCCCTGGCCATGGGGGGCATCATTGCTCACTATCCCAACGGGCAGGCAGTCGTCTCCAGAAGCAGAGCATTGCCCTGACCGCTAGGCTGAGATGAATAATGTCCCCTGCCTGTCCATTGTGTCCCTGGTGCAAAGTTTGAGTCCCCCGCCCCCCCCGGCTAGTAGCGCAGCGCGACCTGGCGGTAGGAGGAGGACGGCGCAAGCTGTTTTCCGTGGCCCGGGACACGATAAGGTCACCATGCAGACATGTGTGTATATTGTCACCCATACTCCGTAGGTTATACATCAAATATCCAGATATAGGTGTACACACAAGGAGACTTCTCTTAGCTCCTGTGGGGCCTCCTGCTCCCAGAAGGTAATAAATATGCTATGGTGAGGATGGCAGCTTTTCATGGAACACTGGCTGTTTATCGGAGGCGAGAGAGCTGCAGAGAAATGCTAACAGTGCTCATTAATGGACTGCATCCTGGCTTAATGAGCTGTGTCAGTGTGCAGCCTGGGCCACATCAGGGCCATAATGGCACCGTAAATGGGTGGTAATCGTGTCCAAATTGTACAGCAGGGGCTCTCAGGAACGAGTCCTCGAACCGGCGGGCTGACAGTGACGGAGCAATTATGGCAGGGTAAGCGAGCTGTGTCAAATTAGCCACCCGCTCCGGCGGCCCGGCCCTCAGCCGCAGAGCCGCCGTGCACCGAGTGATAGGTGCTTGATGAGGAGTGATAGGAGGGCGGGCTGCTGAGGAACGCGTGCCGATTTGTCAATAGCTATGTCTGAATGATCGTGTCACAGATGTACGGTGGTGTTCTGGGGGCAGGGGTCCGGGGGGTGCTGAGAGTTGAGAGGGAGCGAGTTCCCTGGTGAAGGTCATCAGTCAGTTAGCTGTCAGGGGCGTCTCTCCCGGCCCGGGCACGCGGCTCCCGTAATTACATCCAACCGGGGGATGAAGCAGGCTTCTCGCGCTGACCCACGCCGCCGCCATAACTTGCGGCTGTGGGAATTGGGGGGCCCAAGCCCCACCTCGCCTCCCTCTTGCCATTATTTCCATGGCGTTGTTGTCATTTTTCATTACTGTCTGTTTATTGTTTAGACAAATTATTTTTCAGATCACGTGTTTTGAAGACTGAAGGAAACGCTTGACGGGCCAAATAATAGAATAAACCGGGTACTACTCATGACGTCCAGTCACTGCTTTTTCTTTTGTCAGGGAGTGCATCGTATTTATGTTTTATTAAAGAGTTCTGGGCGATGTCTTGGGTCAGGTGCTCTCTGGGGGTCACAGCCATTCGTTTCTGTGTTCCTTTGAGAGATTAGGCTCTATCTTCGTGATTCCTTTCAAAGAGCCAATGCTAACCTGTTTGTTTCATGGGACAGCTGCATGGCCTGCTTCCTGCATAAGGGAAGACCCTCCCTCCTGCCTTGCATTATGGGAAATACGCCACGCAGCTTTTTAAACATGTAATATCTCTGTGGTTATATACGCTCTACTGGATATATACAGAGCTGGCACAAGCTGTTGAATCGGCCCACTGGTCTAGATCAATTCAATGGTCTCTTCCCCCTCTCACAGTGTGGAGCTCTCCAGTTTAAAATGACAGGCCTAACATACAGTATGTATATGATTGGTGTTGTATGGCTTTAGAAGCAAGTGAATTGGGAAATACGTAATGGTATGTTGTGGTACATGTGGCTCTGTGGAGTCTGCCCCCTGCTGGTGGGCTTTTGAAATACATTTGTTTTTGTGTCCCAGTCTTCCGGTTCCGAGGAGGCTGGATGTTTACCTGTGAATCCTTATTTGGCACAGGTGCTCCAATGCATTCTGGGAAGGGTAGGGGGGAAAACTGAGGTGGGGTGGGTCGCAGAAGTAATTTGATTTATTAACAAACAGCAGTAAACACAAGGCAGTGCTGGAAAATGTGACATTTGGCCCGTTCACAAGCTCGGGGAGTTGTTTCTTTTTCCTCGTCTCTGTGTGTCCAATGACAGGCAGGGGGCTTGGAAGGACTTGCAGCTGGGGGGCTTGATTATCGCTAGCTGGGGGCTTGATTATCGCTAGCTGGGGGCCCTTGCCCTTAGCAGTGGCACAGCCCGCCAGTGAGGGCGTGGGCAGCCCGGTCACAAGGCCCTCACAAAATGTTGACAGACTTGGTATGTCTTCAAACTGTACTCTATATAAAGGGAATTCTTTTTATCGGCCATCCAGCTATTATAGTCATTTGGAAATGATTGCACTGCACTGAATTTGCTGATAAAATTTGTAGACTTGTAGCTTTGAAATGCACACAAAATTATGGTTCAGCAAGTCCATATATTGCGCGTGTGTATACGTGTGCATGTGTGCGTGCACGCGCGTGTGACTGACAGTGTCTGCGTATCTATACACGCACGTGCCATTGCACACACACTTGTAGGTGAACTCGGCATTCCGACTGTATCAATCTCGTTACTGCCATTAATGTCACTCCGAGCTCATCACACTGAAATTATATTTAATAATGGATGGCTTTCGGGCATAAATGTTAATGTGGAACGACTTCAAATTTCACATCTTGAAAATGATGGTGGGTATTGAGCCTCTCAATATTTATAGCAGCATTTCTGTCTTCTTACCAGATCGCTGTCTGTATACAACTTTCCACGCAATCGCACATAGTTTCTGCTAACTTTTAAAACGAGCCCGACCCTGGCCTCATTTAGTGTGTACCTCATGTCCGATTCAGTCGTAATGTGACAGAAACAGGTAATATAGTTCGTGCTTGCAAAATCTGTATTGAAGTGTTTCATTTAGATGATTTATTGCCGGAAAATTCCACAGAAACGTACGCTCGCAGGGCGCTGTAGACTTGTGTTATTTATTGTTATGAGCATTAGAAATTAGTGGTGAGTGGTTTTCATATTTCAAAATATCGAGCTCGGCCCAGCTTGTCATGTCTGCCTCGTCTCTTTGTACAAAAGCGTCTGCTAAACAAATAAACGTAAATGCAACATACGGACGTCAGTTGCTTCCTTCTTCTTCAAGGATCCATGTGCTTAACAGTCTAAGTACTCTGCTGCTATTCCTGTTACCATCCCAGCAGAAAATACTATGTTCATGACCCTTCATAGTAATCTGACATCTCTGTGAAATTTGTGTATATATGTTTAAGAGATTTTCTCTTAACGGTCGAGATTTTATTCTAAGCCTATTGATTTGTGTGTTGAGTTATTGAGACATCTATATTGTGAATGCTTTCAGGCCGTTGCAGCCTACTTTAGCACCATGTGCAGGTAACAAAAGAGCAAACTGAGGATAATCTCGATGATCCTTCTGTTCCAGGCATTTACGTGGACGTTACTACGAGGCGAGGTGAGGCGGGTTTTTGCAAATTCACACAGCCCCTGTGAAGAGGAGCTTGTTTATTCAAGTTTTCTTGCGTAGTGCCTGTTCTCATTTTCACAGGAATGCATGCCCTTGCCAAGACACATTGTCCATGCAGAGTCACATGATAGAGTCCTGGGGGTCATGTGAGGAGCTTGCTGCGGCCCCGTACGTCTGCGAGCCAGACTGCATGCCCACAGGCCCTACCGCGGCAGTCGGCATGAAACGATGAAATCGCATCAGTTGAAATGTTAAATGAACGTCTGCACTAGTTCAAAGAAAGACAGTGAAGCGAAAGGAAAGAGAATAGTCTATAGGTCATTTTCTTTAAAGGCATGATGCCACCATTTTTGACCGCTGTGTTTAAAGCTCACTGTGGGAAATGTGACACCAGAGAAGCCCGATGTGGATGGTGGGAAACCAAATGGTGGAGAGGCTGGAGTGGCCTTTGCAGTTTAGAAGTGTCCTGCGAAATGCACAAAAGCTTTGCATATGAAAGAGAGGAGCTTTTGTACTTTATTTGGTGTTGAAGTTTTTTAAACGTTATTTTCCTTGAACTGCTGGAAAGTCTCATGTTCTATAAGGAATTGTGTTTTCTTTTATTTTTTGGTACTTCCCCCGTCTTTGGTACGGCTATCCTCGGACGCTCTGGCACGCGGCCACAGTCGCTCTCCTCATCGGCGCGTGTCCTAATTAAGCTCTTGAGGACAGTTGTGTTTTATTGGAGTGACATTTGGGGGCTGGACTTGGCAGCAGCAGCGGAGCAGCTGATAAAGCGCGTCGGCAGCGCTGCTCCGTGTTTGACTTCGCCTCCGCCCGACCGACGAGACGGCGCTTATTTGTCAGCTGACTTTCGAAATGGCAAACATTCGGCCGGAACCCTCATGAGACTTTGGCAGCCTGACAGGTACATTTTTTTGTCCCCTCCTGTGGACCCCAGGTTCCGTCCGTAATGAAAACTAAACACGCACATCTTGTTTTTTCTTTTCTCCACCCTTCCCCCACCCCCCCCCCCCGATCCATGTATCTTGACAGATGCACCTCTGCCAATGGGATTTGATCCTCTGGTTGGAGTTGTCAAAAGAAGCAGCCAATAGACAAGCAGAATTGTAAGGGGGGGGGGGGAACCAGGGAGCATCTGAACGGTGCATGTATAATTAAACAACAAAAGAAGCAAGACCACTTAATCTTCCCTCTAATGGCAATTCCGGCCTATCACTCGCTTCCTCCTGGGGGGGTTTCGGGGAACGTTAGTGGGGGGGTCACCTGTGTCCCCAGTTGTCATTGCGGAATCTTTTTTATCAGCTTCAGGTGTGTTTGCTCACGCTCTGGCTTTAATCCATTCATCATCGCTTTGTCCCTTTAAGGCCAGCCGAAGGCCTCTGGATGGAGCTATTTATCATCGCAAGAAAAGCAGGAAGATAAGGGCAGGAATATATATTTCACTGGAAACTTTTCTCAGCCTTTCAGGCTTTGTGTTTCTGGAAATATCTATAAATTAAGACATCTTGCTATTCTACACGTCTTGGACGTTTCCTGCTAAATGGCTGTATTCACCGTTAATTATGTGACTGAACAGGAAAGGAAAAAGGTGCTTTATACTAAATTATTGCTGGATTTTCTTTCCTGGGTGTCCTGATGTGTGTCTCTACTGTGAGAGTCTGTCGGATGGCCCTGAAACCATATTGCCCCCCCCCCAGCAACCCACACACCTGCCCCCCAGGTCTGCCTTCTTTGTCCTCCCCCAAACCTGAAATACTCAGCAGCAGCTTCAAGCAGCGGTTTGCCAACAAATTTGAGGTTTTTTTTCCAAAAATCTATATCCGTAAGAATATTATAAGAGCCTTAATTGAGGATGTTTAGGAAAAACGAGCGGTGGCTGTTGGGTCGGCTGACTAATCGACGTGTCTCCCCCCCACCGCCGACCTGGGCGACCCCTGTACCCATGCCCCCCTCCCCCACAAGCCGGCAGAGCCATGCCAGTGAAGTGATTTACCTCAATCGGGCCGGGGAGGTGAAGTCAGTAATAGAGAGCATTAGGCAGTGCTGCCATGGCCGCTAATGGGACGTTACAGTGATTTAGGGTGATTTAATGGCTCCCAGGTCGGGCTCTGACGGAGCACCTAACATCCAGTATCTGCACCGCGCCGTGTTGCTCCGGAGGCACCCTTCCTTCGTGTGACACAGACGGGCCTCGGAAAACTCCGGTAACTATAACGTCCTTCCTCAGTACCGCGGCGCTTACTTTCTGTTGGGAATTACTCCCCGTGCAAGGTGGCAGGCATGCCTACCTCACAGGGAGATGCTCATTAATGACACGCTCTCTATCTTCCTCTGGTTTTTTTTGTCTTTTTTTTTTTGGAGAAGCCGCAGGATGAAAGAAAACAAATGCGTCCTGCGTTTGGCGCCTGTCTGGGCCTCCGGCGGAGGTGTGTAGCAGGAACGCGGTGGTTTGACGCCGTGAGCGGTGACTTAGCGATGCTTTGCAGCCTCCAGGAGCGTGTTACACGCCCTCCCTCACATAAACACTCCCCCAAGCCCCCCCCTCCATGCACGCTGGGCGGGGGTCGGGGTGGGCTCACCTGTAAGCTCCGTCAGCCATGACGTTCGCTTGGCTCCCTGCTTTGAAAATCGCAGGATGCTCACTTTATCTCATAGCTGGGGGGGGGGGGGGGGGGGGGCGGCCCAAAGAGGGGTGTGAGGGTAAACACACGCCAAGGTACACACGACCCCGACACCGCCCCCCCACCGAAAATCGCC
>JAODKC010000064.1:23848914-23862020 GCA_026777985.1 Mormyrops attenuatus
GGGGGAACGGGGGGGGGGGGATGAATAATGCAGGTGGCGTGCCTATCAGAGAGCTCAACCTGAAGCCTCACACACAGCCAATTATCCTGGGCCCCGTCATAATCATCCCAAAGCTGACATTTACTCAGAACCGTGGCACCGGGGGGGGGGGCACATAGTGAGCGGGCAGGACCCCCGGCCTACATATTAAACTCCTTATTTGCCTGCGTCCTCCCGTGTTTCGAAGGTGGGGGCACGTGCTGTTTGCGTGTGCCGGTCCCATTGCCTGCCTCCCCCCCCATTCGGAATTGCAAATGAACCAGCAGCACTTGATGTCCCCCAGGTCACATGATATGGGGGAGGGGTTAGAGGTCACGGCTGAGGTTGAGTATCATTCCTCCAGAAACTAACTGGCGGTTTAAATGTGGGGGGGTTGGGGGGGGGGGGGTTGTTGTTTTTTTGCCCATTAGGAGGAGGGCAGGAAGCATAACCTGTAACCCCGTCTATTATCAGCAAAACTCTGGCGGGCGGGCCGAAGGTACAGGTGAGGGGGTGCCTCATGTTGCCCTGCATAGGCAAAACACTGTGACTGCATATTTTATCAAAACTGAGTTATAACCAGAATCGGGTCTCTTTGCTGCTATATTGTGTGACAAAATAGAAAACGGTATCATTTACCTACCTACGATACACACAGGGGACCAAAAAACGTTTGAGCCCCTTTTCTCAGTTTCCCTGTCAGCGTAGTTACTGTGTCTCGCCTTCGAAGGCCAGTATGATTATCTGTCTGCCTTGCAGAGTGTATCTTTACAATAAGGTTGTAGCTGCATAGTGCAAAGGGCAGCAGTCAAACTGCTTCATGTTCCTAATAGAGCCTAGCATCTCTTTATGCCTCGAACAGGAACTCATTTCGTTTTGGCCTGCTCCGGCAAACAGGTCTCCGCGGTAACCCCTCCCGTCCCGTGATCCCATCTGTTGTGCGTTTGGAAAAATGAGTAGGAGTCCATTTAATGGCAATTTATTTGATGACTTTTTTTTTCTTTCTTCTCGTGGCGTCTGGTTTGATTCATAGAACTCCAGTCATCACACTGGTCTTTACTGGGCCCAGCACAGTGGGGTCTGTCAGATGTGTTTCTCAGAAAAAATGGCTGCAGCCAGCTGGCAGTCGGGGATCTGTATGTGAACGACGTTCGAAAATCGCACCTTTGGCAATGAAGTTTTTTAAACTCCACCCTGTAAATAATGCGACCATCTCACGGATTCCATGCCCCCTTCTGCACTCTTAATATCTCCTCTCTGATTGACTGTAATGTGGCGTAAAATGGGGCTTTGTGATTGGCTTCTTGGAATCTGCTCCTCCCACCTCCCCCAGGGACTCCAGTGCAAAGACGTCTTCAAAGGAACACATCAAGCTTGCAAGTTTGGTATTACATCTGAATGGTAGGATGAAGTAATCCTGGTTCTGGAAACTTCTTCAGAGGAGTGTATACCTCCACCCAGACGCTGTCAAGCCTTGCTAAGCAGCACTCCTCCTTGGGTGGCGGGGGCCGCTGACAGTGTTGGCAGAGCTGTGGCAGAGGGGTTCATGATGCGGGTGGGGGTGAGAATTTAAGAGGTGGGGGGCCTTTCTGTGGGGGCCCCCAGGCACACACCAGCACAACGCGCACAAAGCTGGGGAGTCTGTTGGTTGCCTGATGTTAAATCCCCATCCTCCGCTGTCTCTAGGCAGGTCTGCAGCACTGACGATGTTGTACTAAAGCGAGGTTCGGGAACCATGAGGACCAGTGGGCTTTGAGCCCAATGACCCCCCCCCCCCCCCCCCAGGTTACCTGCTCTGACATACTGACATCTGACACGGAAAGGCGTGTGAGGTGCTTCCACAGAAATTTAAAAACTGCTTAGAACTGGTGTTTTGTATCTGGAAAAAAGTTGATCTATTATATGTCTGAACAGTGCATGCATACGCAGCATTAGCTGACATTAGGCAGAGGAAAACACATTCGGCAAAGCAAGCACCACCATTAGATATAGAAAAGAATGGTTCCAGGTATTACAGAAACAGGGGAAAAACATAATTAACCATAATTACCTCATTTATGCACTTACTGTAAATAAGAGCTAATGGAATCCTTGGATTTCTTTTAGAGCAAAAGTGAATAGCAGTAATCAGACGTTTACTGACAGGAGCAGAGTAAGCTGAAAAGATAAAGCATATTTACCATGATTTTATGTATCTGTTTATCAGGTTCTGGTAAGTTTCCTGTGATGTGTATCAGCTTTGTGATGTTCATTTTGCAATTAACATTAACAGCGAACAATTTAACCATCGTATGTTAATAACACCCCAACCCCTGCTTCATTTAGCGTATTTTAAAGTGTTACTATCAGCTATTCTACTGAAACAAGAGTGGTGAAGGATCCAGGTCCTCAAAGGTGTAACAGGCCCATCGGGGAATCTGTTTCACGGGTCGATTTCTTCAGCCATTATGCCCTCATATCGTGAATCACACAGCAGGAGACAAGTATTGTTTTGTTTGTCCTTTAAACCTCTTTTTTTAAAAGGTATATGACGTGCACCTCTTTTTTACTAAGCAGGACCTGCAACATATTTCTGATTTTTTTGTTAATTTTCCGTAGCAGAGCAGAAGGGTGTGACTCAGTTATCCCAGTTGTGACAAGTACAAGAACTGTTATTCCTGCACTCGCGACACATTTGTGCAGTAGGTCTCCCAGTTCAAGACTCGGAAGTCAGTCAAGTTTCTTTAATTAGTTGCTTGCTGCCTGTTTCTGGACGGGGGAGGGGTTAAAAGTCCATATTTACTTTGTTTAATTACGCCGCCTAGTTACCCGTGCACATCCGTTACTTTATACCTGACAGCGATTGTGTGACTCGGTCGGATTTTCGGCCGAATGTTGCGGTTTAATATGAGAAAAGCACCAGACGCAAAGAAGCTATAATTGAGAGCGGCTCTGATTAGAATTACCGGGTATCGTCCGAGTGGCATTAACATGGTTCAGGCGGGCGCCTGTGTTGTATTATTAATACGTTATTTTTACATTTCCGCTATAAAAAAAAAACCCGCGCCTCCTTATGAAGTGTTCTTGAAAGATGTGAACCCATTAAAAAAACGCGCCGCGTCGAGTCAAACTTTTAATGGCTTCCCAAAGGAAGAGAGCGCGATTCTCAAAGCCGAAAGGTGTTTTTTATTTCGGTGATTCCACCAGAAAAAAAATGAAATTAATGGTTAATAGTATTATTGTGAAAGATCGTTAATTAGAAATTAACCAAAATATTTATCCAATGATAAATCAGGAATGCACACCACAAAAAATAAATAACCAACCTGAATCCTTGTACACATTAATGATTTTAAGGATATCCACATCAGATTCTTGTTTGGCATTGGTGTGATGCCACCCTACCTTCTCTGCACATCTGTCGCCCGTATCCATGGAGATGGAGTACCCTTCCATCACCTAGTTCTTGTAGTAATGCAGAGAGAGACTCTGTTATATGCCTGTGACCATACGCACGACCCCCCCACCCCATCGGTGAGTAGGGATGCGTTACTTGCTGGACTAGTTTACAGCCTTGTGGTTTTCTGCGGACATATTTGCCATTCTGATAGAAGCTGGGGTCATCACCATGCCACCACTATCATCACCACCTTCTTGGCGTCATCACCATACTGCTGACATCATCAGCCTGCTGCTTGCATCATCACCATCCTTCTGACATCATCACCATACTGCTGACATCACCAACCTTCTGCTCACATCATCACCATCCTTCTGGCATCATCACCATCATGGTGGCATCACCATGCTATTTTCATCATCATGCCATACGATGTGCATCTTCAAGATTCTATTAGCATTCTGCTAGCTGCCATCATTTTCTTGCCATCAGCTTGGTCACCATTCTGCTAGCATCATCATAACAGCTGCCCGTGAGGGGTGTTCTGGTGTTTGAATCTGAGACCTCACAAATTAGGAAAAAATTCAGGTACAACACAACAAAAGCCATGAGTGGCCCACGTCCTGCTCAGCAGTGCGGCTCGTAATACCGCATTCATTGGTATTCAAGCATGACATGCTGGCTAGTTCTAGGGTGTCTTTGATCACTGAGATACAAATATAAAAAAAACAAAAGTGGCAAAACCATGTAATTATTTGCTGCCCTGATAAATAAATGAAAGACTTTATTAACTTCAAGCACAAGTAATAAATAATTAGTTATAAATATATATATATAAAGTTAAGGTGGTACATCCTCTCAAACAGATTCTGTGTTAGATGTCTGCCGCTGTGGCTGAATAATTTATGATTTATGAAGTTTTTGATGAAAAAATTCTGTAATTAAAGTTATTGTTCAGCTATATCTGTTTTTTTCTCTTATTGTTATGTAGGTTGATGTGCTAAATTTTACTTGTAATTATTTATCATCTATCCGTACGTGCTATGGGCGACTTGAAGATGCAGGAGGAAACTCGGGGATCTGCCGGATCACAATGAAGCATATCTATCCAAAAAAGTTTATTTATATTTAAGCGTAAAGGCAATGTATGTACAGGCTAGCTAGGTTAAAACATAATAAAATATAATATAATAAAATATAAAACATAAGTAAAAATGTTATAGCTATATGTATGCATATTGAAGGTTATTATTTTCATATACATTCATTCAATGTACGATACTGAAACAGGCCATTGGCTGGTTAATTTGGTTAAACTGGTAAATCTGGTCATTGAATCTCCCTTTTGTTCTAGCATGTTAGGCACCATTGGCATTGGAGTCCAGCCGACAGCAGGAGGCGCTGTCCTTTGAAGGGGCAGCACCTGAAGGCTTGGATCTTGATTGTCCTGGGATGGTAGTTTGGTGTGTCTTTGGAAAAGGGAGGGTTTACTAGTTTAAATGATAACTGGATTTATTGCCTTACTTATATTAGCATTAACAGACTGGGGGGTTGTCCCAGGGTGTGTCCAAAAGTCAAACAGTCCTGGGGGTGTATCCCAGAGAGCATGTCCTAGCCAGAGCGTCTCTGGTACGGTGTCTGGCCCAGGAAGAGTGAAAGTATCCCAGATCCCATTCCAGGGTGTGGTCAGTACAGGTTGGGAGGGGTCTCAGCGACGTGTTACACGGGGGCGTGTCAGTGAAGAGGTGTGTCAGTGAGGGGGCGTGGTCAGTAAGGGGGCAGGTCACTGGCCTTCACCCTCATCTGTGCTGAAGCTGCTCCTTCGACTGCTTCCCTTTGAGGCGGCGGGAGAGGTGGAGGAAAGGAGTGGGTCGGCGCCAAACGGTGACAGCGGCCCATCCATCAGGATGCGCTCTAGCCGCTGCTCCTCCTTGAGCGTGGCACCAAAGAAGTCTGTGAAATGCGTCAGCGGGTCCGAGAAGGTGGCCATGGCTGCACTCACTGTGCTCTGCGTGTATTCCCCGCTTGAGCCCTCCTGGTGCATGGGCAGAGCCGGCTGGCTCTGGAGGTGCGAGGACAGTTCCACCTGCCCCAGGGCAGGGGGCGCCATGTTGGGGAGTCCATGGGCTCGCGCCTGAATCTCAAGCTCCTGCAGATACATAGGGCAGCAGGTCAGCAAGTACGTAACTTTCACATGACTCCTCCGGTCCTGTCCATTAAACCATGGAGAATGTAGAGGAGGACTGAATGTAGAACTTATTCAAACTCTCAGGGCTTTACATCACCCTCCTAATTTAGCCTATTTTTGATAATATTGTCATTATAATTACAATGGTAATTAGCAATTGTGATTGTAATTCCATATCAAATTAGCTCTGTGGAGTAACATTAGTGAAATAACATTTTGCGTAGGTATTATAGTTTGTTTTCAAATCCAGACTTAATATTCAGTAAAAAATATGGATACCAGCATCATTAATGCAGGTTTTAAAGTATCCATCCCTCCAGTAAACAATAATAGTGCAGTTTTAGAACGTGATCTACATGTATTTGTCCTGTGGGTTAGTGGCATGGCGGTGTAATGGGTGCAGGCTAGCAAACGCGTATGAATTACAGCCCACGGTCTGATGCAGTTTTTCTCATCTCCGTCGTTCTCCTGCACCTTCTCCTCCGTGAGTTTACATTTGCATTTCGTATTTTAACACCTGGATTTTTAATCAGCAAGAAAACTCGCATTATTTTAAAACTAATATAAGCTATGAATCTGAAATACTGTGGTTGAATTTGGAAATAAACTATAGCACTAATTCAACATTCCTACCTAGAAATTCAGGTAATTCAGGCACTAATCCCGTTCCCCAGGGCCCCTGCAGTCTCCTGATTAACTTGCGCAGATTCGGTCTCCTGGAAAGGATTACCACAGGCCACTGTCTGCCCTCATATTTCTCTCTTCCCTTCTCAGGCTGAAATCTAAATATTTTTCGCTATTTAATACCGATAATCTCAGTGTCTCTAAGTCAGTGTTTCCCATCCCGGTCCTCGGGGACCTACTTCCTATTGGGCAGAAGATAAAAGCTGGACCATCTGCAGGTCTCCGAGGACCAGATTGGGAAACACTGCTCTAAGTTGTCGGGAAAGACCATAGTCTAGAACCTAAAAATACAAACAAGCGTTTCTCTGATTACTGATACACGTCTAAGTGACATTAGCAGACAAGGGTGCCAGGATTAATGACTAAATGGGCAGCTTTGCCCAGCCATTGCTTTCCACATTAAGTTAAGGGCACTCCAGGGTAGTGAACGGGGTAATTAATCCCATGTGTAATTAGCGTGCCTCGGTGGGTGAGGAGCTGTGTGCCACCCCCTCAGCTTGCTGTATAAGCGGTTCGCTAACTGCTATGGCTAATGCATGAGTGGCGAGGTCCTGGGGCTTCATCGGGCTGCTGGGATCCAGACGGGTCCTGGATTCTGCTCCTCTTAAGTTCACAGATGCTACTGCTACTCTGTTCAGAAGCAGGGGGTTACAGAAATGCGTGGTGAGAGCGAGGGGGGGGCATTTACAAATGTTTGTGAAGGCTTTGCTGTTATCCTGAAGGACTCATTAAAGTTTGGCTATTCCCCCCTTTTTCCAATGGTGACGCCCTCAATACTCCACAACATGTCCCCAAACACCCCCCCTCCCCCAGTGCTGTGCCAACCAGGGGCAATTCTGGGATTTTGGATTTTCTTGGCATTTAAGAGGAGGGCCAAACTTATCATTAGTCAGTGATACGTTTTGAGTCAGTGAGTGACAGAACTGGCGGCCAATTAGCATTCAGTTGGTGTCCTGTGGCCACGCCCCTACATCCGCCCCTGGCACCAGCCACAGACCTGGATCCTGAGCAACAGTCTCCGGTTGGCCTGCTCCAGCCTCCGCTGCCGTCCCTCCAGCTCACGTCCGTGCTGCTGCTCCTTCTGCAGCCACTTGATGTACTCCACCGAGGCCTTCAGGATGGTGCCCTTGTTCCAACGCATGTCCCTGTGGGGAGCACAGACAGCGCGTTTCAGCCACTCGGCCCCGATAAGAAGCATCCACTCCTCTCCCTATCCTTCATTCCCAGCCCTGGCTGCTTTTAGATGATAATTTTAATAGAATACTTAAGTACGTTTTGCAGAAAGTCAATTCTGCAGCCTTTGTGAGGCCACATTAATCCCACCGGGAGGCGTCCGTGTCAGGGGAAGTCAGGAACAGCTCGGGATGAGCGAGGAACCCCGCAGCATTTCCAAGCCGATTGCTTTTTAAAGAAGTGGGCAGCGGGAATATTTCCCCCTTTTCATGGAAGGAGGGGGGGGACATTTGTCTGATCGCCAGTGATAATCGTCAGGTGGATTAGCACGGAACTGGAAGGCCCACCCTCGATCCCCAAGAACACTGGACAGAATCAGAAACGTCAGTTCAGGATCTCAGACGATCTTTCAACTCCTTTTGTGAACATTCACTCAAACCGCTTTCATTATCCTTTTTATTATCCATTAGCATTTGCATAGACTTGGTTAAAAAAGGCTAAAATCCTCTGAGGTTCCAGTTACTTACGGGTCGTTTGACTTTGGTATTAAAGTTCCCAGCTCCTTGATTCTGTAGTTAATGTTGTACCTTCTTCTTCTTTCAACTGATGGTGACACACAGAAGGTGGGGTTGCCGTTAAACATTTCACACATGCTGCCCTGGACACAGCTTGGTCAACATTGGCTTGGGGTGCCTCAGGGTGCCCCAAACTCAGACACTACTTTGCTTTTTAAGGTACAGTATTAAGAATGACCTTTTTAAGGTACAGTATTAAGAATGACCTTTTTAAGGTACAGTATTAAGAATGACCTTCATAATAACTCTACTCTTTGTAGAATTGCACGGTATTGCAAGAAGAAAATTAAGCAGCAGAACAACAGAAACTATGAAAAACTGCAAATACATGTGGCCATGGGAATTTTTTTTCCCATAATCCTTCCCTTTTGAGGACGGCCAGCTTACTTAAGTTGTGGTTGTCTTTTTTCTGCCGTTCTTTGGCGAGAACTCTGGTTTCATGTTCTGCAAGACAAGAAGAGCTAGAGTGAGAGGGACGACGGGGCGGATCAATGGATGTGGAGTCCGCACGTCTCCAGGTCAACGCGGACCGTTCTCTGCATTAATCCCGAAGCTGGACCCACACTGGATGTCATGGTGTGTCACACTGGATGTCATGGTGTGTCAGATTGGATCTCATGGTGTGTTAAACTGGATCTCATGGGGTGCCAGGGGGGCGAGACAGGGTAGCCAAAATTCTCAGACGCGCATTCTTGGTTGGATTTCCCTCTAGATTTTTACAGGTTTAATAAGGTCACTCTAGCTCTGTGGAGAAAGCTATTGTCCTCCTGCACTCATATTTCTCTCTTCCCTTCTCAGGCTGATGTCCAAATATTATTCACTATATAATACAGATGATCCCAGTGTCTCTATGTCAGTGTTTCCCAACCTGGTCCTCGGGGAACCACAGACGGTCTGCATCTTCGCTCCCTCCTGGCTCCCTGCCGGACAGTCTTTCTGCACGTGAGCTGAGCAGGGTAATTTACTTATGCTCTGTGGAGTGCAAAGGTCTCAGGTCGTCCCCTATATTTCTAAAATCAATTAAGTTTCCGTGATGCATGACATTCATAAAGGCTCCCAATGTGCACCTTGTGTCTCAGCCACTGGGAGAGGTGTGGGGGCACAAAAGCCCTGTGTCAGGCTGCAAACAGATATGTGCGTGTCTGTGTGTCCCTCAAACAAGTGTACATACAGGGGCGGAGGCACAGGGGTACTGGTCTCCAGATGAAAGCTGATTGGCCCATGGACTGCCCCCTCCCAGGTTACTCACCAATTCAAAAGATTTCATTGGGTAATGAAAAGGTTGGCTCGTCTGTATGAATTATGCGCCCCCCCACCTTAAAAAAATCCTAGAATCACCCTTACCCTTGACCCTGAGAATAGTGAACGACAAGAGAACATTCATATGTCATACTTCCTCATGAATTGCATGGCAGCACGAGCGTTACTCTGAGTCTGGGGATGAACAGAGTGCTGTGATGCGTACCTGTGACCTCCCTCTTAACACTGAGCTCAGTGAGGCATAGTGCAGGTGCCAGTCCACCACTAGGGGCAGTCATACCTTGATTGCCGCCATATGCATCCAGCAAGCCACCACCAAGGGATACCTGTATGGGGGGGGGGGGCAGTGTTATTAGCGACAATGCTCCAGGGGCTGTTTTCTTTCCTTTCCAAGTATGAAGCCCATCTGAAACATAAAGGGTCTCCCCAGGTCACATGCTCCGGGCACACTGAGAGAGTGCCCTGGAGTAACTGGATCGCTACCCCTAGGTCAGTGTTTCTCAATCTGGTCCTCAGGGTCCCCAGCCAGCCCACATTTTTGCTCCCTCCCAGCTCCCAGTATGCCTGTAACAAACAATCAAGAAGAATAAATACCTGGTTCAGGGGTGCTGGGAACTGGGAGGGAGCAAAAATGTGGACTGGCTGGGGGTCCCCAAGGACTGGATTGAAAAACACTTTTCTTAGGTGTATTACCAGCATGTTTGCACTTTATTACATGTAGGATGTGAGACAGACATAAACACCAATTACAATACATACAGCCCTTTATACCTGCAGATTAATGAAATCAGCTTTGATTTTATTTCACATTCATCAATTCATTCACATTGGCACATAATCCCTTAAATCTAATTCAACGTTGACTAAAAAATATCCCTTGATATCAGTTTTCTGTAACTGCTTATTCTCTTCAGGATTGTGAGGGTGGGCCTGGAGCCCATGGCTGCAAAGCAGGAAACAGGCCAGGGTGGGGCACCAACCCTTCACAGGCACACTCACACATGGGTGGGGGGCTGGAGTACCCAGTGAAAACATCATGACAACATGGGGAGAGCATCTAAACTCCACCCACAGAGAGCCATGGAGGAGACTTGAACCCTGGTCCCATGAGTGTGAGGCAATAGTGCTAACAACTGCACCCACCCACCCGATCCTCTAACATTATAAACAAAACTTTTTTGGTTTTACTTGACTTACTCTTTTCATACTGATAGTATTTTTCTCGATGGCCTTTGAAATAAGGACTCCATCTACTTTCTAGAAGGTCGGAGTTTCACGCTCGAGCTCACAAGCCGCACTGTTGTGTGGTAACATAGGCATCGTTTCCGTAAACCTGACCTGTCTCAGTCTAGGCTTTCTTAAGCTCTCTCTCTCCAGCTCGAAGATGGACTTTAATTCCTTCGTGGATTTAGTTTCACCTGAATTATAATTTACAAAATGCACTCTGGATTCCCATACTGGCTGAGACAGAGCGTTAATCTTTCACAAACGATTCATCAAAAGTATCTACAACTGAGGCATTTAAAAACCCCATCTCTTTCTCTCCTCAAAATAGTCTTCTTTTATTAATTCATATCAGCGTCCGATGTCTGCTTTTGGGACAGGCATGGAATGGGACAGTTAGAATTTATTGCAGGTAAAATAAAATAGATAAGGTCTGAATTTTGTACTGGCAGGTCCCATTAAGTGTCTCATAAGTTATCACATTACATCCGTAACTTTGTTAACCCATGTATCGAGAAGGCAATTCCCTGACTTAACGATATTGGATTACTAAGCAATTATTGTGTGGAGACATCTGGCACTTTCATTAAATCCACACGCACCTAATTTTGCCTCCCTGTGTCGAAGCTGCTTCCACTGGGAATATTTCATCAGATTAGATATATTTTTTCATAACATGAAAATTAAAATAAATTATGTTCATAATGTTCGTATATTTCACATTTATAGTTATTCAGGACAAATCGGAATATTGCTAAATTGAATATTCAGACGTCTTGACACCTATTCCCACAGGTGGGCAAGGATAGCAGTTAGGGAATTAGACCGCTGACGAGAAGATTGCAGGTTTGCATACCGGGAGCGGGACACATACTGCTAATACAGTGACGAACACCGGAATCTGAAAATAGTCTCTTATCTCATGCATGATGTTGGAACTGTCATGTCTGCACTCTAGGTTCTCAGGGACGGAGATATTGTTGTTCTGTGGTGATGCATTGAGTTACTGTTGTTCTGTGGTAATGCGGTGAGGTAGCGTTGTTCTGTGGTAATGCGGTGAGGTAGCGTTGTTCTGTGGTGATGCAGTGAGGTAGCGTTATTCTGTGGTGATGCAGTGAGGTAGCGTTGTTCTGTAGTGATGCAATGAGGTAGCGTTATTCTGTAGTGATGCAGTGAGGTAGTGTTGTTCTGTGGTGATGCAGTGAGTTAGCGTTATTCTGTGGTGATGCAGTGAGGTAGCGTTATTCTGTGGTGATGCAGTGAGGTAGTGTTGTTCTGTGGTGATGCAGTGAGTTAGTGATTGTGCTGCAATCATTATGTTATGCTGGAGTGAGGGGTATTTGATTGATTGTGTCTGTGGAGTGGGAGACAGTGAAAAAAAAAAAAGATTAAGGCGATATTGTGTGATGACGCAGCATTCCTTTTAGATCCTTTCAAATATAACAGGAACAACTTTAACCCGGGGCTTAGAATTTACAGTTTTAAATAATAGAAATATAAGGTTTTATTTTGATGTGTCTTTGCATAGTATTTGTACTTTGCATATGGTAATCGGTTATATCACAGGTATGACTGTCAGCTTTGACCTACAGTCAAAGGTGTGACATCTTCTGATTTCATCACTAGACGGGTCTTTTAACAGCTACCGCACAGCCCAATCTAACAGTCTTTTTTCTTCTAGTGTTTGTTTACTGAGGTGGCGTTGTTTAGATAAAAAAGGGTCAGAAAGCTTAACCGTGATATTTCAAGGCAAAAGTATGACTGTGACATTGCTGGCATTTGATCACTGCAGTGAGACGGTGTTCCTGTGGCTTATCTGAGCCTGCAACAAGGCTGACAGCCCTGGGGTTTCATACTCACGTTGCTCTGCATCATCATGTTGGACTCCACACATCCCAGGCTCTCGTCAGCGAAACCGGACTCGAGGCTGATCAGATCATCGATGACTCCATCCATGGGGAACTTGGAGAGAAACAAGCAGTTAAGAAGGATCTCTGCATCGCCACCTAGAGGAGGGGCTGATGTCAAAGGTCACTGGTGGCCACTGTGGCTCACCTCACTCTCATGGCCAGCAGCTGGGAGGGACATTAGGGTGACAGGGCTGCCAGGGTTGTTGCCGTCGCCCGGGGTGGGGGTATGTCCGTTCCGCATCATGGGGATGGAGCCCATTTGCTGGCCCACGTGGGCCCCCAGCGCCAGGTACTGTTTCACCTGCTGCGCCTGGGCTGAGTGAAGGTGGAACTTGGAGTTCTCCAGGTGAGTCTGAACCTGCGACAGACACAGCGGCACACATCAGACCAGAACTGGTACTGTCAGTCCTAGAACCACACGCTGACTGACACTACACTGTCCCCATACACACACTCTCACTACAGCATCCCCAAACACACACTCTCACTACAGCATCCCCAAACACACACTCTCACTACAGCATCCTCACACACACACTGACACTACAGCATCCCAAAACACACACTGACTGATGCTACACTGTCCCCATACACACACTCTCACTACAGCATCCCCAAACACACTCTCACTACAGCATCCTCACACACACACTGACACTACAGCATCCCAAAACACACACTGACTGATGCTACAC
>JAODKC010000064.1:23873392-23885213 GCA_026777985.1 Mormyrops attenuatus
AACCAGCAAGAAGTTTCATCACTGTAACCTTGCCGCAGATCCCCCCCCCCCCCCCAACTGCTTCACCTTATTCTTATGTACTGCTGTCTTAGACATTTTGAACTTTGAAGCAACCTGCTGCTCAGTGTAACCTTCTGCCAGCAGAACCAGGATTAAACCAGGATTTAAAAATGCAGATTTCTTTAAAAAATATAGAGTGGTCTCTTATTTTTTTTCATGGCTGTATACATGGTATTACCATAATACCAGCCAAGCACTCCCGGATGCCCCTCATCTGCCTTCCTGATATCGATATCCATAACATGGGATGTCTGTGATTCTAAATATAGAATACTCACAGAATACTTCTGTGATACAGAAATGTGCTTTATGCCTCACAGAAACTGCCATCTTAATCCATTTTCAGCCGTAGCCTGTGTTCGTACCTATTGATTTTAAAACTAAGTGGTTAGGCCTATCTGGGCTGGCACTGGTTTGGCAGTAGACTGTACTGGGTAGTACCGTGACATGGGGCTTTTCTGTGCAGTGTCCCCATTATCAAAGAAACGCTGTCTATACGAACAGTAATGCTGCACTATAAATAGCCACAAACAGAGGCCCTTTGTGCCACATGAAGGCTTTATCCAAAAATATAGCAAGAAACACACAAGCCTGCCTGAATTTAGCTGTGACTACAGTATTTTAACAGTCAACAATACAATGTCATTTCCTAAAATCAAATTAGATTAATACCGATTAATACTGTACTTGTTTCATTTATTGTAAATTGCATCAATGTAATTCCTCCCCCAGCTCTCACTTCCCATCACAAATTGATTAATCAGCTCAGCCTGAGTTGAATCATATATCTCATGAGAGGAGGTGGAAGCGAGCATTGACTCCACACTGTACAGGTACTTCTGGGATGAAGATCATCTCATCCCTCATCACACAACACATCCCATCTACTGCTGACGGGTCCGTCAAGACCAGGAGGCACAGCAGACATAAGATGGCTTCTCCTGCCTAGATATTGACATCAAGGGGTTCCTTTGGGCTGCATCACGTTTACCGCATTCTCAGGTGCCTAACTCTCCACATATACATCTGAACACTCCCTACAAACATCTGGTCCTTAGGTCTTGCGAGTTCAGAGGAAACCTGTTCCACTAAAAGGCTGGAAACTTGGACTCCCATCGACTTTAAGATATGAATAAATCTATAAAAAGTAAACAAACAAATCTACTAAAAGAAGTGCAGCAATACATGTATGACTAGATGGTTTGCACCAGGAGCATTGCTAGGGCTGTTTGGGCGGCGGGGCTTCAGCTAATTAAAATGCACTTCAGCACCCCCAAATAAATGTCTGTTAATTACTTGAAATAGTCTGTTCTTCTTCCCAATCATTAAAATCCGAACCCCCTGGTAAAGGCTTACCCCCCCCCCCCCCCCCACCACCAGATGCAGCTGTTTTAAGTGTTAAGTAGGTGTCTTGGTTCAGATCGCAGTATGGGGGTTTGGGGGGGGTGCAGCCCCGAAGCAGGAACGCAGTTCTCTGACCGAAATAGGCGTGCCGCGTGAGTACCCCGCTTACTGTCTCTGGCCCACAGAGTACATTCCCCGTCCGCATTCCTGACATACTCCCAGCTGTAATCTTCTTCCAAGCCACCGGCACGCCATCCCCAGTCGGTGCGGCGAGCGGAAAGCCTGCCGTAAAGCTGACGTGAGATGACATTTTCTTTTCATCCCAGCAGGCAGCTTCTTAGACCAAAAGAAGGACTTAGGGCTTATTAGGGTAATAATTGCACGACATGTCAGTCCAAGATTTTAAAAAGAGGCAATTCCTTTAAAAAAAAAAGAGATTATCAGTGTTTGTTTGAACCTCTGAGGCATGTAGTCGGCCGTGAAATATTTCCATTGCAGTTGTTTGCATTGTAACTTCTTAGTAAGCCAGCCTGAGTTAACTTCTCCGCCACCTTTGCTCATCGAGCTCATTTCAAACGGACAGCTCCCAAACACTCACATCCCCACGGTGTCCCTCCGCCTCCCATGAATGGACCCCTTTTCAGCTATTTTTGCCAGCCTCGCACTAGCAATCAAATTAAGGCTTCCTCGGGGGCCCTAAGCGTGTGTTTATTAAGGCACAATAGCATGTGTCCTGATATTTGAGACATGAATGGTGCTTCTCTGAAGCATCGCATCTGCCAGATAAAGAGGGCATACTGTACCAAAGGTTGAGGAAAATGTGAATGCGATTCAGCTCATACAGAATGTGCTGTTTACTTTTTTTGAAACCACTGAAGCGAGGCCTGTATGCATCTCTAAGACAGCGAGCTCTTCCGCTGAGAATATTATGTATTTCACGTTGAATATGTGGCTAATTGAATTTTTTCTACCCTTTTTCTATAAAATTTGTTGACATTCTGGAGGTGGAAAGTTCAGGCCTAGAAAGTACAAATCCAGACCAAGGTTTCATTTCAACCAACCAGTTGAGCATAAAGATTCATAGTCACAGAGTACTCAACTGGTTGGTTGAAGCAAAACCTTGGTCTGGATTTGTACTTTCTGGACCTGAACTTTCCACCTCTGTGACATTCACGGATAGCGGCACAGACGCAAGGTTTAAAAATCACAGTGTAAATTCTCATTACCAAGCGGAACTCAGTTTCTGTGAGGTGCAGAAACTAAACGGCTAAATAAACGGAAAATATTTCAGCACTGATAGACAAAAAGGCAGGAGCTGGTCACCACTGTGCACGGTTGACTGGTGTGGCAGTATTCAGAATAAAGAGTCGCTTTTTGGAAAGACCTGCACTAGCAGACCTGATCCCGCTTGGGTCAGGTTGGCGACACAGGCCAGCAGCACTCCAGGGTGGGCGGACATGTCTGGATCTGCTCTGATGGTTCAGGTTCCGGTCCCAGGGAAGGGCCAAACCCTATTGCAGTGCCACCCTCCATCTATCCATCCATCCGTAACCACTGAGTCAGTACAGGAATGTAGGCAGCCTGGCACCTAGCCATTGTTCTTTTCTTTCTTTTTCTTTTCATTTCTTTTCTTTACTCTCTCTTGTACTTTTCACTTCATTTTAGATCCAAATTCAAAAAAATAAAATTATGAAAACATATTGAAATGTATTGTAACTTGTACTGGGAAACACCCAGTACATCAGTAAATTGTTAAAAATATTTTGAATAGCAATTAATCTGCTCAAAGAGCAAAGTAGCAAAGTTTCTAAGGATTTTTAAAATCAGAGCTTCTCAACCAGTTCAGTCTCAGGACCTACATATTTCTTGGTCATTAAGTCACGACCCAATTCTGGATAACTTTGAACCACATTTATGTCATAAAAACACTGCAGTAAATACAACATAGGGCAGTAACAGCAGCACAAGCCTTCATGCACTGTTAAAAAACAAATCAAAAGTACTTTTAACCACACACTCTGCAACCTTATTAAAATAATCCCACGACCCACCAGTCGAGGAACAGTGTTGTAAACTGTATTAAAATTAGTGCTGCTCAACACTTTGGCATGAAATGTTCTGTACCCCATTTACAGAAGTGAAAAATAGGTTTGGTTCCCTGTTCTGCCTCACCTGAGTACCATAACGGCTAATTCTGCTACATCAGTGGCTCTGCAGCTACAAAGCAATCACTTAGCAAAAAGGTAAGTGTGAATGGGCTATAGATCTGTAGGCTTCTGAATTGGCTGGCATAGCTCCAGTGTTTTCAAGTGTTCTTATTGACAGCCCAATCAGATTAAGTTTATGCACTACAGCTACCTTCTCAGGACATTAAAAATGAGTCTGAAACTGGACCTCATACATAATAACTGATGTTCCAAACACATGTGTGAACCAACCAGAGCTAACAATTCGGTCAAACTAATCACTCTTAGCCTTGAAAAATCATTGTGAGGGAGCTTCCCTCTGACATTCAAGCGTCTTCCAGAGAACTTACCTGTCCATACCAGCTATATTCCAGCATCATGAGGAAAAAGATGACGGCGGTGGAACTGTTTGGAAAAATGGGTGGTAGGCTCCCTTGCGCTAGCAACGTTAGCGGCCCCTCTGCACGCCAGCCGTCTGCCGGCACTGCCAGCCCCCACTCGGGCACTAATGCCCGCTCGCTGAAGCGCCGCGCTTGGCGTGCAGACCTGTTGATAATGAACCTGAACCCATTATTTTGAGTCAATGGCTTGAAAGGAATGGGTGAAGAATTGCAGCCACAGGGCCAATTACGGACACTCTTTGATGTATGACTCTCCGGCAGTCACCGAATCACCGCGCACCTTTATCCTGATCCCTTGTGTTATTCATTAATTATTCTGTTGGGGTCAAAGGTCAAATGGCTAATTATGCAGATGGTCTTTGGTGGGGGGATTCTCCTAGCTGACAGAATCCCTCTGGCTGGACACGGCCACCTTGTATTCTGCTGATTAATCCAGTTGCTGACATTTTTCCCAGCCGGCCTCCAACTCCCATTGTGTTCCGTAATCTTAGTTGTTGAAATCTGCAGGTCCCAATGGTGGTGGTGGTGGGGGTCGGTTAGGGGGGGCGTGTTTTAAGGTGTCAGTGAGTTTGTTTTTCCACTAAACACTGTATTGTTTTTTCCTACGGAAGGTTGGTTATCTCATACAATTGGGTGTAGGAGAAACCTCATACCAGACTACAATTCGATGGTGCTGTAGGTAGATAACGTGCCCCTTTAGTGGGGCTACGAAGACCAGGGCAAGGCTGCCCAACCCTGCTTCTGATACAGATAATCAGGCTACTGTATGTTGAAGCTAAGCTGGCTCTAAAACTGCGATGCTATTGAAGGGCCTGATTGTCTGTATCAGGTGTGTTAAATTAAGGGCCGCAGCTAAGCTCTGCAAGGTGGTAGATGTCCAGGAGCAGGGTTGGGCCTTAGTAGCCTTACTAAGGGGGCACATGATTTACCCACAGCACCATCGAGTTGTCGTCTGGTGTGAGGATTCTCATCCATCCATTGCGTCACAAAATCAAGAGCTGAGACAATCGCATGCTAGAGTCTTAGTTGGATTTAAATTAAGTGGTACCTCAGTACTCGAACTCATTAGAACTCGGATTTCTTAAAAGTCGAACCAACCAGTTCGAAAAAAATGACCTAGAACTCGATCTAAATCTCAGAAAACATGGGTTTTCAGTCTGTCTGCACACAGACACAGGGCTGCCAATCCTCGCACAAACAGTGTTACACTGACGCTTTTGGACTTTCTCACAAGAAAGGGAAAATCTGTATTATTCCATTATAAACCTAAAATTAGCTACATCAAAAGAGCTGAGGTAGTTTGCAAACCCTACAGACTATTTACAAGGTAATAAATCTGTATACAGTGTGTACAGACTTGTCTCGAATTGAAAATCTTACTCCAGCAAACTGACCAAAGTTGGCAACCCTGTGGACAAACGTGTCTGGGGCAAGACTTCTGCGCACCTGTGGCAAATTGTTTTGATATAGAAAAAAGACTATGTAGACTACATCTTTAAAGACCACGTCCATGGTTATAAATTGCATTTTGCTAAAAAAAAAAATTCAGAATTCATCATTGGTGTAGAGCCCCTGCTCTTAGGCCGGCAGGCATGGGAAAGGAGCAGAAGCTATGGTCTTTCATGTAGAACGCTACTCCGCTGAGAGAGAGAGAGAGGGAGAGAGTGAAGAGATACGGCGGCTTCGTGTTCGAGTTACAGTTGACAGAACATTTGCGCACCAGACAGCCCTGCCAGGACACAGGGACCCACTTTATTAGAGAAGTAGGTATGTAAGATGTTGCTTAAACCATCATTGGTGTTGAGTTAAAACACCGAAATATTTTTGCTGCCAGTTGTAGCTAATCTAAATACTAACGTTTTGGATTTTTTTTCTAGATATTTAGCACTTAGTTGCAAATGTAACTATTTTACAACTCAACCTCATTTCGTTCAGATTTCATCTATAGACAATCCTAAGGCAGGACATGTCAGTGATCGGCAAGATTGAGAAGAGGGCTAGGGGCAGTGTTTAGCTCGTCGGGGCTCCTCAGCGGTCATGTTAATGCAATCAGCGTTATCTCTGAAGGCTTTAGTCGGACTTCAGTAAGCCCTGGCTCTACATATTATGGCCCACAATGCAAGAGGTGACCCCATTGTTGTGGGTTACCCACAACACATTGTGTCTGAACAAGCATTCAGCATTCATTCAATTGACGGCTTTCTCAATTGAAAGCACTGTGTAACAAACAAAACAGAGGAAAATTATTGACTAGACACCATTATTTCCCTGAGTGATGTCGCTATCTCTATTGAAGCCAAATCAATCAGCTACAGTTTAGTACTTATCTGTAGGCTACAGCAGTGATTTCAGGTTAATAACTCAGATATTGTCACACTATAAAATGGTCTGCCACCCATAGTGCTCACTGGTTGGGTGGATCTGTTGTAATAATGAGTCACCCCTGACTCAATGTATGCACTATAACAGGCCTAACAGTGACCTCTATATGACCTTTGACCCCTAAAGTGCAGGCCCCCCCAGGCTTTCATGCTAGCCACACACTAATGGTCACTGTGTGTAGCACTGTACCTTTCCCTGAACTTGGTTAAACTGGAGGAGACTGCCAACTTCTCACAATTAGCCGTAATAGGATTATGTGCTGGTATGGAATGGGCGTTTTAAATAGGGGTGGAATTCTGGCAGACACCTGCTACATGTGCCGCAATAATCTCATAAAGGCTCCCCCCACCCACGACTAAGTCTAGAAAACAAGGACCGCCTTCAACCCACAACCCCCCCCCCCCCCACTGTGGCCAAGAAGGGATCTGGGTGGGGGGTGGGGGAATACCTGTGAGGTCGGGGGGGGAGTTAGGAATGTGTCTGAGCTTGGACGCATTCTGGAATGTACCAGAGGCTTCTGAGTAATCCTTGAGCCTGTTCTGTGCGCACCGTGACAGGGCAATGAAAGTGCTTCTCATTTGTGTTCAATCCCCTAATGACTGTATCATTTCATGAGTGCATATCAGCACAGTTACGCTAAGTGTTTATTGCATAACTGACTTTCTGTGTGTTCGTTCACTAATTATGAAGAGGCCCAGGTGAGTACAGATCTCAACCTCCAGCAAATGGGGCGAATCGTTTGCCTCTTTAAAAGGGGTTAATTGTTTACAGTGTTGACTGTTCACTTATTCGAATGGGAGTTAGGGAGCCTGTAATGGCTTGATTCCGACAATATCATGTAATCACTGAAGTTAAAAAGGCCATTATGGACCGTAATACAAATCACAGACTAAATTATTCAGTTCTTTTTGGAGACTGCATGTTAATCACAGAGTAAACATCTCAGAAGCAAAAAAAAGAACACGATCACTGTATTGACAGCCCCAGAACAGGCAAGCAGAATCCTGATGAGTGTGGCTGCACCCTCCCAACTGACAGGGTGACAGAGCGTATGCCAGGCACCACAACACCCTGGGCAGAGGCCACCCCATTACTGGGCATACACACACACACACACACGCACGCGCGCGCGCACACACACATTCACACACACATACACAGTTTTTTGATTGCATTCACAGATTTTTATTAAATTGAGTTTCCTCTTGTGGGGACCAAAAGAAAATGATCCCACACATACAGAGGTGGAAGTCACCCCCCAACCCTGAAAGCGGGAGGTAACAGCATTACCCACACAGCCACTGCCCCCCATTAACAAATCTGAATAGGCTAAAGCAGTACCCGACCCTTCAGGGAGCAGTTGAAGATTATTTAAAAACCTCCATTTCTGAAATAACCAGCTTTCTGTCTTTCATTCGGCACGTGGGTAGGATCGGGAGTGCAGGATAAAAGCACGCCGTGGTCAGACTGATTGGGGGGGGGCGTTTCTCAAAAGCCCCCTTAACAGCTTACATAGTCGTTCAGTTAGCAGCTATGCTTTTGGGACACGTAGCCCAGGTCGTGATGAATGGTGATCAGGGTTCACTCAGAGGGTGCCAGAGAGAGAGAGAGAGCGAGCGAGCGTATATGTCAGGTCCTCCAGCTAATCCCGTTATAGCGCAATGACCAAAATGCAAGGAACTTTCGGAAGGTGACCTATCACATTAGCATGGGAGTAGGATGGGTAAATTAAAAGTATGCAAGTTCAAATGACTTGCAAGTTCAAATAACTTGCATTCGGTTAAAATCAGCCAGGGAAAATTTACACGTTTTGCAATAGTGGAAAAAAATAGTGGCAAAATGGATTTGCACAATCCCTTAGAGAGAGAAGTAAGCAGGGCTCAGACAGCCAATGAGGCCATTCCTGAACAAAGCAGACCAATCAGATCAATCAGGGGCTGCTGGCCCCTGAAAGTTCAATCAGCTTGACACTCAGTGGAGGTCAAACTGTTAGTCCTGGATGCTGCCAACAAGGGGGCGATTCAGCTAGCAGCTCGTGTGCTGGAGGGGGGTGTTCAAAGGCTTCAGGCACTCCAGCTGCCCCAAAGACATGAGCGTGAGGTTACTACACCTGGTCATGAGTAGATCTGCAGGCCACATGAAAGCCACCCAGGAAAAATGGGTGTGGGGACTGAAGTGTGTGCTTTGATGAGTGGGGGGGGGGGGGGCTGAGACAACCCTCAGGTTCAGCCAGTTAAAGAGATTCCACCAGGCGCAGAGAAGCCGCCGGAATGGGATTGAGTCTCATCCTCAGGTCCTGGGTCACATATTAATGGAAGCAAACGTGGTATGTTTATACAGAGAGGCAGTGGCACCGTCAGCACCTTCCAGCATGATTCCCAGAAAACCGAAGCTGCAGGAAACCAGCTTCCTGAGACACGAGCCCCAAAGCAGAGGGGGCCGGACATTGGTGAATGGTGACCCAGGTATGTTATGTGGCTAAAGCAGGAGGGTGAGGAGTGCTGAAGACACCGTGACGGGTCACACCCCCTACTTCCAGGTCATGCTGTACTTTCCTCTCATTCCACAGAGAAATCACCCCTGAGGATGCACACCATCCTTTCTTTAAGGCTACGCTACTCGAAAGCTGAGTAGAAGTCCAAAATCACAAAATGATGATTTATTTGTCATTGGTGCAAGTACTTTGGAATGCTTCTTTTCACATATCCCATCATGCATCAGTTTGAGGTCTAAATCCAGAGTCAGGTCATTTGGGGTTACTTACTCAAGGGCCCAAAGGACATGTGACAATTTTCAGAATAAGGGATTCAAACCTGAGACCTTCTGGCCATAAGAATAGAGGCCTAACTTGCAGAGCCACACACTGCTCCCCAGCAATGATAATGATGACAAAATATTTCAGCAACTGTCGGGCAAAAGCATAACATCAATGACGAGTGACAGTAGCCATAGTGCCGCTTTTATTTTAAGACGGATTTGGTGAATTTGATTCCCAGGCAGGCATGCAGAAGGGCAGCCCATCTGAGTCTCCTAGACAGAACCACACCTACCTTCCGTGCTGCCGGGGACACGGACCAGGGTGGGTGGCACTGTCCATGGCAGGCTGTCATGAGAGGACGGCTGGGGTACAGGTGACCCCATGGAAGAGCTCCCAGCCGCTCCCCCTGCTGGATCTTCAGCTGCGTGTGCAGGGCCATGGATGACGGGAACATGGTTAAGCTGCACAGAGACACAATGGGAAGAGGTGAGGTTGTCCCAAGACGGACAGGCAGGGAGGCTGATTATTAACGCATCACGTGACAGGCGAGGAATCTGATATTTTAGTTTCTGTAATTTGAGTTACTTTGAATCTTGAGCCTCTTGATAAACCCCTTAATCTTTAATTGCTGCTTGTGACTGAACACTTCTGGACAGGTAATCTCATAACATCACAACACAACAAACATGGAGTCATAGGCATGTAATCTGTGTTCTGGCACAGACCAGATCCAATACTTGTTTCCATACTTTCCATGGTGAAATCTACAATCCCAGTTGCAATTCACCAAATAAATTGCATTTATTTATGTTTAACTGCAGAAATTCCCATCATGATTCCAGTTTCATAACCATGCTCTGAACCATAACATGGCCTCATTAGACCATCTTGTCCCTAATTTCATTCATTAAAAATTGCATGTTGATTATTCATGGTTTTCAGAAGCGATTTCAAAGAAAAGATTCTTTATGATTTGTTTTTTGTACAGTGTTTTTTTTATAGCTTTATTAGTAGCTACATGTTTACACTTGATGCCAGATTTTTATAATGATAACATTTCTATCTGAATGCTCGAATTGCAGGGACAGACAGCAGTGGTGTTCTCTGCGGACCATTAATTCTGTCAGACCTCCATTACTCTGTCACACGGAATCAGTTTATGAGTAAATTCAATCACAGTGCAGTTTTAGCCATGGGTAAAAGTGTTTTTATATCAGTGGACTGTTTAAATGTTATTTGTAAATCATCCCTTAAAGTCTAAGGTACAGTACCGTGCAAAAATCTTAGGCAGCCAAAGAAAATGTTTAAATGATCTTTATGTTGTTGTAAAACAATGATATCTGTAAAAGTGTTTTAGTTTTACCATATCAACGCCGCTCCTGAAGTCACCCCAGTATTTGCAGCACCATTTCTTCAGCGGACAACTGGTTCACCGCGTACGGCTAATCGATACCTCATTGACTATTTAAACAAATTAAATTAATTCTCTAATAAGCTGGTGGTGAAATTTAACAAATATATGGAGCGGCTGAGGTGCCCATCCAGCAAGATACCAGTAACTTTCTGGAGAAGAGAAGAAATGCCAGTTAGTTTTTATTGTGCTGCTGTTAAATTGCATGTACATCAGTGCATCAGTTCTGACCCTCACTGTGGCATTTTCACCTTCCCGTGATTCTGTAACACATTTTTAAACTGCAGAGATGCTGTCACTATTGAGCTGGTTCCTGACACCTTGAGGCTGTCGAGTCCCATTGAGAAAAAGCCAGGGATCATCTCAAAATGACACTTTTTTTGTAAAGTATGCTTCACCACCTTTATCGCTCACCCTTTCATCAGCTTATCTTCGCATGCTTTGCTGTTACACTAAGCACATTTCTCAGACTGTATTCGAGCCTGATTTTTGTGAATCTATGCAAGATGCGCATTTCTGTTTGTAAACGCTTCAAAAATGGCACCATTTGGTGCTGAGTTCCATTCCCTTGTCATTGAACCTGTCAGCTTTGAGTAATTCTGCTGGATGTTAACACAGTTATGTCTGAAAATGCAGGGCTCTGGCCGCACACAGGCATGCTGTCCTTTGTAGTAAAGGAGCCCTGCTCTTTCCCGGCCGAGCCTGCTGCACATTGTGCATTGTGAACAAGCATGAGAGCGAGTGGACCTACTTGTGCGTTTGGATAATATACAAAACGAATGTTGTCCCCCCTCCCTCTTGGAACACACTTCTGAAGTGTGCCGAGCGCCCCCTCCCCACTCCCCCTCACCCAGAGGCCCCTGGGGGCCCAGCTGATGGGGCCCCGGGCAGCCAGGTCACAGTCGGGTGACCTTGTCTCCTCATTAAATCCTCCCGCGGATGTATCTCTGTCTGGTATATAGTGGCTCCCACTCATCTGCTGGGGGGGAGGGGGGCTTGTTTTGATCATGCACCAGTGAAAAGACCAAACGGTTACTTCTCTTAGCCCCCCCTCGCTCTCCTTCAGCACAACGGCAGCTTTCAGGGCCTCGTCGGTCTTTGTTGCCAGTCTTTTATGTAAAAGTATCTATTTATTTGCTCTTTTCGCCATTAATCTCCAGCTGCTTTCCCCCAGCACTCGCTGGGACATTTGGCACAGGCATCGGGGGGGGGGGGGGGGGGGGGGGCGGGGGGCGGGGGGGGGGGGGGGGGGGGGGGGGGGGGGGGGGGGGGGGGGGGG
>JAODKC010000064.1:23887991-23900443 GCA_026777985.1 Mormyrops attenuatus
CCCCCCCCCCCCCCCCCCCCCCCCCCCCCCCCCCCCCCCCCCCCCCCCCCCCCCCCCCCCCCCCCCCCAGCCCATGTGACAATCATATCTCCCCACGCATGTGGACCTGTGGGAGTTTCCAAGATGCAGAATGATCTAGAGAATGATACAGTGACATTCAGAGAGAGGAACAGCCCTAGTTCAGTGGGAGCCCCAGGGATTAATCGCGCTGTGTCATTCTGTACCTGGAAGAACAGCTGCGTGGGAAAAATGTCTACTCTACCAACAGCAGCCGTCAAAAACAAACACAGAGTGTAAGGTGTCCTTTCTCCTGGCTTCCCCTCATTGATTTAAGGACTTCTCTGCTCTCCTTTCAAAACACACCTGCTCAAAAGATGACCAGTGGCTCCTCCACTTCAAAGCCCCTGAAAAAGCCTTTGTTACGAGACCATAGCCTGAACATCACCCCACAGCTCAGTCTAGATGCCCTATTTTTTGGTCTGTTGAAGGCTCTCAGGTGCACAAACTCCTAGGTGATGCTTAGGTCATGGATATAAAATGTATAATATAGTGGTAAATAGAGCAGTCGACAACATGGCAAGTGTTGGGTACAATTTAGAAATGTCCAAGCAATCCCTAAGCCACTGTTGTAGCATGTTAGCATATCCACAGATGTGGGATTGGTATGTAGGAGCATGTAGACCGTCAGGCTCCATTCAGGACAGCCCAGTTCCATGGGTTTAGGTCATGAAAATAAACCATGCTTTGAAATAACAATTAACCCAGTTACATATGATATTAATATGCAATATTATTCAGATGAGCTGCTTCAATAAAGGATACTGGCTATTAGTCACCACTTACCCGGTAGGCCAATTATGCCTGACTGACATCAATGCCACAATGCAGAAATATGGAAACAAATGTAATTCAGTCAAGAGGAAAAGAAAGTACGGCTTTCTTCAGGGAATAAATAAGAATCGTCTGGTCCTCATCAGCTTCCAGAAATAGACAAAGCCGGGTTCAGCCAACAGACAACGCGTAACAGATTTCTGGAAAATTTAAGCCAAAATGCCAGGTGGGGAATAAGTTAGTAAGTAAGTAAATAAAGTTTATTTATTAAATGTAAAGTTAGTTCAGCTTTGCGGCTTTAAGAGGAAATAAGAAGCCAATTAGGGATGCTAATCAGACGCATTTGATTGGTCGATCACCAGGAAGCACGGTGACCATTTTTGGCAGTTTGGTGCTCTGATGGGTTCAGGGCTGTGTTAACAACATGCCAAGAAGAAAAGACCTCTGCTATGACTTCAGAGAAACCACTCATGTGGGAAGCATTAGAAGCCCATTGCCAAGAAACTAATACCGATCATTCTATAAAAGGATTATTCAGATGTGGAGGAGACTCAGTGCAATGCTTCTCTTTTCACATAACTCTGGATAATGACCCTAAAAGTCAAGCGTACTATTCAACAAGTAAAGTGAAATATGTTGCCCGTTTAACAAAATGTTTATGTTTTGAAGAAGCCATTTAATGAGAGTGTGGGGAATCTATGTACTTATCTGTCGGTCATTATTTCATCATCTCATAATCATAGTCAATATACAACATTCATCTTGTCCCCTGTGGTGCTCACTATGCTATCTGGAAATACGACCCAAAGAATTTAACATCCCGATGAAGTCCGAGAGTGCAGCATTATCTATCAGGCTGCGCCAGGCACCTGTGATGAGAAAAGTGAGAATGGTGAGGCTTTACCTGGAGTCTGAGGTGCAGCGGGCATTTCGGACAAGGGAACCAGCGCAAAGTTGACACTGTGTGCCAGTAATCCTAAATGAAAGCGAGTTAATATAAGAGCCGATTCCTCTTTCTCACCTATGAGGCTGGGTGCAAAAAAAGAGGAAGTGATGTCATCAGCTGCCCACACTCATCCTACGCCAGACAGCTCGTCATCCTCCCCCCACATGCCCATCGTCATGGGCGATATTCCTAAGCATTGCCATCCAGGCCAGCCCCCACCCCAGGTTGTAGCTCTCTCACATAACGGCAAAACAAACATTTAACAGAGACTCAGAGATATAGATTCACCTATTCTGTGGACACAGTTCGGCTGGCCCTGCTACAGCCACAAGTCCATCCATTCAGAAGCGTGATAGTAAAGCCTACGTGAACTAGGGCTTTGGCCTCTAGGCCTCAAGCCTTCTTGAGGGTGTGTAAAATGTAAATTCATTTTAACAGCACAGCCCCGGGGAGAGAACTTTGCCAGTTTTATGCCTTAGGAACTGAATGGATGTGACTGGGCAGTGGGGGTCCTACACAGGTGTAACAAGACACAGACGGAACATTCCGGGGCCGTCCTTTGAGCTTCTCGCTCTTTGATGTGCAACTCATACAGCTTTGGGAAATATTCATGGAGAGGCTACACTGGAATTGCCAAATAACGCGTTCCGACACTTGAGATTTGAGGTTTTCAAAAAAAATAGCAAACCACAAACTTCAAATGCTGTTTATGTTTTACAGGAAGGGTGCTGCTGTTACTGTTGATGTGACTTAGTGGCCACTAGTCCAAAGACAGTACTTTGGACTAGTGACAGTACTTTGGACTAGTGCTTTGGTCTCTTAAAAAATTAAGAGACCAAAGCAAAATTTTCAGTTTCACTCATTTCTCAATTTATCGGTATGCACCTGTGTAAAATATACATCTTTTTTTGCAAACTCTTTTTTTGGCTCTTTCTTGCTTCTCACTGATGAAGGGCTTCTTCCTTGCTTTATGGGTCTTCAGTCCTACTTCTAGGAGCCTGATACAAACCAGTCTTATCAATGCACTTCACACCACTTAATGTTTCCCATTCTTTTTCAAGGTCACTTGAGGTCATCCTCCGAGTTATGAGTCACTGCTGGATAAGTTGACGGTCATCTCTCGCATTAGAAAGCTGCTTCTGCCCTCTACCTGGCTGGTTTTTGGTTATTCCCAGTGTCTCCTGCTTGACCTTGATCTTGTGTACTGCTGTCTTAGAAACTATAGCCTGGAAGCAGCCTGCCTCACAGTACCAGGATAAAACCAGGATTTAAAAATGAAGTTTTTAAAAAAATATAAAGTGGTCTCTTAATTTTTTCCAGAGCTGTATAGGACTACATTGATTCAGATGTTTCGCTTCTTTCATATGTAATACCCAGTCATGTGAAAGACTGTCCTTATAGTTCAAGACCTTGAACTGTGTTCTTCTTAGGGGAAATAGATACATCTTTCCTTGAAAGACAAGTCACTGCCTGGTTTTTATTTGCTTTATTATATGGCCAGTAATGGTAACCTTCACAAAGGTTGCATTCCCTTTCAGGTCTTTTACATCAGTCCAATTCTAGTTGATGTAAGACAGTCGACATGAGACAGGAAAGAGGAGCAGGGTGTGAAGGTGGTGATTCTGGACAGCCCGGCTCGGATCCTCAGAAAGAGTGGGTGCGAACATACTCCATGATGTGCTTCAGAGCCTGCCAAGTTTCTGTGGCTGTGGGGACGATCTGATTGGCCGGCAGCAGAAAGCCATGGCGGCCCGTGTCACGTAGCTCGAAAGCAAAGGAGTATTTGATGCCATAGTTGTATGACCAATCAATACTGCCCCCACTAGCTGGATCTGTGAATTGCAGAGAAAATCTGTGGGTCACTACTGTCATTCCTGGACATTAGGAGACAATGAATTTTTTTTAGCATGAACCTTTGGATTGGGGTGGGCGACCTGTTCCATGGAGGGAAAGTGTGGGTGTGGGTTTTTGGGATGCCCTCTCAGTCAGGACTAGAGTTGAGAATAATTGCTTTATTATCGGCTGCTCGTCCCAAAAATCCACACCCACGTTGCGGTGGGGGGGGGGCAGTTGTCCATCAACCATGAAGAGACGCCTCAAATCTGTTACTTTACTCATAGTCCTTATTCCAAATTTGACTTCCACCCCCTTCCACAGAATGCCCTGTGGTTGCATTTATGGCCAAAACAGACAGTGGAAAAGCATAAAGACACTGCAATTGCCCGCGTGTAACATGGAGGTGGTAACACACAGTAGAGACATCAGAGACATCAGGCATAGCACGCCTTGAGGTGAGCACCACACACTGAGTTCCACTTGAGCCCTGTTGGTGTCACTGTGGTGTGATGAGAGGGAGGGGAGACTGAGAACACCGATTTAGCCTTCTCTTGAGTTGGCAGCATTTCATATTTATGCTTAATTCATGCCACATTCTTTGAAAGATAATGCCTTCTTTTTTCAATGTCTAAATATTTATGGAAGTGTTCAAAAATAAGATTAGGACAGAGATCCCCTGGTTAGAAACAGGCTATGGAGATCCAAAGAAAGCTTGGTCCTTACATATGATCTTACAAATGTTCCCCACACGGTAGCTGGTGCCGTACACAGAGCTGAGCGCCCGGACCGCGGACCAGGCCACGGAGTCCTGGAAAGGAGCAGACAGGAGAGTCACTTCTCACATAGGAGGGCAGGACAATGGCAGAACAGGGCTGGGGTAAGAGGGCCCTACCAGTTCAACGGAGTCCGCGGCATCGGCGCATGTATAGCCGTAGGGGTACATGAGCAGCTGGGAGTAGGAGTGGATTGAGATGAAGCTCTTGAAATTCCCTTGGCTCTTAATGAGCTCCACCACATTGCGGACCTCCACCTCTGACTCCGCCCGCGGGCCGTGGTAGGAGTCCGAGCAGGGATTCTGACTGGCTCCAGGGCCTGCGAGGAACACTCCCTGTTTACTGCCATACCACCAAATCTGATTTCATTCTCGGTAAACCTATTCCCGATGAATTGCAATACACTCCGGTCGATGACTTATAGATATCACTCATTCAGATAATGAGGAACTTCAGCCAACCGATGGCACATGAGTCAAACTTCTGCTTATATGTGATGTTTGCCGACAGGACCACAGGCATAGAAGAATCAAATCGATACCTCCAAAACCAGCATCCCAGTTGCGGTTGGGGTCTACGCCACGGCACATAGAGCCAGAGATCACGGAGCGGGTTTTACGCCACATGCGGTTCTGGAACCGAGACAGATACCTAAATGAATCTTGCCAGAATGTTTTGGAGGGCAGTGGACTATGGAGTTGGGTTAGGGGCAAAGTATTACAGGCAACAGTTGGTACCTACATTGGTATGAGTGAAGACATAGCCATCAGGGTTGGTCACAATCAACAGGTAAATATCCATGCTGTCCAAGAGGGATGTAACTGAAGCATCGTGGCCATAGTCAGCTGCGATCTGTAGGAGCACATAGGCAGACATATAGAAATAGAAGGTGATTTTGTTAAACAAAAGCTCAAACTACTGTCAATGATGTCGACGGAGTATCAGAGATAAAATCTGTACAAAATGTGTACAAAAATACAGGACAAATCTTGTGTTTTGTTTATAATACAGGATGATCCCTGAATGATACAGGATGTTGAGAATGATACAGGACAATACAGGATGATTCCAGGGTGATCATTTTGTTTCTGAAGAAACGGGATGTGTGGTGACTGTACTCCCATAATTCCACAGCCTAATACTGACCCCTGGCTTACAGCCTGTCCCAGGCAGCATAGGACACATGGCAGGAAAACACCAGTGAGGCGGTGCCAGTTACAGATAAAGTGCCTAGTTCTATTTAGAACGTCTACCAAGACTCATACTACAAGCTCACTACACAAGAAAGACTAAGACTGGAGTCTCTTCAAGGAAAAATACATGGGTGTTAAAAGAAGAAAAGAGGGTATGTCTTGGTGTTTCTTATCCTGGGTTTAAATAAAGACGGAGCCTAGTGGAGGGCAGGTCCTCCTCCTTATGTCCAAATCGCTTCTTACCAGAGCACAGCTCCACCTCCTTTTGTCCAAATCACACCTTGCCAGAGCACAGCTCCGCCTCCTTATGTCCAAATCACACCTTGCCAGAGCACAGCTCCGCCTCCTTATGTCCAAATCACACCTTGCCAGAGGACAGCTCCACCTCCTTATGTCCAAATCACACCTTGCCAGAGCACAGCTCCGCCTCCTTTTGTCCAAATCGCACGTTGTCAGAGCACAGCTCCGCCTCCTTATGTCCAAATCGCACGTTGTCAGAGCACAGCTCCGCCTCCTTATGTCCAAATCGCACGTTGTCAGAGCACAGCTCCACCTCCTTCAACATTAACCTTTTTTCTTAATGTCATAAATTTAGATAAAGTTTCAATGTGAACAGTTTTTAAAAGCTTTAATGTGAATTTTCATCTGTTGCTCTGATTTCTGAAGTGGATGAGGTATTCCTAAATGATTTCTGTCCCATGTTTCTGTATTTTGATTTATTTTGTTTAGTGTACTGCTGCCAAAACATCACTTAAAAGCTCGACTCTGCTAGAGGTAAGAAGTGTGTTAGAAGCCAGTGGTGAATAACTTGATATTTTAATGCATTTGGGTGTTACTTGCAGTGATAAGGGATTGTGATGCAATTTATGTTTCATTTAAATGTTGCGTTTCAAAAAATTCAAGTGCTATTTAACCATGTGTTCAATACCCCTATCAAACAAAAATAACTTTTTAATGTAATTTTTTGGCTATTTTTGTGTTGCTTTAAAGGGTAACACAACATGCTGACCAAATGACCATACAACATTTTTTAAATTATGACTGTTATAAAGAGCAGCTTATTCAGGACCTCCCCCCCACTCTGTACCTGACTCCTCCTCTTCTCTGATTCTCATTGAACCCCTGCTCTTACCTTATTGGCTGTCCAGACAGCTGTGGCTGGGGACACCCACTCCCTGGCGTGGATCCCAGCGTCGATCCAGATGGCCGGACGCTTGGTTCCACCCGTACTGAACTGCAAGAAAGTTTCACTGCTAATGCCACACCACACAGTCCTGCTGTGATGCTTGGGATTTTTCCTCCCACTGCACCCAGTGTTCCCAGAAAGGTGATGTGCATGTCAATCGATGATAAGCTAACCTCCACTTCTTATAAGAATACCTCGTTCAGACTGTGTCTGATTCACTGAACACACTAACATTACAATTGTCTTAAAGGCTAAGGTTCCGAGTTGAAAATCCAAGCACACCAGCACTGCATTTCGGGTTCAGTGAAACGGATAAAGATCAGCACCGGGAAAGCTCAGCCAGCCCTGAAACATGCTCTTTATTCAGAAAAGTTCCCTGACTTTTACATCGTTTTGTGAGATTTCCCTCCCAAAGAGCACATCTCACATTCACACTTTTTTTACTTGTAGTAATGTAAGCAGCGATCCTTTCATCCCTAGAGGAGCTTCACTCAAGTTCTCTGTCCTACCTTTAGAGCATACATGGGGCGTTTCTCATAGGAGTACCCAATTGGAACCTTGGTGACTAGACGAGAATGGCTAGCAACCAGGCTGTCCATCCAGTAGTAGATCTGTCACAAGGAAGCAAGTGCACACACACATTTGTTTGGGGTTTGTTTCCATCTGAGGTGTGCTCATACTTAATTAAGCAAACTCATACCAAGGCAGACACCAGGCACCCACCTCGTCCAGAGTGTGATAAGCCCCGAAATCAAAACTCTTAGCTCTTCTCTCCCTTAATCTGCTGGCCTTCATGTTGGCTCTCTCCTCTTCCAGCAGTTCCTGAAACGCACAGAACACTCAAAGCTCCTACGGCCAAGCAGAATTATTCCCACTAATTGGCTTTACTTTACTTCTGTGACATTAAAACAGAGTCAGTGAAATCCAGGTGAGGAACATTGTCTTGTCTTAGATGACAACAGCACGGGGCTTTGTGTCTGAGTTACCTGCACGTCTTTGATCATAACATAGTGAGGGATGTTGTTTGATTCCAGGAAAACTTTGACTGCCGGCAGGCTGGCGAAAGGAACTCGGACGTCAATGGGCAGATCAGAGGAGACGGGAGAAAGCCAGAAGTCCAGCTGGGAGAATGATCACAAGAGACAGGGCCGAGTGAGAATCCATTGTGCACGACGCTCTGGCTGGGTGACTTCTGTCCCTCTTCAGGGCTGGGCAAACGGCTCAACGTGGCATCTGAGCTTCTCTTTATCTCTGACAAAAGGACACTGTCTCTCACTCCAGGAGCTCTTGGGCTTTTCTCCGTAAAAAGATAACTTTTTTCTGTCAAATGGCGTTCAAAGCCCTGCCTCACGTCTCATTCCGTTCATCTTTTCCCGCATATTCTATTTTGCCGGTGGCTTTTGGGCAGATAGAGTGCCGGCAGATGTAGATTAAACTGGAGAAGAGTTCAAATACTGTACAAATTGAGCAATTCACTGGCTGAATGAGAGCCCCGTTTTCGGTAAATCTACTATTTTGCAGTTGTAGACAGTGATTTCAAAGCTATTTCAGTGCTATTGTGCAACGTAGTGTTTCCTATAACAAAAAATAAGGATGTTAAAAGTTTTGTTTCTGATTCAGCGTCTATATTGTTTTGGTCGCACAATGTTGTGTTGCAGTGTGTGGAAAATGACTCCCAACATGTTCTCCTCTACCTCAATGCTTTCCTGCTTCTCCAGGGCCTGCAGAAGGCGAATATGCTCCTCCGACTCTGCACTGATTCTGAGTACTTGGTCTCTAAAAAGTGGGGAAGAATAACAACTATATAACTGTTGTTTTTACTAAACAGCTTTTAATTTTTAGACAATTACTGGATTATTGTTGTGGACCTGAAAGTCAAGACAGTAATTAACAGTTATAAGGCAACGTGAGTTTGCAGTTACTTGCACAGCTGATGAGTGTGTTCTTCAATTAAATTTATAAATTCTCCCTAAATTACCCTTGTGAGACTGATGTAACACAGACAGTCATTTTAGACTAGCTTGCATGTGGGATAATCTTTGGAAATCATCCAAAGACCATCCTATTTGTCAGATTCGCATTTTAATCCACAAAATGAGTGCAGCATTCACTGTTCCACTGTCTCCCTCTAGTGGTTAATTTTCAAAATATACTAGCTTAGTGGAAAACCGCAAAAAAAAAATCTAAAATGTCTTATGTAATTTTTAAATATCAAATATAGTGCAACTTGTGTATTAGTAAACAGAAGAGTTTTAAATATGTTTCAGCAATTCAGATAATCCATCCATTATCCAAACCGCTTATCCCAGTGGGTCGCGGGGATTCCGGAGCCTATCCTGGAAACTATGGGCACAAGGCGGGGAACAACCCAGGATGGGGGACCAGCCCATCGCAGGGCACAGTCACACATGCACACCTACGGGCAATTTAGCAACTCCAATCAGCCTCAGCATGTCTTTGGACTGTGGGGGGAAACCGGAGTACCCGGAGGACGACATGGGGAGAACATGCAAACTCCACACACATGGAACCCAGGTGGAGACTTGAACCCTGGGCCCAGAGGTGTGAGGCAACAGTGCTAACCACTGCACCACCATGCCGCCCCCAATTCAGATAATGTTTGTTGCTAATACTAATACAGTATTAATGTGCACACAAATCTAAGATGTGTGTAAAATCTAATATTATAGCACTATTTCATACATTTGCAACGTTAATGTATAAATTCTAGGAAGATTTAATTCTCCCTGTCATCATGAATAATTGTAGCTCTCCATCAAACACACACTCATGGTATTAGAGATGGGTAAAACTGATACTCAAGTCCAGAGAGTAAAAGTCCAAACCATGGTTTTGTTTCAACCAAACAGTTGAGTACTCTGTGACTGTGACTCTTTATGCTCAATGGGTTGGCTGAAACAAAATCTCTGGACCTAAGCTACTCACTTTTGCACAGAATTCCACTGGCTGACTCACCCCGCAAAAAGCTTTGCACTCTGGGCCACGGTGAAGAAGGCGGCGACGACTAGGAGTCCCTTCATTGTCCAGAATCAGCAGTCACTTCCAAGGGATGCAAACTTTCTGACAGCTGGGGCCTTTATACTGACACCAACATGTGGTATATTCCCAGGGCAGAGCGGAAACCAGTATATTTTTCCAGCATAAATAGAAATAATGTCAAGGACTTGCTTGCAGATAACCCTTAAGCCTTGCACTCTCTCCTCTCAGTTGCTGATTTAGCTTATTTTTCTCAAGACATACCTACGTACTTAACATGTTATACACAGAATATTTATAAGTACATTTCTATATACATTCCGGGGCAATATTAGGCTTAACAACAACGAATGTCCTAACAACAAATCATTGGTCAGATAATTAACAACAACAAAAATAATGCACTTACAGTATGAGACCTGTGCCACCATTTGCTCGTCACTGTTCCCTGCTGTAAACTGTTAGTAGGGAAAAAGCTGGAACAAGGGAAATTCACTTACACAGTCTTCTTGGATGCAAAGATAAAATTCATGAAAAGATGTTCGCGTTTACAAAATTTTCCAAGACATCTTCCGGCTATTTGCTGTTGAGACCATTAAAAGCTTAAAATTTTGCAATGTTGTGATCACTGTTCACATTCAGCACATCACATTGCCACAGATACCTTTCCAAGACTGCAGCTTTCACTAAAGGAAGGATCATAAAGGATTCCTAGTGATTCTGTCGAGACCGAATACAACACTGACATGGAATTAAGTGTTTTATATGCATTCATTCTATGGGTCTACAGTGGATGCCACTTCAATGTTACTTCAGCTCCCTTCGGTTGCAACATCCAGAAGTTTCACCAACATCTCCATTTCCTCAGATGCCTAAAGGGCTCCTGTAGCTTTTTCTCATTTCACACAAGCTTCCTCCTGCAGCCCCAAAGTCATGCAGTTAGGCTGATAAGCATGGTCTACATGGCCTGTAGGGTCTGACTGTGTGTGCATGCTCCTTGCAACAGACTCATATCCACCTTGAAATTGCAAAAGTCTCTTCTAGAGTGATTATCATTTTGATCATTACGAAAGAAAACCCAGATGAGGAACCGGCAATTAACAGCAAAAAATATCATCTAGCATAAGCAAACTATACTGGACAGTAACAGATAGTAGAATTTCTGCCCCCTGAAAATGATCAGCAAGTGGCATTTCAGTTGTGTATAAGTTCACTCAACAATGCTTCAGGAACTGGAGCTTCACCTGTGGGCAGCTCTGTACCCATGTCTACATGGTTCTTGGTTCATACCCAATGGCAGAGTGACCTTATCGCTGTTTCGCCTTGAGCGAGGCCCTTAACCCCAGTTGCCCCAGGGACTGCCTGACCCCTGCTCTCTTATCTTCAGCTGTGTACTGCTTTGGATAAAAGCAGCTTTTAAATAAATAAATGCAACTGTGTGAAAGCTTTGCAAAATTAGTCCCATTAAAATGACTTTCCCTGGTGCTCAAACACTAGCAGAGCAGAAGAGTCAAGGCATAAATCTATCTGTAAACCTCCGGGTAACGCAGGTAAATCCTTTATAATCTTCTTTTATAATGCAGCCCATCTACGTCTCCGTATGTCCCAAGTCATTTTTCACATACGATCGTATTACAGGGAATGCAAGATTTAAAAAAATGATTTGACTATTTTTACAGTATTTAAGTCCCATGACAATGTCTTTAAAAGTGTTTTGTATTTTTGAAAAGTCATGCAGTACGTATGGGACATAAGGAGCATAATGGATTTAAGCACGAAATGTGATCCCCAACAATTTAGCTGCACTCGGGGAGGCTCGACACTGGTTAAACACCGCTGCTACCCACATGCCTGCATCGGAAGACGGGGGTTAATTTTGACAATGACACGACTGACTGATTCGGCAAAGCCTTCAATCTCTTCCATGAATAAGTGCGATAAAATCACAAGCCAAGCGTCGCTCTTATGAAGTGGACAGCACGAGACGCGCATGCGATTAACACGCGTTTTAGCTGCCTGGGTGTTCACATCGATTTTAAGTTGCAACGCTGGCACAGCTCGCATAAGTAAACTCCCAGCGCCCCCTGGGGGTCTCGCAGAGAACCAACACGACGAGGATAAAAAAGTGACTAGCGTGACTTAAAATGAAGTCACCGCGCAAATTCTCATAGGTGGAAGCAGCCGCTGTGTACACGTTCGCTGGCATTTATCCATAATGCATTTCAAGCCATGTTCAAAAGGCCCTTATTTCAAAACGCTGCCATGAAAACCATTCAAAAGTATTTTTCGTAATAAGTAAGGTCAAGTGCTACAAGCATTTAATGGATTTTTTGCCAAAAAAAAATTAATGGATTTTTAACAGCTTTCAGCGTGAGGGTATTGACTTGGAGTTGTTTTTGTTCAACAGGTTCACTGTAAATATTAAAATATATTTGATTTCCTCTTCTACTTTATTATATTTTAGACGCCACTCATTCCACGCTTTACAGAAATTGTCCCGGCAGGGGAAGAGGAGAGATTTGGGGATAGGAAGCAAAAGGTCTCAACTTTTAAGCTTACCCAGCCGTGCTTGATGAGGCATTCGGCGTGATTTGGGCTAACGGTTTGATACACATTTTGATTGACACTGGCCGACATTCATACACTGTTACTTCCTTGTCTGGTGTGGATTTACCAGTCAGCTACAAATG
>JAODKC010000064.1:23900543-23923650 GCA_026777985.1 Mormyrops attenuatus
AGGCCCTTACTATCCTGCAAATTAGTGATTTCAGCTTTTAGAGTTCTTTTGGAGTTAAAATATTGGAAGAAACTTTTCAAGTGCATCCGACATAGGCATGGTATAGATAATAAGTCTACTTATACCACTTGCTATTTGAAAGAATGCTGTGATAGGTTTTCGGTTTTTTCCAGATTGTTTTTTTCTGTGTTACATACCGCTTTACTCTGTGTGACCAAAACTGCATCCACCACAACTTGTTTTCAACTTGCTCAGTGGCCAAAACCCGCAAGGGCGAAATACAAACACAATGCATAAATTCTGCAAATACTGGTACAGTGTATATGTTTTTGAAAAATGTTTTAGGAAGTGCCATCAGTGTTTGAGTTATTTTTCCTTCGTTAAATCGGTAGGTCATCGTGGAAGTGGGAAATTTTAAAAGTTATGTATATGCTAATAGGAGTGCGTGCGTTTTACTGTATACCTACAAGGGAGATAAAGGGAGGCAGTAGGTGCAGCACGGGGATCACGCGCGCGCCTGTGAAGGGACTCCCACCAGCAGCAACTACATCCTATGAGTTGTTCGTGATGGTCGACAGTTTGATGAGTTCAAATATTTAGCTATCCAACCCTATTTATAGATGCCACACTTATTGAAGTTTTTTCCCTTCCAAAGTGGGTGGAATTGAGCAGGGTCCCCCCTGCCATCTGCGCCCCTGGTCCCAGGGACTCAATTCACTTTGCAACATATAAACCAACGAGAAATATGCTCACTATTTTAATTACGTAATTAAATCTTCTATTGTGGCGTTTCATTAAAAAAAATCGTGGAAAATCACCCCGTTCTAAGCTCTGTAGCCCATGTATAGCGTAGGTCATTTACAGACTATGACTAGGAATGTGAACAGTTTGACTCTGCATTCGACTCCTTACGATCGAACATCATCTATTAAAATACCAGATGATGCGTCATAGCAAACCCATGGGTCGTGGGAATGTGGTTTAGGGAAATAAAACCAGACTCTTCTGCAACCCGGGGGAACCAAATCTTAAACTACCGAAACGGAGGAATTCATTTAAGGAGCTTCCCCCCCTTCCACTCCAATGCACTAGACAGAGAGGTGTGTTGAATTTGCCCGGAAGAAAGGCGCACTCACCTGAGATTCCGCTCCCGTAGCGCCGAGGGTCGCTCCTCGCCGAGGCCGTCCTGCAGTGTGACCAAACTGTGTGGCTACTCGGCCACTTGTGCATGACAAACTTACCGCCGCAAGAACATGTTCCAGTTGCTTATTGGATATTACGCAAGTGTCAGTTTATTTTCCATCGTAGGGCAATGACGAAATTAGTTGCTTGTGGACGTTTTATTTCCATAACTGCGGGGCAAATGTACCAAGTCGGTAACCCAGTTAGTTATTGGGGTCACTTGTAAACAATGAAATAGTTTGTATAAATGAGCTATATGTATGATGTTTTTACATGTTTTATAGTGGAGAAGGTTCATTTTAAACAAAAATACAGCTTTAATTGCTAAATATTTGCGAGTGGCAACGCGGGCATATGCACAACAAAGACCCAGAGAACACGTGACGTATTAGATACAGCTTGTAAACATTTAACAAGAGCATGAAAAGCAGCGGAATGGCAAAATCTAAATTACTGCAGTGTTAACTGTGCACTGAAATGGGCTTCAGAGGTTTACAAAGGTCTCCATCGAGTACCAAGTCCACGGAAGCTGGCATCGATGCATGCGTCTGATGACCTTGCACTTCTTAAGCGACTATCAGTGCTTAAGAAGTGTACTTATTTCTGCACTGGTCCATCAGTTTCCTTTAACCTATCAGGAGAGACTTTTAAAAAATCGGTCTGTGTGTGTCGTTAATGGTTTTCCAAAAGGCGCTTTGTATTTTACGTGTGCGATAGAAAAATTGACTAGATGGATATTTTTGTAAACAGCTTTGGAATGTATTTTTATACAGGCCTACTAATGCAAAAATGCCTGTGTGTTAGACAGCCGACACCCAACAATGTAAGCTAGAGAATTAAGAGTTAACTTTAGTGTGACAATTGTGCTAGAACTTTGTGCTCGTTAGAATATGCAGAAATGCAGGCTTGAGAAGAGGTGTGAGTTCGGAGGGCGTTAATCAGACAAAAACAGGAAAGCATATATGTTAGAATCCATGTGAAGCTTTGATCTGGTTCTGGGAAGGGGTGCGAACTATCTGTGTGCCACTATAAAAGGCATGTTAACCAAAACTCGATCAAAGGTGACTAAGGGGGGACATGTATATAAGATTCTAACAGGTCAGGATGCTGTTCAGCTAAATTTCAATAATAGTTTAAATACTAGAACTCGTGGCCATAGGTGGAAATTAGCGGGAGAACATTTTAAAATGAACTTGAGGAAGCACTTCTTCGCACAGCGTGTAGTTGGAGTATGGAATAGTCTTCCTGCTAGTGTAGCACAAGCTAAAATCCTGGGTTCCTTTACATCTGAGCTAGGTAAGATTTTAACAACTCTGAGCTATTAGTTAAGTTCTCCCCAAATGAGCCTGATGGGCCGAATGGCCCCCTATCGTTTGTAAATTTCTTATGTTCTTATGTTCAAAAGTTCTTCGAACATAACTATTGAACTAAGAGTGAAGTGGCTGGTCCCTCAATTCAGAAAATAAAACGACGTCATACTATGAAACACCGACTGAGAGTCATAAATTTCTACACACGTACATGAAAAGAATCATAAATTTAAATAGGCAACCGGAAGTCTACAGACAGATGTTAGCGGTCAATGGCATCAAAATTTAAGAAAAAATTAAATTTAAAAACATAGGTTCGCACTCAGATACACGAAGGCAGCTCAATTTCAAATGATGTCGCCGTGACAATTGTTTGTTTTGCATTAGTTAGACGATTAGAGCAGCCTGTAAAATACATGAGAACAGCTGGTTCAGTTAGTTGTGCGCGGTGATGACTGGTTATCATTGTCATATGTCGCGTGCAGTAATTCACAAATTCCTTCCATGCTGTACCGGAGTTATTGCAAACGATGAGCAATCGATCGCTGCTGTTTCGCGCACACGACTGACAACTAATTGTTCCCATGTACCGTAAGCGATTAAAAATCGCACAGAAAATAGATTATCGGTTTACTTATTTTCAACATCATTCTGAAAGTTCAGTTTTCTGCGGTTAAAAATAAAATTACTGTAGTCACAATGAATTGGCTAAATTGTCTGCGGTTATGCACAATCATTTAAAATATATACAATTTACTGTTAAAAACCTGTTCTTAAGAAACACGAAATAGGCTGAGCCGCGCCGCAGTTGGGTGCACTCGGAACTAGGAGGCCAAAGGCTGGATAGGCACACTACGCACTGGAAAACTCCTGGTTACGCCGCTGGTACGCAGTTCATGATTTTGCCAAATGCTTCATGTGAGAAGCCACGACCAAGTCGGTCTAATTGAGCACAGCGCTCTTACTGTATCATGTGATAGTAAGCTTTTAAAAATAGCTTTAAAACATAAGATTGGCGGCGTTAATACATTCTTATGCAGTGTAAGGTCCTTTCCACAAGACATTCTGTGTAATAAACATAACCGAGGAGGCAGTTAGACAGGGTGTGATACAGTCTTATGGCATAAGATCTGATAAATTACTCTTGGTGGGTTTTTTTCTTTTTGGTTAACGGCTTTAACGTCTCAGTTAGCAAAAAAATCCATACAACTGAAACACTACGTGTCACTTGTAAAAATAATAATAAAAAAAGGCAAAAAAAAAAAACGAGTTGTGCAGTGAGTGTACACAGGTATTGGCACCCGACCACCTGCAGCCGAAGATCTGACCACCACACGAAGCGGCCGAGCCGTCACATTTATATCCGCCGCCGACGCAAATCGCGCGGAACCACCTCGCAGCGCCTGATGACGTAGGTGACGGGCACGAACGCCAACGCCTGGTCGTTTCGCAACGTTAGGCTTCATTGACCAACAACGGCAGCGCCGCGGAAACAGGACGGAGCCGCCGTCATTAACAGCAGATGCTGTTACACCTGTGAGCCCGGGTCCAGTTTCATTTAAAAGTGCCAGAATGGGAAACCACCGTTCAGTCCAAAGAAAACAGTGGCAAAAAACAGAAAAATTAAGCTTTTGGCAAAAAAAAGATAATTAAAGGAAAGGGTGAAATAAATAGGATGTCTCAGGCCGGCCAAGCGGTCCAGCAGTGCCCCACGGTGGTCAGGGCAGTGGGGAGAGAGCTTTGTCCGAGGCATATTCAGCTGGTTCCAGGGTACAGTCCTCCCTGCTGACCGGGTCGATCAGCCCGCCCACGTCCCCGTCTTCCTCATCATCCTCTTCGTCTTCCTCCTCGTCGTCATCCTCCTCTTCCTCCTCCTGCAGGGTCTTGCCAGCTGTCTTGGGGCCCTTGCAGATCTTGAGGTGCCGGGTTAGGTGGTACTTGGTGAGGAAGGCCTTGTTGCACTTCTCGCAGATGTAGTCACGGCGACCCTCGTGGGAGTTCAGGTGCTTCTTCAAGTGGTTGGACTTCCAGAAGAGCTTGTCGCACTTGGGGCAGCGGATCTGTCTCTCTCTGCGGGGGGCAGGATACATCACAGAAACACAGTTTGGACGGAAACCAATCGGAATCGGCACCAAGATTAATAACCACGACCGGCAGATGTCAACGCAGATGTAAACCGACCACATTGCAGATACAGCCCTAAACATCACATCAAAGCGAGTCCTCGGCGCAGCCTTACTGTGTATGGGTGAGCACATGCTGCTTGAGGTCCTGCCTCCTCATGAACATCCGGTCACAGTGGTCACATTTGAGGTTCTTGGCTCCCGTGTGAATCACCATGTGAGACGCCAGGTGGGCTTTCTGGGTGAACGACTTCTCGCACATGCTGCACCGGTAATTCTTCTGCCCTGAGGGGTGGGGTCGGCAACGGGCGACTCAGATTATTTGCCGTCTATTACCAGACACGACAGGCCGATACGGTATAATCACCAGAACTTCCACTGTTAGTCGCAATGACCCTTGCAAGGATTCTGTCCGTGTGCCTAGAACAGGGATCTCCAACTCCGGTCCTACCTGGCTTCTGATGAGCCACACCTGTCCCTGGTATTTACCTGAGATCAGGTGTGCCTCAACAGAAGCCAGGAAGGATAGACAACCTACTGGATAGTAGCTCTCCAAGACTGGAGTTGGTGACCCCTAGCCTAGAACGAGCCACGCTTTTGCTAACAAGACTCTGATTTTACTGACATATTTTATACCAGCCATCTATTTTTACTTTTAAAAAGCTTTAAAATGGATTTAAGGATAGGCTGAATTTAATAATTGTTTTTAAGGACTGTCCGTAAGTTTACAAACAGTTGCCAACCCTGCTGCTGTCAGACTGGACTTCACTTGAGTTGAAGTCACCGCTGGCAGAAGTGGACCAAGGCTCTGTGCCCCTACCTGTGTGGATCTTGAGGTGGGTGCGCAGGTTGCTGGGGTCGCTGAAGGCCTTGCTGCAGTACTCGCACTTGTGCGGCTTCATGCCCACATGGCCCATGTAGTGAACGTTCAGCTTGGTGGAGGAGGTGAACGCCCTCGAGCATATGCTGCACTTGTACTTCCTCTCGCGTGCATGGCCCGACCACGAGGACCCGGAGCCGGTCAGCTTGCCCTCTTGGTGGCCGTGGTGCGCGGGGTGGCAGGGGCTGTGGGCGTGGCCATGCTCCTGATCGTGGGCGTGGTCCCCGAGATGGGATTTGAGCTCTCCGAAGGAGCCGCAGTCCTTGTCACAGTGACAGAGTTGACCGCCCGGAACTTCGGGAACGCCTGTCACAAAAATCACACAATGACACACCGCAGATGTAGATGTGGAACACATGTAGATTACGGAAACATGCGATAGTCCAAATCTGTAGACCATATTTTCACGATAAACCTCAACAAGATGTACTGCTTCCCAAAATAAATGGATCTTGTATCACATCAAAAAAAAATATAAATCCAGCTAATCATAAATTACTTTCGTTGTTGTTCAATGGTGCCCTCTATTGTTCTAAAAATATAAGCACTTATTACTTGGAAAGAGGGCCCAAGAGGGTGTAGCTCTCGTTTAACAATATCGGTGTGCTTTCCCGCTAGACCCTCGGCTGTGACTGATAATGTCTGGGGGAGCAGGTGAACAAAAGTGACTGGCAGGATCCCACAAAAAGAATTTAAATAAATATTGCTCAAATATGCTTTTTGTTATTTATTCAAATTTTTTAAGTTCATAAGTGAATAGAGAGTTACGTTAAAAATTTTAACCGAATAAAACAAAAAAAAGGCTAATTTAGTTTTGACACAGCCAATCTATCCCAGAAGTTCCAAAGGGACATTAGCTCACTCCCATTTTGAATATCACTTGTCACTTTCTTGGGCAGACAGCTAATAACGGGAGAGGCAGGACGAAAATCTTTAACACTTGATAACTGATGGCTGATAACTGATGGTTTCACGTTACAGTTGGAGATCCTGACCATGAGCTCCTGCCTAAAAGGGCAGCTTTCCATGAGTTCCAGGAATGAGAGGATTTAGGTACCATGGATAGCAGCCGTGGGATTCAGAGATCAAGGACCATCTAAATGTTAAGCTGGACACACCTGAAATACAAGGACCCCATAATATTCTCCAGTGGTGGAATAAGCACAGTAACGAGTTCCCAGCTTTAACCCAACTAGTACGCACGTCCTCTGAGTTCCTGCCTCCAGTGCACTTTCAGACGTATACTGAAGCAGAGGCACGGTGCTCTGAAGCCGTCGCCGGTGGACCATATCCTCTTCCTACATGGATATTATCAGGAAACATCTTTAGCAGGCTTGTCCATAGACTTTTACTAACACATTTTTCCTTGGCAGCAGGCGGGGGCGGAACCAAATATGATAAGCTTCTGCGGAAACAGGACAGAATTTTGCGGACGGGAGAGGGACTTAAAATTCCACCCTGCGCAGACGTCTACCTCGCCTTAAATAGAGAAATGTAACACTGCACTTCACATATTTGTCGCAACAGAATAATATATTCTAATAATAAACACGTCTTAGCAAGATATACTTCTGTCCTTATTATTCTTGTTTTGTTGGAAATTAGTCTTCTTTTGTTGGAAATTTTAGATCCTCTTTTGGTACCAAAGATCTGCCAGAAATGATGATTTATACAGGTATACTGGAGTGGTTCTTTTCATATATACCATCTTGCTTTCCATTGAGACATATATAGACTATAGGGACAAAACAATTGGAACACACCTCTTAATCATTGAATTCAGGTGTTTCATTAAGACCCTTTGCCACAGGTGTGTAAAATCAGGCACCTAGCCATACAGTCAGGTTTACAAACATTTGTGAATTCATGAGTGGTACCTTTGCAATAAGTCAGTTTGTGAAATTCCATAGTCAACTGTAAGTGGTAAAATTGCAAAGTGGAAACATTTGGGAACAACAGAAACTTTACAAAGTGGTAGAGCATATAACGTAACAGAGAGGGGTCGTCGAGTGCTGACACACATAGTGCGTGAAAGTCACCAACGTTCTGTTGACTCAATAACTGCAGAGTTCCAGACTTCCTCTGGCATTAACTCCAACATGAAAACTGTGCACTGGGAGCTTCCTGGAATGGACTTCCATGGCCGAGCAGCTGCATGCAAGCCTCACATCACCAAGTGTAATGGCCAGCGTCACATGGAGGAGTGCAAAGCAGAGCTGTCATGATAACTCGATTACTAAGTCTAACTGATTTTATTTATTTATTTTTTTTTCATTGATAATTTTGAAAAGGAAGCATCATTAAAATAAAGCTTGCCAAGTTTCATTTCCAGTGACTGAGTTAAAAAAAAAAAAAAAAAAAACACAACCTTTTGAAGTGTGAAGCGAGCAGACTATTGCGGTCCCTGAGATGTGACAGTTGGATCACACACCGTGCAAAAGCCTGTCCGTGTGGCAGAATGGTGCGGTGGGTCGTGGTGTCACTGCACACTGCCGCTTTGCATGTGTGGAGCTTGCATGTTCGCCCTGCGTAGTGACTTATCTGCAGATCCTCCCGTTTCCTTCCACTGTCCAAACACATGCAACTTAAATGAACTGGTGTGCTTCAGCTGCCTGTGTCACTGAGGGTGCATCCTGAAGTGGTTGGTCAATTCCTGTCTCACACCAATTATAATACGTTATATATAAACGATTATTCAATGAATCGTCAGATTAATCGATAGATTACTCGATTTTTTAATATAAATGGCCAGGTGTTCCAATACCTTTGTCCATATAGTGTATTTCAGGTGCCTCAAGGACATTTCATGGGTTAAGGGCCCAATAAACACATATGACTATTGTGTTAAGGATGGGATTCAAAACGGTGACCTTCTGATCACAGGCACAACCCGCTGAGCCAGACGCCAGTCCTTGAGTAAGGTCATCACCACTCACCTAGGTGTCTGCAATAGTCCCGGCTGTAGTAGTATACAAGCTCCTGGTCGGGCAGTATCTCCCTGGATGAGAAGAAATAAAGCTTCCCATTGTCAGGGTAGGCCACCAGGTTCTGCTCCTCCTCGGAACTGGGTGCAAGCGACACAGAGAATCAGAGGTAGCAGCGATAGCACAGGGCAGCCTTTACAGGTCATCGCCGTCCGCGTTTCTGCTCTGTAGCAGTACTAGAGACACTTACCTTGCCTTACGAACAAACATCATCCAGTTGCAAACATTCTCATCTGTAGTCAGAATGTAGAACTCCAGTACATTGTTGTGGAACATCTATGACAGAGAACATATAGAAAATTCTTCACAACCACAGAACAATGCATAAATTCTGTTTTTACTGTAATCTTTGCAATCCATGTAGAGGGTGTAATCAATTTTAACCTATTCCATTGCTGCCATCTAGTGGTGTAAATCCTAAAACAGTCTTGCTTTCGAGAGAAAACAGGATGACCTCACCGATCCTATCACACTCAAGGGCCGCTCTGAGCTTCTCACCTTCCACACTTGAGGATTGTTCTTGTCCGACCAGTCCGTCAGCTCCATGGTGCTACAGTGCTGACCAACTAATGGCCCGAAGCACGTCCGAATCGGTATGACCTCTCGCGCAAAAACACCTGCATGTGAGTAGAGGGAAGGAGATGCCGAGCCCCGGCAGAGCAAGCACAATGACTGTGAGGGCCAGCACGATAACTGTGAGAGATGAGCAGGCAGTGAACAAAACAACTACGAATTAAAAACACAAATACAGGCAGTTCTCCACTGACGTAAGCAATCTATTCCACAGTCAAATTTCGCACAAGTCAGATTCCCATATCATTCAAGACACCTAACAAAAAAGCACATAAGCCAAAATATACTACTAATATGTAATAAAGAACACATATTAAATAAATGAAAAGATAAAATGTAAATTTACTCACAGGCGTATGTTGCCTTTTTGTGATAGCACAAAGTATTGTGAAGATTTTTTGCGTAACTCCGGATTTACAGGCAGTCCCCCAGGTTAAGGGTCAGACCCATTCCCTAAGTCTGTCTTTAAGTCGAATTTGCAGGACAGTCAGAACAGCTACAAAAGGTTCTTATTTAGCAACAAATATATATTTCAAATATTTGTTTTAGTATATAGTATATGCTTTACCTTTCTATGCATATAAAACACTTTAGAACCACTTCTAAATACACAAATCATCATAAACATAATACAGTACATAATACAGTAATAAAAGCAACTAAAAACAGTAGCGTACTGTACATGAAGCCGACAAACAACTCAAGCTGCGCAATGTTTTCACGAGCGTCACAAAGTGCGTGCCTTCGTTATTACGAACCACTGTATTTCGCTCAAATTTTTTATATAATAGACTTCATGGAAGTCCTTTCCTAAGTACAAGTTTCCAGTAAGTTGGACGTTCTAAACCCAGGGACTGCCTGTACTTAAGTTGGTTTTGCGCAAATCGAAAAATGCCTGTACAAACTGTATGTATAGTGAAAATCTGAACAATTTCATCACCCTTGAGTTATTTCGGAAAAACAAATAGGGCCCCCCCCTGAATTTCTCCCTGAAAAGCGGCCAGGAAGTGGCTGCATTACAGAGATGTCATACCTAGGGGTTCATCAGCCACAGAGACTCTGAGGCACAGTGGACGGGGCAGGGAGAGGCGAGCTCGGCTTTCGATGGGAGTATCTGGGACGAAGGTAACTGGGCCGTGTTCTGGACAGTCAGAGGGGTAAGAGCGATCGCATAGTGTGCACCCTGCAAGTATACAGAGGACAGCACAGTCAGAGACACAGGTCACCCAAACAGTCATCTACTTCCATGGTACCCTAAACAATATTCACCCCCTCATGGAACCTGGTCACCCCCCCATGGCACCTGGTACTAAACACCCCATTAGTAAACAGTGGACAGCACAGTCATCAACATTATGGCTGCATGATATCACATCACAATTTAATAGTGATTCTATGGCACATGCGCAATAATCACCAAGGCTTTAGGTAACAGGTGAAACATTTGTCCAGTTGCCGTTTTTTCGGTACTATACAGATATTTACTTACCACTACAATTTGGTAAACTGATTAGTAGCACATCTATGTAAAATTTTTATGAGATGCGTATTGTGACGTCGAAAAGTTAGTAATCTATATAAAATTGGTGCATCCTTACATTTATTAAATTCAGTTAGTGGAGCACGCCACATGCTACTGTTTTGCTAAATCATGGACGTGATAAGCACTGAAGTGGCGGTGCAGAAAGGGACAGCTCAACAGGCACAGCATCTTTTAGAGGAGGAGAGATTGTGGATAAACAAGGTAAGAAGATGTCAGTGGTGTGACGGTACTTTTTGCAGTTTGAAGTCAGACATGTTTATTAAACAAAGATACATTGAATTTATACAGATTACTAACTTTTGAGTGTCACAATGTGGCTCTTATTAATATTCTCGGCATGCTACTAACCTGCTTACCAAATTGTGGGTGTAAGTAAACGTCCAGATAATACTGAAACGCTGACGTCCAGACAAATGTTTCGCCCCTTATCCAAGAGTGATTATTGAGCATGCACCATATACTTGCGATGTAAAGTCGTGCAGCCCTAATCAACACCCCGTCAGTAAACACAGAAGAAGCCTCTCGCTGTGATCTGTGGGATGGTGGAGTTGGACAGTGGTACATGTCGTTGCATGTGGTTGTTCTGCTGCCGTAGTTACTCTAGTACTGCCGGAGGTTAGGTGTAGGGCAATAACTCTCATCTCCATCTTCTCTCTTCTGAGCTGATCCCGAGCCGGCACTACACCGCTTGAACCCTCACCTGGACACCTTGGATATATTTACATGGATCCAACTGGGACTTTTAAAACTATTTGGACTGGAATTAATGTCAATGAAAATAGTGTTTCATGTTCCCCAGTCGCCCAGAGGAGGATGGGGTCCCCTTCCGAGTCTCAGTTCCTCTCAAGGTTTCTTCCTGCTGGAGGGAGTTTTTGCTTGCCACTGTCGCCTCAGGCTTGCTTGGTGGGGGTTCGGGGCGGTTATATGTAAAGTGCTTTGTGACAATGACCGTTGTTAAAAGTGCTATATAAATAAAACTGAATTGAATTGAATTCTGCTGCTAGTCATACATTTCCATCAGTTAGCTAACCGTCTAGCCAACTAACTACCAAACTCCTACTAGGTAAAGGACCTCTTACTGATGATATGGCCTCCATGAATTTAAGACTTAAAATGACTGTTCAGTCATTTGGGTTTCCAATTCCATGGAGGCCAGTTATTAGCTAGGTATCAACGCCACTGCGGTATCATCCATATCTTGTTTTATCACAGTTGATAACCTTACAAACTGCATGTCTAATACTTCTGCATGCATCTTATGTTATTAGAAGGAACATGCACCCTGAGAGTAAAAGTCAGGCTTCATATGAGAAACGTAGCACCGTAAAGTGCTTCTTAAATGAACAGCATGGTTGACAGACTCATGAGGTGAGGTACGGTAGACCAGGTTGGACATGGGTTCAGGTTAGATGTCCAACTGCACCTTCCCGCAGGTCGCGGCGAGACATACTCGAAACCCGGGACAGCACAATCAGAGACACAGACCCAGTACTAAACAGTCATCCACAGTATTGTATTACAGCACAGAAATATTTATGGAACACATACTTTTAGAGGACTTACACATCAAAAGGTCTTTGTCAGCTTCATCAACTAGATGCTTCAACATTAAAGTCTTGGTTCAATTACATTTAAAGCACAACAAAGGAGGACTCACAGATGGTGAAGGCGGTGACCATGTTTTCCTTGTTGGAAGTGGAGTCCTCCAGCTGTAAAGAGGAGTTGACCAGTACCAGGCTGCTGTCGGTCCCCAGGGACACTTCAGCAGTGATGGGGGACACACTGACAGACTCCAGACCCATGCTGGCAGGCCCGTGAAGAGGAACGGGCTCCAGCTGAGGCGGGGGCGCCATAGAGGAGTGCGGGTGCGAGCCAGCTAGCACCACACTTACGACACCAGATCCCAGAGCGCCAGCCGGGTGCAGCTGCTCTGCCAGACCCCCCCCTGCACCTCCACCTGCCCCAGCTGTACCCACTCTGCCCCCTAAGTGGTCCTGGTCCATAACCACAGGCAGCTCCAACCCGGATCCATGCAGTGGCATTACCCCCCCAGATCCATCCACTGCCCCCAAAGCCGCATGGTTTCGTGTCCTGCCGGCCAGCTGCTGCGTCTCCGCCACCACCCCCTCCATGGAGGCCAACTCCTCTGCCATTCCATCCGGGGACATGGGGCTGCTCACACGTGACTCCATGCTCAGCCCAGCGTCTAGAGGCACCTCATGGGCCCCGGCCTGGTGGAGGCTCCCCTGACCCCCCACCTGTCGAGAGTCCAGGGCCACCAAGCTTTGCTCGAGGGGCGCCCCTGGTCCTGTGTATGGGTCCAGGCCGGAAGGGTTGCTGCTGCTCACAGACAGCGTTCCATCCATATTAAGGCTGCTGGGGTGGATGTACTGTGGGGGAGGACGGTCCGCCAGGTAGGACAAAATACCTGCAAAAGTACCCAAGAGAGGTAAAATAGGTTATAGGCAGGGATGGACACAACTGGTATGCAAGTACGCATTTACCTTTAAAAACAATACGTGCGACAATTGACTGTGGTAACAGTATAAATGCGTACTTATTTTATGTGTATTTGCGCTGATATGAAAACAAAATATAATGCATTTCAATCTTTATATGCTAACTACTTAATTTGCGGTATACAGGTTAAAATGCAAGGTATTTTCTTATCATAGCAGTGCAAATGCACATAAGTACGCATTTGCGCTTTTACAAACAATGGATTGCCGCACATATGATTTTTAAAGGTGAATGCGTACTTGCGTACCAGTTATGTCCATCCCTGGTTATAGGTGGATGTTAACTGCTTGAGAATCACAAGCAACAGATCTCACTAAAGCAGAAGCAGGTAATCTCTAATCTTACCTGGAAGAATGTGTCTGAAGTAGCTACTCTCCAGGTGGGGGTAGGGAGGAGGGGGCAAGGTGTAGTTCCTCTCTGGCAAGCCACACATCACCCCCCGATCTCCTATCGGACCCATGGGCAGCATCAGGGACAGGGCAGAAGGGAGAGACCCTAGAGAAGGACCAAGGTTGGGGATGGCCACAGGCATGCCTGATTGAAAGAAAAAAACATTAAAGAAATCCTTAATGTTATTAATTAATGCATTATTTGTGATTATCAAGGTAACCAAAAAGGGGGCTGCTGAATGCCTGACCTGGAGTGGCGATGGGGTTGTGGGTCGGTGAGGTGGGAAGGCCTAAGTGAGTCCCGCTGACGGGGGGCACATTCAGCTGCTCCATTCCCACCGGACTCAGGTTGATGTCATTCATCCTGGGCGATTCAGAGCACAATCCCACATACGGATAAGCGACCTCTGTCAGGGAGCAGTTCCGGCTAATTTATCAAGGCTCTGCGAAGGGCGGCATTACCTGACGGAAGGCGTTTTTCATTCATGACAACATTAACGCAAAGCCGTTTTCAGGCTGCAGGGAACAGAAAAGGCACAGTCACTGGCAGCTCGACCAATTTTCACTCTCTTATAATACACCTTTATTAATCAAAGTAATAGTACCTCTAATTACAAGCGTACTGAATTATTGACCATTTATCTAGTAATAACCACCACTTAATACAATCACATTTGCATTTAGTTTAAATCACTGAAATTATATACCGAACTCAGTAACTGAAGCTTGATATTTAGAGTCAGTTAGACGATGTGCAAAATGTTACTATAAAACACTGGAAACAACCTCATGCCTGCGGTTTGGAGCAACATATACCAAGAGTATATCAGTAAAATATAAGGAAACCGACGCACCTCCGCCTTCCTGCTCAGTATTTACGCCGTGCGCCCGTCATATAACTAAAACTATTTGACATTTCACAGATTATTTGAGAGCAACTTGTAGCCAGCGAGCCTCCGAGCCAAGTTAGCCGGCTAGGCGGGTCAGCTGCTGGCCGGGAGTGAGCGAGCCAGGCAGCTAGTAAAGGGACACGGACTCGTAAGCGTCGGTTTAGCGAGCAGCCGGAGTGCTGGCCGAACAGTGAAGCAGCGGGCAAAAGGATAAAAGAGAATTAATGAGAATAAAGGGCGAAGGCGGAGCGGAGCCACACAAAGAATGGAGCGTTAAGGGTTAGCCTGACAGCTAGCAAGCTACAACATCGACAAGGAGCGGACTGCAAAACAAACGGCGTGCGTCCAAACGAAACGCCCTGAGATGCTCATAAAACATAATCATTTATACAGTGTTTTCCAAGGTAATTATAATACGTACAGCAAGAACGATACATTTAAAACACATATGAGTTGCTTTAGAAGAAATTACGCATTACCTCTTCGCTTCTTACTCATCTCAAATTCATCGGCGTGAATGTATAAATTGTTGCCAAACTGCGCATGCGCGAGGATAGGGTTATACGCATAGTTACGAAGTGAATTAAAATGGAAAATGCTCCTGTAATTTATCTACTACGTCTACTGAAAACACATAAAAGACTTTCATGATGAAAAAAAAATATGTGGTAAAATCACCGTATGTCTTTGTATATAAGTTATCGTCCTGAAAATATATTTTCGGGGAAATGTATATTTCATAAATTTTACAATGTATACAGAGGATCCCTAACGAACAAACGCGCAAAGCATATTTTCTCTCGCAAAGTGAAATGTGCGTCAGTTTTTGAATGCAATGCAAACTGCAATGAGAATTTAAACATGAAAATTATGTTTAGTTGCTTTAGCTAAGATTATCAAGTTTTTTTAATTTAAGCAGAATCAGCATCCAAATCTTTTTATTCGCCATGTACAAAAAGTATAAGGAACTTGTTTTGGTACAGGTGGTGGCATGAATATACACTTGAAAGATACTGTGAAAACAAAAATACACAAAAAAAAGAATAAAAGCAGAAATAACGAAATAAAAGTGCGCTATTAATAAATAAACAAATAAACATTCATTTGGGTTATCTAAATTTACATTTATTTTAGCAAAATGAGTTTTATGTTATTATGCACTGTTGCTATTTTCTGATATATACTGACATATTTTGTTAAATATTGTTCTGTTACATTTAAATATGACGATCAACTTGAACAAATTGTTTTGTACAAGTATATCTTTGATATACTGTAATGCCATGGGGTATAGCACAGGACTAATTTACATGGCGCAAACAGAGAGGATGAGAGAGGGTTAACCGACCAGAACCCGATCTTATCACACTTCTGGCAATCTGATTTATGAAAGTAATACTGGGGGGGGGAAACAAGGCATATACTTCATTTCTGAACCCTCTGCAGACCAGTACGGTGTCACATGCACAGTAGCGGAGCTGACAAGAAGGCTGGGTTTGGCGAAGAGCTATTTCGGACTCTGCCCCTCCGCACATTTCTTAATTTTTTGGGGTCTAGCGTCTGAGACCCATGGTTATAATGTAAATCATCATCTAAGTGGAGAGGTAAGAATGACTTTATGATATTATAAAATTTTATTATTGTAAAAAGGATTACCAGAGGGGTAAAACATTAATATATTTTTATATAATTAGTTTAATAAAAATAATTTAATTATTTGTTCAATTGAGTAGAGTAATTGATGGAAATTTCAAACTTGAGAAATTCGTTATGGATAAAACCGTCAAACACTTGAATAAATGTAAAGGTAAATTCACATTCTACGCCACTACGTAGCTTTCTTTCTTTAGGTTCTAGGATGTTTCTTTAAAGGTAAACTGGATTTCGAATACTCATTCGTAGGCTTCTTATCTCGATTTCAGTATCCGCTTTGTAGCAACGCGCTGAGATCCAAAACGATTATCTCTGTCCTCGGGGTAATCAGTGGGGGACACGGTGCCAGGGTCAGACGAGTAACTGTTCAATTACTGTTGCAGGAACATGACAACCGAACGTCAGCAAAGTTATTTCGAGCGGCTCCAGTATCCGCGCTCCATAGCGCTTGGCTTCACGAAGGACCAGGCCGGCGCACCTTTCAGGGATGCTTTTGGGGTGCCCTTCCACTTAGAGCCCGCTTACCTGGATCCCAGCTTCTGTCACGGCTACACCGGGCGCTTTTCCTACTTGCAATTCCCCGCACATTTGGGCGTGTATGATTGTCCATTCGAACCCGCGTTCATCCGCAAACGAAACGAAAGGGAGAGAGAGCGAGTTCGGTGCGTCAACGAAGGTTACGCTCGGCTCCGGGAGCACCTCCCGCAGGAGTTTGAGGATAAGAGACTGAGCAAAGTGGAGACGCTTCGTGCGGCGATAAATTACATAAAACATTTACAGAGCATCTTGGACCTGCACGTGTCTGACGCGGAGAATGGACTGCGGTCGCCGGAAAACGTGCGAAGTCCAGCCAGGGTGCTGCACCAAGCAGAATGTAATAGCGACGGGGAGTCCAGAAACAGCCTGAGCGACTGTGGGGAAACAAACTGTTAAAGCGAATCGAATTATTAAGCACATAATTCATAATGTAAGACGGCATTGATTCAGTGACATCTATCAATGCGATGGTAACTCAGGGCGCATATTTCCTAATGTCGGTTTTTACAGTGACAGTGTAAAATAATGAAAAATATGAGTTTGTCTAATCGAGTTTATTAAGTCTATGAGGTTTTGTACACCTCTCTACGATATCGACTATACTGGAAATCTTATTCTCCGTTTGTTATTATTTTCGTACGATATTTCCAAACTGCTGTGATTCTAGTTTATGCTGGATATCAGGGGCACCATAAAGGGGGGGGGGGTGTGTGTTGGATCATTAATAGACTGACCTGGGTTGGAGGTCCAATAAAATATATGCTTTCATGGGGCACCCCTAATCAGGGTTTCAGACGCTGTATGGCTTGGTTGTTAGGTTGGACTAAACATATGGATTTACATTGTTCTCGTTCAGGTTTTAAATAACGCAAGGTTTTATGCAGAAACAAATAATGAATACGCCAGTATTTGTTTTCAAGTAGCCTATACTGCGAGTAGTTCTAGTTTTTGAACCAGTAATGCAAACCTATGTATGCTACTATTTTTCATAGTCCTACAGATAGATAGATAGATAGATAGATAGATAGATAGATAGATAGATAGAAGGCTCCAAGAGGAAGTTAAAGTACATGCATATAGTTTGTACGTACTATAGGCGGGAATGCAAAAATGATTGGGCGTATAGCTAATAAAAATTGTCAGTTAATAAATTCCCGTTTTTATGTAGGCTATACGATTTAAACACAGTTGTTGATTCAAACTTTCGGTTAGCCTTGTAGTTTAGGGGCGTTTTATCCCGTCTTGTTTTCATTGAGGTGGTTACACTGTTAAACAGCCACAAATACAAAAGTATCGCAGGGATCGATGTTTTTGTTTTGCCCTGGTGTTGAAAACAAATAAAAGCATCTAAACCTTAATTTGGAGTTTCCAGCGTGTCATTTCCAAAGAATTTCACTCCACGGTTAATGAGGCAAACACCTGCGTAGTTCAGGTACACAAACTTATCTGTGTGTTTATGATCAGGGGCGTAGGTTTCATATTAACATTGGGGGGCACGAGTATATCGGGTCAGAGGTGTGACTTATAAGGAGATTCTGTAGTCGCACTGTATACAGTTCGTTTATTTTCATAAACTACTGTTGTTACAGTTACAATATATAAAGTGAAATTTATCTTTCCATTTTATTGTTATTCATCTTCACTAATATAGCAGTTAAAGTGCATTAGGCCCCGCGTTATGCACGGTGAATTTGCGGGAATTATTAAAATTACGTACAATTTGCGAGATTCTGCTACGAATGTAAGGCGTTTCACTGTGGAAAAATGACCAAACCTCAGGGTCCAGTGTGATGCGCCTGTCACACTGCTGCACCCCGTCTCTCTCACAAACACATCCTAATTTTCAGGAAAGAAATAAAACACACATATAATAGCGACTAGAAGATCTTGTAGAGACCCATAGAAGCAAATATAGGACATTGACTGAATATCGATCTTCTTGGTAATAAATGGGGCTTTCTGTAAGTATTATGTATATGAACTAAATGATTCAGAATTTCTGGTAACTGAGTAACTTCATGGCATTTTCCAAATAAATGCCAGATCTGGCTTCTTATTCATTCTTATGCTCTCACAGCAAATACAATGTGATGAGAATTGTGACTGACACAAACACTATGCACCGCTGCGTTATCAGCGTGGCTATTGTGTTATGCTAACTTACCAAGCTAGTTACAGTTTGCACAATCAACTAGATCGTCTTTATGAAATTTAATCGACATGAGACGATTAAATTCCACCACTTCACATAATCTTTTATTGATTAACTGTTGGTTATGATACAAGGTCTTCCCTGAGTTAAGTTTACGTACAAAGCCGTACCGCGCTTCTGCACTCGGCGCTCCTTGTGTCTCTTTATTCGCGGGTCTGGAGTTGAGAATAAACCGTTTTAACGGAGGGTAGGGGTTCTCCAAATAAAAACTGCAAAACAACTTTTAAATTATGTAATGAGATATATTAATCGTATGTGTTTTTGTAAACCAGGCATTATACGTCATATTATTGAGGGGGATGATTCCTTCTGTACCCCCTAAATCTACGCCTATGTTTAAGATGTGATCTTTTTTAGTTCCTCATAAGAACAACCACATGCCACTATTGAATATGTTCCAAAGTGTCATCGTCGCCATGCAGCCAATTTTGTATAAATCTCTCGGTGTTTCATTTTCTCAAACCGCCAAAAGAAATAACATTTCTCTACTTACACATTTGAGGTTGGCATTCTCCAAGTTTGTAACGCCTACGTATCACAAATTGACGGCAACTATGACAGAACAAAATAAGTTGCATTAGCGTAATACCTTTGATATTACAGATTGATCTACCGCCACACAACCACAGAACGCACAGCTACTAAAGTAAGTGAAAAGATTGAGGATACAAAAGAGTTTGAAAAACTTTATTTTGTAGTCTTGCATTGCCATTCAACACGTGTTGGGCACTATGAGACGAGATACATTTTCATGGTATCTTAATGCAAATCATGTATCAAATAATTTGTCGTTTTAATGTGATTTTACTATTAATGCCGACAATGTTTCTGCAGTAGTAGTAAACTACAAACGTTCTGCTAGAGAACGTGTGGGTAATTATATATGCCGAAACAAAATGTTGAAATCAACTTTAATGTCAATTTCATTAAAATACAATCCATGGGCGTCGCCGCCATTAAATCTGAGGAGGACGTGCCCCCCCCACATTTAACATAAAATATAAGTTCACCCAGCCAGTGTGCTCCCCCCCCCACCCCCCACATTCAAAATGCTTCTGACGCCCCTGATACAATCGCACAAATATACTCTTCTGCAACAAAATAAAATCAGCTCCATGAAATAAAACTCCAGATGCATAATTAATAAAAGACACATCTCAAGGTACTGTGTGGATTTTAATATAAAGTTTGGTGGTGAAGATTGAAGCACCAAAACTTCCCTTTTATCCAGTCGGTGTCTGAAAACACGGCTCTTCAAAGTTCACCTGGAGACTTCAAAACATGAACTCGATAGTATTGAGGAATGTATTTCACCAGGTATCCCTCAGCCCTCAGGAGGAAGTTTATCTATAAACTAAAAAGTGCAACCCCAGCCGAGTTCATCTGTTTGCGCTCCATGTGTAAGGGAACTTGCAGAGACACAACCCTGACTTGCTATTGCCATCTATTAAGCGTAAAAACAGAAAATAGGGAGGGAGGAGGAACGCCAGCAGAGTCGGCTTCCCATGAACCATGCAGGTAAGGGAGAATGGTTTTTCACTGCCAGAGAAGCATGAAATCTCATCAAGAGATCACTTGCCACTATACGTGAATTAGACCCAATAATTAACACTCTGCAGGTACCATGCGCTTGATGGTTCAGTGAATGGCTTTGGAGAACGAACAGGGGATACTTAGATAAAAGCATGTTCCGTAATGGCTGTTTTCACTCAGATGCTAATCGGACGCGAATAGTGAATTCCTCAGCGTCATCTCTCTCGCCAAATACTTTTTGGTTTTATTTTGCTGTGTGTCATCTTGTGGGCATCGTTTGATACTGATCGTTTTTCCATTTTTTTAAAATCTTTTTTCCACCTTAGCAACGTTAAAGCTTCTTGTAATACAAAAGGTTGTATAAATTCACGAAAGGAAGTTATGAATGTTTGCGAGCCACCGGCGCGAGCTGTAATGTCTCTGTACATTTCAAACTTCTGTAAAACTTCCAAGACATTATGTTTGCCCACACATGAATGCTTGTCTTGATACTTGACTCATTTTGGATAATGCTATTCTTTATCAAACCAAGAATTATAGTTCTTCCTGGGAAATAGGTTCTATTGGCAGATACATATACATATACACATGCAGACATACCGCAGCAAAATTTTCAGTTTCACTCATTTATCAATTTATGGGTATGTGCCTGTGTAAAATATACAATATTTTGCAAACTCAAACCTGGCTCTTCCCTGCTTCTCATTGATGAAGGGCTTCTTCCTTGTTTTATGGGTCTAAAGTCCTTCTTCTAGGAGCCTGATATGAACTGTCGTAGCGATGCACTTCACACCTGCGCTTAATGTCTCCCATTCCTTTTGAACGTCACTTGAGATCATCCTTCGACTTATGAGGCGCTGACGGATAAGTTGACGGTCATCTCTGGCATTAGAAAGTTGCTTCTGTCATCTAATTGGCTGGTTTTTGGTTATTCCCAGTGTCTCCTGCTTCACTTCTTTCTTGCATACTGCTGTCTTAGAAACATTGAGCCTGGAAGCAGCCTGTCGTGCAGTCTATCCTTCTGCTAGCAGGATGAGGATTACACCCGGAGGATTACACCCGGATTAAAAATTGCACATTTTTAATAAATATAGAGTGGTCTCTTCATTTTTTCCAGAGCTGTATATAAAAATAAACACACTCACAGGCATTAATTATGGGGGAAACCGATGGGACACATCACACCCAATATTCAAAACAGTGGTGTCTATCCCACCCTGCAGTATCTTACAGGATTTTGCCTTTAAATAAAAATATGAATAAACTTGTCGGGAGAACCGGATTCGTATCTAACCTACTAAACGAGGGGAACCTTACCTGCTGATTCCAGCTGCTTATGCATAAACAAATGCATACAGTCAGTACTGAAGCAGACGGGGAGCCTGTACCATGCATAGGTATGCAAGCAGGTCATAAGGATAATGGGCCAGGATGGATTTTACTCAGTCACTTAATGGATCTCTCTCTGTCCCCCAGTATTTAAAACACAGTGACACGTATTGTGTGTGTATATGTGCCTGTGCATATATACATAAATAATATATATGTGTATATATATATTGTGTGCATATATATATGTATATATACTGTATATTATATATATATGTGTGTGTGTGTGCGCACAGAGAGAGAGAGAGAGAGCGCAATAAATGGAGCCTTGAACATGAAAGTGAGACCAAACAATCCTTCATTGGGTTGCTTTCAACGTCGTCATAGAGCATAAAACTAAATTTCAAGTAGTTTCCCTTGGTCTTAATTATGATTTAAGGCTGACCCAAATATGGCTGTTCAGTCTGGAGATACTGGGCTAGTGTTGGGACACAGGAGAAAATACTATGAAGAACAGCACGAGGATCAGGGAGCAGATGAGATGAAACACGAAATGGTGTTTCGGGACAGGTAAACAGGTAAACAGGTTTCTGGTTCACATTGTTCATATCGCAACAAAAAGCAACATATAAGAGCGTCAAGCTTCATGATTTTGTTTGTACAAATTTCTAGCCACTTGAGTTATCTGTGACACTCAGTCATTCACCACACACACACACACACTACCCCTCACCCTGGGATCATAGGCAGTCGTGACCAATAAACACCGTCATAAGCGGTCCTTTCACTCTACACAAAAAGAAACAAACACACAGAACAAGTTTATTGTGTTTGAACAAGATGCCTGCATGACCTGGGTAAATATGCACTCGGGAGCACAATGCCACCATGTTATAAGCGGAGAAAACAGTAACGATATTGATGATTGCAACAGCATCTGATTACGAAATCCAGCAGCAGACACATTCACTCTGCCATTCCTACAGTGTGAACAGAACGGGTTCAATACAGGAAGCCCAGTCGAACCAGAGACCATAGAAAAGTGCGTTGGGGTGCATTTGTGGGGCTTTGAACCTACACAGCTCCCGGAAGCACATGTTGTGGTGCAATCAGAGCATCTGGTGCACCGGGCAAGCATGTATCAGAGCCAAGGCTGCGTCTCAGATCGGGAGCAAAGATATCCCTTATCGAGAGAGGCAACATCAGCGTGGGACCACCGGGGGAGCAAGCGAGTAAGCAGCTACATGTCGTGACACAAACCTGCGGCAGAGCCAAGGAAAATGGGCTGATGCAAATGTGGCGGCCATTGGGAAACTCTGACAGCCAGGCTCCCGCCTGCTGTTTCAAATTCAAGTTTTGCTTTTTAGAACTTTCTGGATGGGGGGGGGGGGGGGGGGGGGGGGGGGGGGGGGGGGGGGGGGGGGGGGGGGGGGGGGGGGGGGGGGGGGG
>JAODKC010000064.1:23924380-23960352 GCA_026777985.1 Mormyrops attenuatus
AAGTGGCCGGGGAGAGGGAAGTCTGGGTTTCCCTGCTTAGACTGCTGCCCCCGCGACCCGACCTGGAACAGCGGTAGTTAATGGATGGATGGAAGTGTCTTGAATGGTATGGGACGGTAAATCCTATTTACAGAAAATTTGACATATGCGAGTTACTTACGTCAGTCAAGAACTGCCTGTACTAGTGTACTTAGTCATATATCCAGAAAGTTATACAACGCAATTAACAATACTCCACTCATATTTTGTAACTCTGTTTACAACTTATTTGTTTGCATATAAAACTTGAGCTCAGTTATAATACATTTTATCCAATTCACACAGTATCAGAAGTCTGGATTCTCTGGTGTTTGAATCATCTGAAAGGATCATATCAAAGTTTTTGAATTAGATTAATGTTTGTACCAAAATGATGCAGTAAAATGCAATACCTGCAAAAATGGTTCAGTAGGCATTTTATCTTCGAAATAAATCTTTAGGCTCAAATGAGTTCTAAATCAAGCAAAGATCCCTTCCCATTAAGTCCTTATCAGTTTTACACCAGCACATCCACAACACCCACTCAGACCTCCAAGGCTAAGTGTTCCTTGCTTCAGAGCCAACTTTGCCAACAATGTTACCAACACAAATGTAAACATTACCTACAACTGTGAAATACCCACCAGCAGGGCCGGCTTCACTTTTTCAGGGGCCCTTGACAAATCTTATTTGGGAGGCCCCCCAACCAAGGAAACTGATATCGTTTCATTTTCTCCTCAGTGCTGGTAATTAGGTAATTCTGCCTATAGCTCGAGCTGGTCCCACGCACCAGTTCCAACGGGTGGGTGCAGTGATAGGCTGCATCGGGAATCACACACTTGATTGTGCACCAAAATAGTACACGAGACATAATAGTGTGTCCGAAACCACAGTGCGCATCGCTTAGTGCTCAAAAACATACATACACCTACATCCGGTTAAAATCCGAAGTGTGAACACTGTACACTATTCAATCCCACAATGCTAGACACGACTTCCGAGGTTCGTTCGATACTTGTTGTTATGCAGGACATGTGTCAATAGAGGTCAAAGTCCAGCAGTTCACAGGTAATGTAGTGTGACCCGAAAGTGTACGAAGTTTTGTAATCGCCCACTAATAAATAACACTGCGTGACCGCTGCTGCAGTGTGTACTTTTTCCTCATTAAAGCGCATAGTGTGCAGTGTGTGATTTCAGTTGCAGCCATCGTCAGAGCTATAAGGATGAATGTTCCTTTGGTTAAAATGCTTCTTATGTATTTAAATTCATTCTGTGCAGATCTTGGAGCGTCCACTTCTGCTTAGGACAAATCTGAAGGGATGCTGCCCCCTTGTGCCTGGGACATGAAATAGATTTTTTCACGTCATTTTCTACAGTGCAGACAAGTTAAGCAAAGTATTTACAGAGTAACAGTATTCAAACAAATGCAGCATCTCCATATTCTGTTATTTCAAAAATTTATTGAGAACATTTTCTATAACTAATAATATACATTATTATATATTATTAGTCATATTATATATTATATAATAATATATATTATTATATAAATAACTACGTATCTACAATGCAATATAAAAATATACAAGTAAAAATGGGGACACGTCAGTGAAATCCCTGGCCCACATCTGTGAAGTTTGTGTAGCTTGTAATGTCATTTTTCCGTAGTGTGACTGTTCGCGTCGGGACACGCGAGCATTCCTCGACTCACGCACGATGTAGTTTCCGGAGCTTCTGAAGGAGCCCGTCTCTCTCATTCTCCAGCGTGGAGATTTTCTGGTTCTTCCGACTCACTTCCTGCAGGGAGCACAGCGTGCTGAGTAAATAACACTATCTATTGCACAGGAGCTGTCCCGTTTAAAGATAAGCACGAAGAGCTGGGCTAAAACCTCGGGATGCTGAAGAGCCCTCCTCACTATTTCGTAAAAGGTGACACCCACCCAGCTGCGCCTTTTACTACAACGGGAGAACGCACAGTGATGCATGAACTCAATCCGTCCTATGAAACTACAACCCTTCTTTTAACATAATTTACAATGGAAGCACAAAAAACAAAGCACAATAATTAAGTATATAATAATGAAAACAGAACTGCCTAAAATCCCTAAATCATGTTCTAGGGTTGTAAGGGGCACCATCATATTGCTTACTGGGGGGAGTAAAGTTGTCCCATAATGTCGCATAATTCTTCTAACCCAAATTTGCATAGTGAGGGCATGCAAGAGGAAGACAAGATATAATGATGGATAAAGCCCTTTTAGTGCCCCCTCCCGACCCCCCCACTTGTCAGACAGTTCTCTTCATACCTGTATCAGAACAGTGTTCTGCCACTGAAGGCTGGAATCAGTGTTCTCTCCTTCTTCTAGGCATGGCAGGATTCTCGCTGCATTGGGATCAAACATCAGATTTCCCAAACTGCCATTCACTCTCTGGATACGAGACCTAATCAGGCAGTCTCTAGATGGAGTTTCCTAGAGGGGAAAATACAAGCAAGAATGAAAGAATTTCATTGTAGGATAAAGAGCTACACGGCCTTCAAGGACACAGAAGTTGTGAGTTTAAATTCCAGGTTATGGGTAGAATTCTTAATATCCTTGAACAAAATCATTGGCTGATCTAAGTATCATCATCATCATCATCATCAAAATACATGGTTGTGGGATCAGTAATGCATTTGTGATCCTTTAATTCCAAGTTCAGAACACAGTGAGCTCAGGAAGCACCAGATATTCACTCCAGGACTCCTGTCCATCATGTCGCTCTCGATTCTCCTCCAGACGTTGATGATACCACATCCGAGTCTGCTCCAGAATCTCCAGCCCGGCCCAAAGGCAGTCCTTCTCGCGTTCCAGCTCCTTCAGTCTCTTCAGCTAAGGCCAACAGAACAGCGTCGTTTACCCTGAAGCCTGTTCTGCTGGGAGTCTAGCTAAATGCCTGTTTTTGCACTCAGCCTAACCATTACACGAGTTAAAGGGGTGTTATGTTTTCTGTTTTCAGGGTGGGTGGCATCCACATGTATCTCCTGACAGCTAAAGCCCTGTTTGAAAGTCTCTGAAAAGTTCAGGTTGTTCCGTTATTACTGAAAATGAATAATTTAGCCTGCCCTGCGATGGCCTGGCGCCCCATCCCGGGTTGTTCCCTGCCTTGCACTGTAGCCTCTGGGATAGGCTCCGGACCCACTGCAACCGTGAATAGGATAAGCGATTACAGAAAATTAATGAATGGATGAATAATGTAGCCATCAGTGTTTCACTTTCACACTAAAGCTTCCACTACAAATCAGTTAACCGCCATCTAGTGGTCCTACATCACACCCACATCTTCCGAGGATAAGCATGCCGCAGCCCGAAGCGGCCCCGTCCTGCGTGCCGCGGCCCGAAGCGGCCCCGTCCTGCGTGCCGCGGCCCGAAGCGGCCCCGTCCTGCATGCCGCAGAAGGAGCCCACAAGGCCACACCCTCCAGTGTCAGCTAGAATAGGCGCTCATGCACTGCAAAGCCGGCTGCAAAACGTTTGCTCAAGCATCCGTTGCCATTACTTTATATTTTGAATTAGGGATTCAAGTCATTCTGGTTTTATTTCTACAGCACTTCAATTCTGCTGTATACTGATAAATATTCTTTCAAGGTTATACACACAGATATACGATTTACGATATAAGCCTGCTGGATATGCAGGTCTTTACATCAATTGTGACTTTTTACTATAGATGAAATATGCCCAGTCTCCTCTGTCTACTGATAGTATTTGACACATAATTCACTAATGAATTTTTGCCATATAATTAACTAATGATTTTATGAAGTCACCTTTTTAGCTATAATATTTATGTCTGTGCTAGTTAATGCTTAATTTCATTATGGGTGTTTGGATGGATTACGCTAATTTAGCTAATTTTAACAACGTTGATAGCTAGTTAACTGTCATGATTGTTAATTGTGAATATAAAGGGAGATTAGTTTGTGTCTTGGTGACACTATATATTTGCCTCACTGACAACAATCCATGCAAGTCCATTTAAAACTGACAGCTGTGTAAAGATGGGTTTCTGTTTGTGGCACTAGGGGTGTTTCATTATCTTAGGGCTATTTTGTGAAGTAGTTTCTGAGAAAATTAGTTTTTTTCACACTCCTGAGATCGGTGTTTTTCATTGACAGCGATGATGTATTATGAATAATCAGAAAAGTCTTCATGGGACTCCGTGAACTCAGATATTCCACTCCAGTTCACCCTCTGTTTGGCTTTTCAATTCCTGCTGCCCTTTCTTCGTGTCCTACTTACATTCAGCCCTCAAAGAATCCATCAAAAAAAGCATTCCAGCTAACTGAAATGAACATTCCCAAGCCGCCAGGCCAAAGCTGTGAATAATCATTATTACCCTAACGGCCGAGATGGGTGTGTCCCAACAGCTAATACATGTATATATATAGTCATGTGAAAAAGAACGTACACCCTCTGTCAATTGTAAGGTTCTACGTATCAGGACATAATAATCATCTGGTCTTAGAATTAGGTAATTACAAAATCAGATAATCAACGACACATGACATATTACACCGTGTGATTATTTATTTAACAAAACTAAGCCAAAATGCAGAAGCAGTGTCTGAAAAATGAAGTACACCCTTACTGCTTCCATAGGAATTGAGAGAGGCCAGGTGCTGCTAATCAAATGCACTTGATTAATTGATCGACAAGTGTGAGCACCTCTATAAAAGCAGAAGCTTTGGTAGTTTGCTGTTCTGGAGCATTCAGTCGTGTGTTAACACAATGCCAAGGAGGAACGATGTCAGCAATGATCTCAGAGAAGCAATTGATGCTGCCGATCAATCTGGGAAGGGTTACAAGGCCATTTCCAAACAATTTGAAGTCAATCATTCTACAGTGAGAAAGTGGGAAACATTTAAGACAGCTGCCAATTTTCCCAGCAGTGAATGTCCCAGCAAATTCATCCCACAGTCAGACCGTGCAATGCTCATTGAAATTGCCAAAAACACCCAAGAGCTACATCTCAGACTCTACAGACCTCAGTTAGCATGTTAAATGTTAAAGTTCATGACAGTACAATAAGAAAAAGACTGAACAAGTATGGCTTGTTTGGAACGATTGCCAGGAGAAAGCCTCTTCTCTCTAAAAAGAACATGGCAGTACGGCTTTGGTTTGCAAATTTGCATCTGAACAAACCACAAGATTTCTGGAACAATGTCCTGTGAGCAGATGAGACCTAAGTGGAAATATTTGGCCATAATGCACTGTGCCACATTTGGAGAAAACCAAACAGAGCATATCAGCACAGATACCTCATACCAACCGATGGTTTGGGCTTGTTTTGCAGCCATAGGACCTGGGCACTTTGCAGTTATTGAGTCAATCATGAACTCCTCTGTAAACCAAAGTATTGTAGAGTCAAATGTGAGGCCATCTGTCCAACAGCTACAACTTTGCCGAAATTGGATCATGCAACAGGACAGCGATCCCAAACACACCAGCACATCTACATCTACAGGGAATGTCTGGAAAGGAAAAGAATCAAGGTGTTCCAATGGCCCAGTCAAAGTCCAGGCGTCAACCCGATTGAAAAGCTGTGGCAGGACCTTAAGACAGCTGTGCATAAACAAATGCCCGCAAGCATCGATGAACTGGAGCAATGTTGTAAAGAAGAGTGGGCCAGAATTCCTCCATAATGATATGAGAGACTGATAAAGTCATAGCAAAAGTGATTACTTCAAGTTATTGCTGCTATTGAATCATGCAGTATACTTGTATAGTTTATATAGTTTTTCACACATGGCTTCTCCACTCTGGCTTCATTTTTGTTAAATAAATAATGACACGGTGGAATCAGTTGCATGTCGTTTTACATGTCAGGTTAGATTTAGATAACTTCAGAACCCGGTAAGGATCAGATTTTTGTCCTGATACGTAAAACCATATAACTGAAAGAGGGTTCACTTTCTTTTTCACATGACTGTACATAGGGGATACATAGGAAATAGTACCATAAAAATAAGCCCAAGAGTTACAAAGGAGCCTAAACATCAGCGTTGTTAATCATCGTTCCCTCAAACAGATCTGAATCACCAAAAATATCCATAACAACTCACAGAGTTTGCAGTCTCATACTCTTCAGGTGGGATAAAAATACACAGAATGCGAGAAAGGCGCGACAAACAGATCGGCAGCAAACATACGCGATAAGGCTGCTACACCACGCCCCCCCTCGGCTGCCCCCTCCCCCCGCCGTGTCTCACCCAGAGGAAAAAGTGCAGGGAGTCCAGGTTCTGAAGGCCGCTCTGCTGGGGGATAATGGCCACGGTGTAGGATCCTGGGAAGGCCATGGGGGAACCTAACACTAAGCAGGCACCAGAGCCACTGAGCAGAGCAAGAAGGATGACAGGAGGGAGAGAGAGAGAGGGAGGGAGAAAGAGAAAGACACTGACACTGAGACATACAGGAAGGACACAGCTAGAAGGCAGACCAATGAGACATGTCATGTGTCATTGCAGTGGGCGGTTTCCAGACAGTGTGTGAGTGACTGCGAGGAGCAGGGTGAGGAGAGAGACTTTAAAACAAGGCTGACCAAAGCGTGCGCGCGCGTGTACTGCAGAGAAGCAGAAGCAGCCTCAGAGAAGGAATGTTTCCCCAGACAGCTACAGAGAGACTCAATATCAATAATAGTGCTTCGAAGCTGAACTGAAATGCCGCGTGATGTAAAAAGCTTGCATTTTCGTTTTACAGCCCTCGCCTGTTCAAACACGCCGTGGAATGTGACTGTACCAGAACTGGAAGGAAACAGAACAGTGAGCAAAAGTGACTGCCAGACTTAACGAATACATTTTGTTGTCCCTGTTCAATATTCGCCCACCCAGAAAACAACCAACATGCCCCCCCCCAAATATAGGATTTCGGCCCCCTTCCCTTGATGCTTCCGTGGCCCTCTTTCCCCTGATGCTTCTGTACCCCCCTTCCCCTGCTGCTTCCGTGGCCCCCTTCCCCTGCTTCTTCCGTGGCCCTCCTTCCCCTGCTGCTTCCGTGGCCCTCATTCCCCTGCTGCTTCCGTGGCCCTCCTTCCCCTGCTGCTTCCGTGGCCCTCCTTCCTCTGCTGCTTCCGTGGCCCTCCTTCCTCTGCTGCTTCCGTGGCCCTCCTTCCCCTGATGCTTCCGTACCCCCATTCCCCTGATGCTTCCGTGGCCCTCCTTCCCCTGATGCTTCCGTGGCCCTCCTTCCCCTGCTTCTTCCGTGGCCCTCCTTCCCCTGCTTTCATCTTTAGTGTTGTAGCATCGAAACACAGAATCTTTAAGATGTACAATCTATTTCAACTTTTAAACCCTATATCTACTTCAGGAATGTTGTAATACATCTCCTGGTTTGTAAGACAGCCTTTGTTTGTCTTGCTGCTGTTCTGTGGTTTTTGTGTTGGATTGTATGCATTGTAATGCATCCTTGAAAGTGTGAAAGGTGCTAGATAAATAAAACATCATTATTATTATTACATAGGAACCAGCGACATCCAACAAAGGGCCACTTTCAGCAGTGTTATAAATGGACTGAATATTTGATGCACTACCATTGTATAACTACAGTTTGGTTGTTGACTGAAGCTGCTGGTATGAATTAAAACCTTGTGTACAATAAAAATATATAATAAATAGATTAAGTTTGATTTATACTGAAGGAAGTTTATCGGAAATGTCCTATTTCTCATAAAGCCTTGTATACTATGCCATAACTATAAAACTTACCACTTTACACAGTACACAGAAACCACTCTTTGGACTTTATATGCATGCACTAACATTTATAAATCAATGTATGTACAAAAAAAGGCCATATCTCAGAATGGCCAATAAAAAGAAAAGACTGAGATGGATCTCTACTCTATTGAGCTGTTATGGGAGCAGTTTGACTGAATGGTACATAAGAAGTGCCCATCAAGTCAATCCAACTTGTGGGAGATGCTTCCAGAAGCAGGGGATGAAATCTCGCAAGATTACCTCAAACTGACTTCTAGAATGCCCAAGGTCTACACGGTTGTAACTGCTACAAGTGAAGGACTCTGGGACAAAAGCAAAGTTTGAAGAACACAATTATTTTAATTTCAAAAATTTCTAACTTGGTCAATGACCATTCCCTATTTATTTTGCTATATCTCCTATTCAAACTCATTTCATGTACGTTTTCATGGAAAACACGGAAATTTCGAAGTGACCCCAAACTTTTGAACGGTAGTGTATATAACTAAACTAGGGTTTACTCAACCTTTGATTTACCACTAGAGCCCTGTCTACAGCCCATCATTGGCTGATTGCCTGCAAGTTACAATACAGAGAGCCAGACTAGGAAGCACCACCTTGTGAATTTATGTAACATGCAGGTTCAAGGTGTACTTCTTGATGACTGGATATCCACTCCTACGAAGTACATGGCACTAGGCAACGGAAAACTGGGATACCAGTACATCTTATAAAAGAAATGGTTTAGTGAAATATAACATACATGCTTTCAAAGTTTGAGAGATGTGATTAGGAGGGAGTTTGTTTACTTTAAAGATTCAATGTATCATACCAATGATTTAGCTCCTGCTGAAATAATATCCAGAGTGACTGACTGAAATAAAAATGTAATGGATATGATCTCTGGCACTCTCATCAGGGTAAGTATTTAGAAGATGAACTGATGAAACAGTGATGAACCCAATTTAATTACACCTTTATTTATTTTTATTTTAAAGCCGAATAAGCTTATTTTTAAGAGGCATGGTTTATGGTGACCAAACTTTAACAGAACATACTGCTTAGCTAAGTGTCTGTTAGTACATTTGAAGCTGTGGCTTGTAAACAATGGTTCATTCCAGCACAAGTTCAACAACGCATTATCAGAAAATCACAAAAACACAGCTCAACTGATGAAACAATAGCTTCTTGTAAATTCTGCTTAAAGGAAGTACATAGTGACGAGATGTCAGAGGCAGCTGGGAGTAAAGTGGGCTCAGTTCCCACATACCTCTGTGTTGCCGTCACCTATCTGTCAGTGCAAAAAAAATCGTGTAATTTACGGAAAAGCCCTGAAAAGATTTTTTTTCCACATCTTTTAAACAAAATGAATTATTTTTAAAACACATGCACTACAAAGTCAGATGATAAAGATAAACCATTTAAATCACCAGAAAACTACAAACTTTTTCCATAAATAACAAAACACCACTTTGTAAATGGAGGGAAATCAACCTCTTTAACAAAACAAACTACGCTGAGTTCTCTGTGGCTATAAATTCTCTCAGTCTGTGACTGTCTCTTCGTTCAGTGGGTAAGGACTAAGGTCCAGGGTCAGGAGACGGCTGAACATGTACTCATCGTACTGTAGGAGAAAAACAAATGTCAGAGAAAAAACGACAAGAGAAAGCGATGGAATAGGATTATAATCAATACCAAGAAATAAATGTAGGGAGAAAAATTAGATACAGTAATAAAATGTTGTATTTATAAAGACATATTCTATCCCAAATAAAGTCAAACCTTTATGTCAATGCAGCGTCACCTACAAAACAAATCATATTCTAAGTGAAGTGCTTTTGTGCAAATTCTGGCCCTGGCTTAAGCAATAGCAGTGAGACATAAGGAGGTCTACCCAGATCTCTGCTCAGAGTTCTGCACACTGCACAAGGCTGACCTCAGCATATACTCCCAAAAGAGCATCTGCCTTGGAGTAGAACTCCTCCTTCTGGGAGATGACAATTATCTGGAAGTATGCCCTACACTGCTCACGGATGTAGCTGGTCAGCTGTGAGTAGAACAGTGTGACAGTTATCATCATTTGCTAGGCTAGGTCTTGAAATATTAATGGCACCCAGCCAAGATTAACATAAATTTTGAGCATATGATACTGTGAAGTCTGTCTTGCCTTATTAATGTTGGTATTGTCTAGGGCTGCATCAACCTCATCCAGAACAAAGAATGGGGCAGGACGGAAACTGCAACATAAATTCAGAATGACAACAGCAGAAGACCCACGTTGTCGAGAACAGCACTTAAATTGCTTAATTCCCCTCCCGTTCTTTCTATAGTTAATCATATGCAAATATTCTGCTCATCTCAACGTTGACAGCTTCTGGCCTCCTAGGAAGGAGATGACATTTGACATTTGCTGTTGCACATCAAACAGTTTACACTCTATTAAGTTAAACTCGTGACATTCATAATTCCTGATTCCAGCAACAGTGCTCAGGCGAAGTTCACTAAGAGCCTATCAGTGAATAGGGCTACTTTGCTATTCTACCTCCCATCGACATGGAAACTAACCAATGGGAGAGTGAAGATCTTTTGGGAAAGACCTTGGCTACCTGTGAATGGCAAACACCAGGGCCAGGGCAGCTATGGACTTCTCCCCCCCTGACAGGTTGTCCATGGCCATGAAACGCTTGCCTGGGGCCACACAGTTGTAGCTGATGCCATCCAGGTATGGTTCGTCTGGGTTCTCCACACTGAAGATGGCCTGCAAGGCGAACTGAAGCTACCAAACTGTCCATAAGTGTGAATGTGTGTGTGTGTGTGTGTGTGTGTGAACATTGTGTATGTGTGCCCTGTGATGGGTTGGCGCCCTGTCCTAGGTTATTCCTTGCCCAATGTTTTTGGGATAAGCCCTGGAACCCCACAGCCATGTAGAGGACAAGCAGTATACAAGATGAATGAAAGTATCTGTATCCAGTCATCCATCCTGGAGCCTAAGCAGAAGGCTGGGCTACACCCTGAATGTGATGCCAGCACATCGCATCTGAAATACAGCTTCAGAAAATTGTAACCCATACAAAGCTGTAAGCAGCATGCAAGTTGGCATCTGATATTGGCAGGGCCAGTATGAATTCATATACAGGTAGCGCTACATCTGCTACATTGCAAGAGGAACCACAGCATTCTCAGTATTTTGAACCATCAGGCTTAATTTTGTACAGCCGCTACAAAAGAATGTGAAGAAACTGCCCTGTTTTAGTCACATGGCCATAGAGTAACTATATTAACATAAGGTTGAAGCAGCTGTCTACAGTAGCTATGTACTAGATTGCCTTCAAGATCAAAATGTGAAAAACTAGAATGACAACCTACAAGTTCTTCTGAAATGCTGTCTGAAATGTCTTCCTTCAAGAACTTTGATCTGTTGCTTACTTATTCAAAAACCATTCTTGCATAAAAGTATGGCGAGTAGTTGTCTAGTATTACAAATTACAATTTGGTGTAGGATATGCCAAAATGGACCAAAGGTCTGGGTTAAAAATGTGGTAAACATTTTACACAAAAATTTAAAGTGAAACTTTAAATATAAGCAAAATGGGCAGAACAATGGGGGAGCCAAGGAATGCAACATATGCAGAAAAATGCAACAGCGCAGTCGACGCAGCGTTAGCATGTAAACAGGTAAAACTAGCTGCCACAAAACTGCAGGCAGACGTGACGCACCTGCGCACAGGGGTTTCTGCAGAGCTGCCTGTAGATCTGGTCGATACTGTTGGAAACGTGCTCAAAGCACTCGTTGAAGAGCCGGAAGCGCCTGGCCTTCACCTGCTGAAACTCCAGCTGGCAGCGGCGGGTCATCTTAGTGCTGGCATCAAAAGCTAAACGGTGGGGGGGGGGGGCACAGGAATTCCCAAGAGGAGTAGTTACTGGTGTTCCAGTCAGTGGTGATTTTACTGGCAAAACTATGACAACTGAGAACTGAATAAATAAACAAACAAATAATTTATGATGCCAAAAACCGAACAAAGATCCTATCTGTGACTCAAAAACCGCGATACAATTCAAACCGTGAATTTTGCGATTCAATGAGCCCTTAATGTCGGACATGTGAAAATACTTTCTAAAGTAGATATAGTCGACTAAATATCCTTTAATTTTTGTTGACAAAACTCGACCAAAAAAAAAACTTAGATGGCTAAAAATGACTAAAACTAAATTGCATTGTCGTCAAAAGACTAAGACTAAAACTAAAGCAAAATACGCTGTCAAAATTATCATTGCTTCTAGCAAGAGCGAACCTGGCACCAATACTGCAGGTGTAAAACATGCAGTTTATTCTTTACCATTCGTTGGTGTGATAACAGCAGCATCTCATGCAGAATACAGCCATGCTCAAAGGGCCACCTCATAAAAACCAACACGTTTTGCTAAAGCATTTTTACTTGATCATAGGAAGCAAAACCTAGCAAGCTTCGCAATTTTAATGATCGCAAATTATCATCATACTACCTACCAGAAGCTACTTGCACCTATGCCCATTTCAGTGTGTGTCTATTCAGTGGTAAGTGAAGCCTACCTTCCACTATCCCATGGAACATCTCCTTGACCTCATTCATCTTCTGCAGGGCTTTGAGATCTGGTGTTCCGGAGTGCTGGAGTGCTGTCTCCAAGGAGGCAAGTGTTTCCTGTAACTTTTCCAGTTCTGATTCCACTTCCTCCTCCCCTTCCAGCTCCTGCAAAAAATGACACACACATTAGAGTGATTCTACCAGAAACACCAAAAACAAGCCCAGCTTTTGCACAATGACAGCTATAAAATCTGGTTCATGCTATTCAAATCTTTATTCCATAGACTCCCCTGTAATTTAACGTAAACGTGAAGGTGTTATCAATGGTGATGCCCACACTGATTACCTAAAACACTACAGGTTATATATTGGGTATGATACATACAGCAAATTATCCACAGTTTATGCCATGTGTCTGACTAGCATCCTGTCCAGGGTGACCCCTGTGACTTGCCATAATTTACATTTATTCATCTACCAGATAGTTTTGTCCAAAGCAATATACAAGTGAAGAAAGCCTAGTGTCAGAGAACAGGGACAGAGATAGATGGTGTTGCTTGATTAGCCGTACCTGAAGTTCCCTTCTCAGTGCACTGTAATCGATGACCATTTGCTTCTCACGTTCGTAGATGTCAACAGTGACTATGGTGGTCTCAGAGTCAAGCTAAACAGGATGAAATGGTTAAAATAACTATCGACGAATTACATTTTGTAAACTACTGTCCCACAAGAAAAGAAAGATCAGGAAAAAATGTTACAGACCATTATGCATCTAGAATACTGTTAAGGCTAAGGTTATAGACAAGCCACATTCAAAGCATCCTTTTCTACAGAATGCGGTTCCCCCGTTGCTTCCTGTCTTCCTTCTCTTGCTCCCTCAATCTCCAGCCGCCACTCAGTACCTGCTCCTCGCTGATGTCATCCATGGAGCCGGACAGCAGCGTGATGGGAAGGTCCTGCATCTTGCAGTTCAGCAGCAGGTTGTGTCTCTCCAGCTGCTTCTTTTCTAGCGATATCTCCACAGACATCAGCTCCCTCTGGAGCTTCTGCAGCTCCCTGAAGAACAGAAGCCATGTTACATCCCTAGGCATATTGCGTATGTGCATGTCTGCTTGCTTGTTTTCTGCTTCATGTGTTTGTGCTCTGGTGTTACTGATCACTGCCTGAATAGGGCAGCTGTTAGTAGACAGAAGAGTGAAAGGCAGGTTATGGAAGCGGCTTCTTCTCGCTCAGTCTGGCTCATTGAAGCATTTATCTTAAGTCATCTGCATTTAAATAAAACTCCCTTTTAGGGTTACAACTGTTCTCAGGTAATCTTTTTTTGTTATGAACCTAGAGCCAGTTCGTAACAGGCAGGTTCTGGTGAAACAAGTACGTTTCCACATGGCCCTGATCAGAGGTGGAGATTTCAGGTCCAGAGAGTACAAATCCAGACCAAGATTTTGTTTCAACCAACCAGTTGAGTACTCTGTGGCTGTGACTCTTTATACTCAACTAGTTGGTTGAAACAGAATCTTGGTCTGGATTTGTTCTCTTTGGACTTGAAAGAGGGCCTGATAGCACTAGAGGTCCGTTTGGAGCAGTGCGCGGTTCTGTGGGGTAGGAGTCTGTACTCCCGTGCAGAAGGTTGCTGGATTGAATCCTGTGGCTGGCAGAGTAATCAAATCACTGTAGGGTCCTTCAGCAAGGTCCTTAAAACCCAAAAACTGCTTAGAGGGTGTAGGAAAAATAGCTAATCCTGTGCTCTGGCTCCCAGGCTTGGCTCTCTCACTTGTATGTGTCTCACAGGAGAGAAAGACGAGAACTGTGAAAACAAAACGATTCCTACATATTTACATTTTTATTTAGCAGATGTTTTTATTCAAAGAGAAGTACAACTGAGAAGTCAGGGTCAGCTGGGGGTTAATAGGCCTTGCTCAGGGGTCTAATGGTGCAGTCACTCTGCAGAGCCACATCGCCCCCTTGTGCTTGTGCAATGATGAGCAGTATCATTGATGACTGAGGGAAAGAGAATGGACAGCATGACAGTGTACATATAGAAGGTGGTGCGGTACTGTGGTGATCAGGGCAAAGTAGCTCTCGGGCTACTGTGCTTATTGTGATGGACTCCCCTTCATTTCAGCTTCCTTTAGGGGCTCTCGCACCTGGAACACTCCTGCCGCCCTGTCACCTTCTCGTCCAGCTTGGTGTTACAATCGCTGACCAGGGACTTCTGCCTGAGCAGAGAGCTCCTCAGCTCCTGCACTTTAACTATGATCTCATCCAAGCCCTTCATCAGCTGCTCCTCCTCCTTGGAGGAGACAGAACCACAGGTATTACATATATGCTGATGCTGGTACACATATGCAGGCGTCCATACACCTCCTGTCCCATTTATCCTTAGGCTTTAACTGCAGTCCCTGTATCTCTCTGAAGACATTGTGAGAACATGCAGCGTGGGATGGAGAATTGCCTTCTTCAGCTGGGAGACTCTCTGCTCGCCCTTGCGGAGAGTGTCCTCCCACTCGCGGATCTTCCCCCGGCTCTGCTCAAGTTGGCTCTGCGCGAACTCCAGCTGGGTGGTCAGGCACGTGTGCTGGGTCTCAAACTGCAGCCTGTGACAGAGACCAGTCAGACAGACAGGAAGGAGAAAAAGGAAAAAGGGAAAGAAGAAAGTGTTTCATAACAAAGCTAAATATTATATAAGGATGTATGAGTCAATAGTGCCAAAGGTAACATCCATCCATCCATCAACTGATCCCAGTCTGGTTCACAGTTGAAAACAGAAATAAATAAATGCTGCAACTAAACTGGAAAAAAAAATGACTGAAATTCTGTTGGTTTAAAACATACAAAAGAAGAATGAATATAAATAACAAAAATCAATTTATGGAAAATATTAACACATCACTGTGCATTCTGGTCAAAGATGGCACCATCAACCCTTCATCCTGAAGCCTTTCTACTATATTCTACTAGTGCTGAATTAAAGGCGAATACGCCAGCCTTTTGAATTACATAATAATGCCGTACAGGCAACATCCATCCATCCAGTTTCCAACTGCTTAGCTCACGCAGGGTCACGGGGCCCTGCAGCCTCTCCTCCACAGCACAGGGCACACATTTGGGGTACACCCTGCATTGGATGCCAGTCCATCGCAGACCTCCTACTACTGTGAACAGGCTCGACAATCACTGTCATAAAGTGCTACCTCTTGGTGTCCATTTCCTGCTGCTGTTTCAGATGCTCTTGCTCATACTCGCGGATGTTTGCAATGCCAATTTCAGCACAGAAATCAGAGAACACTAGGTCGTCCACCTGGAGAGAGCGTGGGAACATGCGCAGAACGGTAAAAGCCAAAACTTACACAAGACTGCTGAAGCTACAGCGGCAGGAATCACCAAGGCAAACCTGCCCACACCATATTAAGCTCTCAGTACGTAACTCTGATCACAGAACATGAAAGAAAGCAAAGAGAAAGGAGGGTAAAAATCCATCATTTGTCATCTTAAGGTACCTCATTCAGCTTAGTCTGAAGATCCTGTATCTTTTTTTCCTTCAACTCCATGTTGTCCTTCTGCATTTGAATCTCTGACTCTAGATTGAGAAGTATACTCTCCAGTCTAGACTTCTCCTGTGTCATGGGCAGAACTGGATCAATGCGTACTAATGCTCATACCATAATGAGACAGATAGATGCTTTCTCCAAAATATATGATGCTTTGGATAAAAGTGTATGCTAAATTAATGTGTATGTCTTAAATTACATTTCAAGGCACAGACGGCGATGGAGCTTTCTGCAATGTGTGCAAGCAGAACACAGAACAGCCATGTGAGTGATGGCTGCGGCGTTACCGCGAGGCATGCTGGGATGTTCTTCTTGCGGATGGCATCCAGCTCACTGTGAGAGAACTTCAGGCGGGTCTGGATGCCTTTGACCTGAGTCTCCACCTGCTTCAGCTCTGCCTCCTTATGCCTCAGCTTCAGCAGACCCTGTCACGTCACATGTGCGACTGTCACGTCACACATCTGACACGCACTCACCAATTTACCTGTCTGCCTAGTACAGTCAATACCCACATTACAAACAAGATACGATCTCTAAGTCTGTCTTTAAGTCAAACTTGTAGTCAAGTCAGAAAGTTAACAATACAGTACACAATAATACTGCCTGTATTTAAAAATTTGAAGGTAAATTCAGATACAGTAATTAAAAGATTAAAGCAGACAGTTTATAAGGACATACTTTTATGATTTCCACATGCTAGCAAATATACAAGACATTTAAAACTCACTGACTGAACAAGCATTTCTCTTAATAATTACACATGATTAAAAGGCCAACCAACATTTTTTATGTATTTGTCACTAGGGGGCACCAACTGACTTAATGACAGTAGAGAAATATTTAAATAAGCACACATGTATCAGAGGCGCGTTTTAAGAATTTTGCATAGAATGACAAATCTTGTGATGTACTATACAGTAAAATAGTTTCTTATACTAGAACCTGACACTTTGAAACACCCAGATTTTACCTCTCTTTAGTGTGTATATATACAACGTGCTGCCCACAGTGGTATTATTTATTGTTACTTATTGCTTAAACTGGCTTCCCATCCAGGATGTACCCCTGCCTTTTGCCCAACGCTGCCTAGGATATGCTCACAGTTGGAAAATGGATGGATGGAAGGATGATTATTATTTATTGCTGTTTTGTATCGACTGGCACTAGTCTGAATGATGTACACAGAATTTCACTGTATTACATACACATAACAATTAAACCTAGATACAAAGGTTAAATACAGAGACATTCTTTGGCGCTGAATGTTTTGCCACAATTTCAACATAATGGCACCATTAAAAGAAAATGTTCTTTTTGAATAGGAACAATTTTTCCCAGATAATAATTTAAGTTTCTGTCATTGAATGTGGTCCTCGGATTTACCCAGAATCCTCTCACAAATGTCCAAAGCACATGATGAGCCATTTCTTTATTCAGAGGCATACTTGTGTATGTTATCACAAAACACACTCATGAAAGTGTCAAAGTGTACTTACCTTCTGTCCATAATACAACTAAAATGCCTTATCTAAATTAAGTAAGTCATATTTCAATAAATAACCATAAATATGAAAGAAGCTATTAGAAATGGCAATAAATTTGATACAAACGTATTATTTTTTTTAATTTGATACAAACATTAACCATTACAATTTGATCTGGTGAACAGAAGATAAAGATCAATTTCCCTCATAACTCTACATCTAAAAGCTAAGTCTTTCTTTAATAGCGATGATGTCACCTACAACAAGATTTCACAGCATGCAGTAGTGGGGTAAACCACGGTGTTCTCTGAGAAAGCGAAATACCAATGTGATCAATGGCCTTAGGGTAGGGCCCAAGGCACAAGCGCATTAAGCAACTGCTTAGAGCCCAGTGGCCACCAGGGGCCCCCCACCTCTAAACAGCCTGTCAGAATGGGAAGGAAGATGACAAAAGACAACTAGGTTAATCAGATTTTGCTTAGGACCCTGAAAAGGGTGGGACCAACCTTGAATGGCCTAACCCAATCATGAACCTGAAACAGTATTATAGTGAGAGCCCAAACGTTCTATGGAGAGCAGGTGAGGCTTCAGGGAGCAGCATGCAGGCGCAGACACACAGGCGCAGACACTCACGCGCAGCTCTGCCATCAGCTGCTCTCGGCGCTCCTTCAGCTTGCCCATGTCCTTCTCATCCCAGCGCCGGGCCTTGCTCCGCAGGTCGCTGGCACCCCCAGAGATGGCCCCCGACTTGAAGAACATGGTCCCATCCAATGCCACCGTCTACATGTCCCATAGAACCTCAGCATCAGCATCTTCATCATCATCATCAGGCTTGTTTTCATTCGTCACTCTATAGGAGCAATTAGCCTCGGCCAGTATTACAACATATGGCAGAATTTTGGAATCTTCTTGAGCTGGGGGGGGACAGTCACTGTGTTACTGTTAAAAATACCATACTCTATTCTCTGGTATAATGTCTGGATGGTATGACAGTATGAAAATTTAGATACCACCCAAGCCTAGGATCAATGAAATCAGAACAGACAACATATTACTCTGAATATAAAAACCTTCTGACATCCAATGGACTATTTCAGTACAAAGTCTCCAGGCTCCAGGACTATTTCAGTGGTGGAGTCTCCAGGCGAGTGGCCCCGCACATTTACCTTGAGGCGCTCGGGGCCCCCAAAGGCAACATGCTGAGCCTCCTTGACGGTGTCGCACACGAGCGTATTTCCGCAGACGAAATGCACGGCCCTCCCCAGCAGGGTGGCGAACTGCACCACGTCCACCACCATCTTGGCCCCGCGAACCTCCCGCAGCCGCTCATTCAACGTGCTCACCTGTGGTGGCAGCATTGTGACATGCGCGGTTACTGCCTCACAACGTCCGAGAGTTCCGCGTTCACGTAATGTTTGGCCAGTATTAAAGTGATAATACGGCATGGCATAGTATTCTGGGTATGTCACAATATTTTGAAATCCTGATAATCATGGGCACAAAGAAAATGTCATCGGCAAGATTTCAAAATACCGGAAAAGCATTTCTTTCGAAAATCCTATCAAAATACCGTACACCGCAGTATAATGTCTGGAAGGCATGATAGCATGAAAAATTTTATACCACCCATGTCTAGCTCCGGTCTTTACAATTATCTGGTTCTTCTATTTGTCTGTTACTTTGTTTCATGTTCTGTGACCAGAGCTAAAAGTAAATTACTCCTTTAAGGACAGTATGGACAAATAAACATTCTATTCCTCAAAAAAGCTAAACCTGTTTTCACTCACAGGGGGACAGATGTGATTTCACACAAAGGTTCAACAGGTAACTACAAGCACTGTGTGAGATTCACTTTTTCACAACTTGAACTGCTCTGGCAAAACATAGTAACTATGCTGACAGTGAAACAGAAAAGAGCCTTGAAAGATTTCTGGCTGTCTGCCTGTGTGCGTAGTCAGTAGGTAAATGACAATGTACTTTTTAAATGTGCAATAAAAAAATCAAACATAGCTGAACATATTTTGTCATGAGATAAAACAGTGCCTAAAAGACCTGATTTCAGTCATAACTCAATTCTGATAAAATGTGTACTTGCAGTGTTTTGCCTTTGTAGGGCAGTATACATCAAACATGCTAGAAGTCACACTGCAATACTACATGCCAACACCAACACAGGAGGAGGAAGTGAAGCGTCAGCCGTGGCCCCCTAACTCACCTCAAGGTAGTCGAGAGGGAGAAAGGTCTCAGGTTCTGCTCTCTCCTGCTTCAGAAACCTGATGCAGTCGCGTGCCGCCTTCTCAGACGCCACTACAATGGCATTCATGTATCGGCCGAACACTTTGGTCACCGCCAGCTGGTACTTCTTATGGATCGGATGGCAGAGGTCTGACAGACGACCGATCTGCAGCATGGGGACCAGGAGGGGAGGGCATGGCTAGGAAACATTCTTAAATAAAATCAATGTTCTACAGACATAAATGAACAATTAGCGAAAGTCACATGCTGCACCAATCCATCCGTCTTACAACTGCTTATCCTGGTCAAGGCTGTAAGGAGGCATGAAGCCTATTCCAGGCAACACATGGCACAAGGGGGGGGGGGGCAGTATTCCAGCCTATCAGAGGGCAGATACACATATATACTCCCACATGCACACTACTGCATGAGCAATTCAGAGACAGCCATTTAGCCTAACTGCATGCTTTTAGAGACTGAGAGTAAACTGGAGTGGCTGAATGGAACACACACACACACACACACACACACACACACACACACGTTTGGATTCATATCTTTGTGGGGACTGTCCATTCATTTCTATAGAAAAAGCGTAATCCAAAATATGACAACCTTAACCCCTACCCAGGCCTAACCTTAACCATAGGTAATCAAACTAACCAAGACACTGGGAATTTTTCATTTTTTGATAGCAGTCAAAGATTTTTATAAAACTGAATTTTGAACACAGCTGGGGTGGATCACACATAACAACAATCACAAAACTGTTTTATTTATCCAACACTATTCTACGGAGAGATTAAGCACTTTTGATGCCGAAGACTCAGGTCATATTTTATGGACATAAATGTCCTTTGGATTCTGTCCACAGCCTCTGGGAATGAACAGAATGAACCTCTCATCACTTCTGTATGGAAGCTGAAGGCACGGGTCTTACCAGCGCCTCTGGGTAGAGTTTCCTCAGGCTGTCCAGCATCTCGCTGCGGCGTTGCTGTCGCCGACTCTCGTGGCCATCGACGCAGGCGTTCTGCAGCTCGACGATGGTCTCGGCCAGCTCTTGCTCCACCTCCCGGGTGCGAGCACGGCCCTCATCCAGCGCCATCCGCAGACTCTCCTCCAGCTGCTGCTGCTCAGCCAGGGTGGCACTGGGAAGGGATAATGCGGGTGGGGGTACTGGGAATCGTGGCATGCAGACTCTCATATGCCATCTTATACACGCACAAAGGATGGCTGATCGCACTCAAACGCACGGCGGCCGCAGCGGCGACACACCTGCAGGTGCTGTTGTATTCCCCCAGCTTTTCGGATCTCCTGCTGTACTCCTCCAGCTGTGCCTGACTGTGCTTGATGCTTGCCTTTGAACACAGGTATACTCAGCACAGGGCCATCAGACAGCATCATCTCAGCAACTGAGAGATTCGAAATTAAGCGATAAACACTGGCTATGAAGAACCAATTAAACATATACACTTGGATTCTTGCAATCATTCATCAGTCCTTAATGTCATGGGCAAACATGCAGGGACACACAAACACAAACACAAAGAAATCAGGCACAGTTATGAATACCTCCACTTCCTTCTTCCTCCTCTGGTCAAACTCCAGTTTTCCCCAGTCAGCCTTCGCCTCCCAGCGAAGCTTCTCTACCTGCTGCCTCAGGGTGGAGCCCTGCTTGCTGGACAAATCCTTCAGCTCTTTGTAGTGTTCCAACTGGGTGGGCCAAGACACACACACATACACACTTAGCTTTAATTTAATTTTCATCTGTGCTTCTGGCACGTTACTGAAAAGCTAAAAATCATTAGCAAAACCTAAGACTGACCATTAAATATTCAGTATGTATTTTCTATGACAGTTTTCAGCAAGCTTTGTAGATTTAAAAATAATATTGATTATAGATGCTAAATAAAACTATTAAGCTATCAATTTATGGGTTATTAAATTAAACCCATAAAACTACTTTGCTGGTTGACTCATAGATCAAGGCTCTCCTCCATGCTCAGGTTGAGAAGATCAACAAATCCTCCATGGCATTTTTAACTGCTCAGCGTGCTCTTAAGTCAGTCTGGGACACACAGAGTCTAATGCCAGGTTTTTAACTTATTGCACTCTTATGTAAAAACATTTCTTTATATGTTGTCTTGCATATAACATAAATTAAGCAAATGACACCCAAAAACAATGACAATAACTAATCATTAAGACATCATCCCATCCTGGGTTTAGCCCTGTTTCCACAATGTTGTCCAGGATGGGAGATGGATGGAAAAATGGAGGAAATACTGAGCACTACTGGTTATGTTAGGCTTTAAAGTGGCTAACCAGCTAACAGCTGGAATTCCTAATGCTGACAGCATCCAGCTGCCGAATTACCACCATTTTCACCAACTCTGACCCCCACCTGGGCCTCTGCCAGCTCCACAGTAACACCCCTGGGGGCTCCCTCCTTTTGCGTCTCCTCCTCAAACTGTCTCCAGGCACGGTCCAGCTGGGCCAGCTCAACGCGCAGCTCCTCAAGCTCCTGCTCTTTGTTGCGCTGCTGCTGAAGTGCCCCCTGCAGGGAGCTGTGCGCCGAACCCAGCTTCCGCGCCTGGTGCGCCGTCTGCTCTTTGGCCTTGACATACCGAGACCTACGGTGGGCCTGTGTCTGTTCCTCCATGCTGGCCACACGCAGGAGAACAAGTGTAGGAGAAGAAATGTAGCAGCAAGGTATACGAAGGGGAATCATGGTCCACATATGCAGATACTCCTTGCTTTACGATAAGTCAGCCTACGGTATTTCATCTTCATGCGATAGTGATACATGTGCAGCAGTCATGAAAATTTGAATCTTGATCTGTTCCTGGACTAGCGATATGTCGTACGATACTTTCTACTGATGCCGGGCGATGGCAGCATCCATTCAGCCACGCCTCCAGTCTCTGAAACGATCGCCAGCGTAAACATCTCATCCAGTGCTTAATAACATATTCTACTGTGCTTTTTCTGTGTTTAACCAAAATTTTCTCAAGCCCATTATATCTACTAAATGCCCAAGTGTGTCATCGTTTCATATTCAACTTATTAAATATAAATATTTTCAGCTTACAGCGGGTTCATAGGAACGTAAAGTAACGCAAGTCAAGGAGCATCTGTACTCTCAGAATTACGTTATTACCCGATAGATTCATCTCTATGGTAATACCAACTAATATTAATTAACATATTGTCCACTAAGCTGCTTAGTTAAAAAGGCATTGCATAACATGTCAACAGCTACTCTCACTGCATTCCTCAAAAAAGTGTTGATGAGTATTACTCATTATTCAAGATATTCAAGAATATCACTAATTCACAGAATTCAAGTACTTCAAATATCAAAAAAAACTTTTCAAAAAATCATATCTGTAAGAGGTAACAGGGAGGCCTGGAGATAAGCTTATAGCAGAGTAAAGTCCTCAGTACACAGCAGTACACACCGGACTTCCTTCTCGATCTTCTGCAGGCCCCGGGTCACATGGCCCAGCTCCTTCTTCAGGACCTGCATACCCTGTTCCCACAGCACAAGGCCACTCTTCTTCTCCAGGACCAAGGCCTGCCAGTGCTGCTGGGAGGCCTGCAGGGCACCCAAATCCTTCTCGTTGTGGAAGAGCCGACACAGGATCAGCTGCACCTTATTCTGGTTCAGGTCGTCCACGAGGGCCTGGTACCTCTGCACCTGGAGAACAGAAGAAGAAAGGGGGTCTTGTCTTTCGCAGAAATGCTACCTGTGGCAGAAAAACAGGGGCGGCATGTGGGTTAGGTTGCTGAGCCTGTGATTGGAAGCTTGCCGGTTTGAATCTCAGGGTCAGCTGAGTGAGGCCTTTAACCCCAAACTGTCTGACCCTGCCTTCTCACAACATTGTCTTTGGATAAGCTATACAAATAAAACGTAAAAGACTGCCTGTTATACATGCAAGATTTGATACATCACTTCTGTTGGACAGATGACTCCACTGGAGCCACTACGCTCCTCTCCTTCCCCCATCCCGACTCTTCACCTCCTCTTTCACTTGTGAGGCGTGCTTCTTCTCTGCCGCAGCGGTCTTCTTCTTCTTGAAGTGGAACTGCGTGTTCTCCTTGGCCCTCAGCAGGGCCTCCTTGGCCCGGGCGTACTCATCTGCCAGCTCCAGTGAGCCGCTGATGCGCTCAAACACGCGGGTCATCTCCTTGGCGCTCTTCATAGCGATCGACTCCACTGTACCCTGTCATTAGAAGCCGCCCCATAAAGACACAAACTCACAGTAAAGCCCCCTGGTGCTTCAGCTGTATTCATACAGGATTAAATGTGCTTATTTCAGCTTTGGAAATGGGTGTATTCATTAAACACCTGAGACTTCCTAATACCTCAGAATGATCACCAACGTATGTTCACCCAATTCCTCAACAAGACACACCCCAGTTAGATTAGACGTGCTGGCCTAGAGTGATTACTAAGGTGGTCAGTCACCACCACCGGTAAACTGTTCAGACTTCTGTCAGTAATTTAGATTATCACACCACTCTGCTTTGTAACTAAACTCTTATTCTTACCATTTTATACTGTTTTGTGTTTCTTTGTATTACATATTTCCCTTCAAGCACAATTCTGGAAGTAGGTAGAAAGCATTTCACTACAAAGATGGAGAGTGTATGAATTTGCATGTGACGAATAAAACTTGAAATTTAAACTTGAAACCATGCCGAGGCAAGAAAGCAGCCTTCCAGGGGTGAAGTTAAAGCGGACCGCGAGTTCCGTACGGATCCTTGCCTGGAATACCAGACAGTTCCTGGCTTTAATTATCACTCCGATCTTCTCTAGCGCAGACGTGTACTCAGTAAAGGTGACCAGTTTGCCACTGACTCGATATTCCGATGCATCTCCTGCAAAAAAAAAACGAACAAACCACTCACACAAACCATCCTGCACAATACTGCCGGGAAAGCCACTGAGATGGCAGCGAATTCTGGGGTGAATCTCAATACCAAGAACGTAAAGGCCATGCTTGTTGTCTTGGCAAGAGTGGTCTTGCTAACTTGCCTTCCAAGAACAAACTTGGGGCACATTGAATCATGGGACTGGTGTCGTTCCACGAGGATGCAACTGATGCATCCTTGACATTTGGGGTAGGGGCAAGACAGACATCCGGGATTTTTACTGTCCTCTGCACTTCTGTTCTTGAATATTGGGACTAGTTTTCGGCAGTGGAAGATGACGTAAAACAGGTACACGAGAATACAAGTACAGTCAAGTACACATATTGAGATTCACCCCTGCAGTTTCTGATGTCATGGAGGCCATACCTGCGACAGTCCTCTTGAAGATGATCTCCTCACCGTTGTCTTCGCAGTAGACCATGGAGACGTTGGCGGTCCCGGCCACGGGCCGGCCTACGTGGGCCCCGCAGATCAGCTCCCTGGCCTGGCGCACCCGCAGCGCAGCCGCCCGCTCTCCCATGACGAAACCCAGCGCATCCATCACGTTAGACTTACCTTAGAAGTCCCAAAAGAGAAGAATATCGCTGTAAGTCTCAATAAAAAGCGTTTAATGAAATACTCAAAAATGGCCACAAGCCTGTCAGGAAATGCAGTTACAGCGTACCGGAGCCGTTTGTGCCAATAATGCAGGTGAACCGCTTGAACGGCCCAATGACCTGCTTCCCGCGCCACGACTTAAAATTTTCAACTTCTACCTGCTTCATATAGCCCATCTTGTCGTTTTAGTGCCGTGTCCCGATTTTACCGAAAGGAAAAGCTCTATATTGCGGTAAATGTATCTTAAATTAAGCAGTCGAACTGCTGACGGTCCGCTAATACCGTCGAGCTGCGCATGCGCCCTGAGGGGGATCGTCCTCGCGGCTTTTCGGAGCTGCGAAATACCGCGCTTTTTCTGCTGCTTGACCGTTTTATATGAATAACCTTGTGTGACTGCAGTGTGACAAAATGCAATGATAAATATTCCGTAGTGGTTTGCAATACACAATTTTAATTTGGTCATTGTGTGGAAGCGTTAGTTTTCCTGGATTTTAACTTAACCACACTCGGCCCTACTATAGAACAGACATACTGGAATTAAACACAAGGAGTATTACTGTATTTCGTGTATAATAATGTATGTCATGATTCACAACTCGTGGTAACTATAATCCCAAAATTTGGAATAAACTAAGAATACATGTGAATGTAAATACAAAATGCAGTCTATTTTGAATTAAGTTAATAAACTTGTAGCAGATAAGGACAGCACACCACTGTATTGAGCCTGAACCATTAAGAGGCATTTTTGTGCTGGGTTTGCCTGCCAGATTGGCATCTGGAAATTATAAGTTAACATACTAAGGGGTGGAAAAGTGGGCATTACGGTTTATTACAACGACAGCAGAAATCTAAATGACAATGGCCTGCTAATAAATGTTTATGAGCATAATCAATGTTTTACCAGAGCGAAATTAACACATAATTACTAGCACTGATTTAGCGAGTGTTTCATGCAATGAATATCTGCAATAAAAACGAGTAATGGTCAGAAGGTTATGCGATAATCTATTAATTTACCCGCATATGTTTGTTGTTGTTGTAGTCGTAATATTTTAAATAAAGCAAATTCTGTTGTCAGTGTAGCCAAAGTGACAACGTTGACCGAGCAGTTATTCACTTAGACAAACAGAACAACACATTACGTAACTGTTTTGGTTCTATTAAAAACTGCGGGAAAAGCAGCGTGGAGTTAGCAAGAATCCCGGTCACGTTGCATGTCAACGTGACTGGCCATCTGAAACGATTCCAAGGAAAAACGTGATGCAGGCAAAACATGGGAATATGTGTCAAAGGGGCGAGCAGGGGTGGTAAACTATGTCTGCCAAGAAATCTGACCTACTTCTGAATGCAATGTCCCATGTGCCTTCTGCAGAAACGACTGCAGCTATTGGGGGAAAAAGAAAACTTTCCAAAACAATGGAGTGACTAAGAAGTTCACTTGGAGCACAGAAAAAAAAAGTTTTGTCGAAGTGCGAGAATGTTTACAGATTATTAAAAAGTAATGCGAAAGTACCCGTGTGCGTGATTTCTGCAACTGGGAAAAACACTGGAATTTAGTACTGGCATAGAGCAATAATAGTTCCTACGCTGTTAAAAAAAACTTTCGTAGCGGAGTTGGTTGCTTAAGAATGCAGCCGTATTCGGCCATTGAAAAAGTTTCTCTGGCTCTCATCCAACTCACGAAGCGAGCTCGCTGTGAAGGCGGTCACGTGATTAACTTAACAGTAGGACGTCCCCTTACTTCCAAGATCCATAACAAACAAGGCTAGTATAAGACTTTCAGATCGTCCAGGGACAGCATCTTTAAGTGTTTCTTGCATCCTCTTTTGGAGCCTGTCAAGGATCTCGATTTGCTTCGTGGCGTGGCTAAACAGTCTGCAGTGCTGCACGCACAGTAATTTAAATTGTGGTCGACTATCTCCTGGGTTTACTCCGTGTCGAAAGGTAAGAGAAAACACCTAGCTTCTATTTTACCGTGTTGTTTTGTAGTAATGTGGTGATCGACATTTTATTTGGTTAAAACGGTACTCGTTTTTACAAAGTAACAACATTTTACTACGTGGGCTACAAGCTGCAGCAAGGTTATACTTAAACGTTAGCAAGTTTGAATTTTAAAGTTGGACCAGGCTCAAATATTTTTACCTGCAAAAAGGGAGGTATTTCGGTATACTGCAGCAGTTCCAACATAACCAATCACTTATTTTCCGTGCCTGACCAGCCTTTCTGCAAATGAAAGCATTGCAGTGGATTTTGGAGTGCGTCATTTGTACTTTTCTGTGCAGAGATATCTTCTGAACTTGTTTATTCACGTTCTAATTATTTGCGAGAATAACGTTTTGTATAGTTTAATTAGGGGCATAACGGAACTGTTTTTTTTTTTACTTGAGATTAAACATAGTGAAGGTTGTGTGTCACTGTGTTGTTGTGGGTTTTTGAGGCTTCTAGTAGTAACTCGATCCCCGTACCGCGCCCACTTTTCTACGCAAACAACTTTCACTTCTTTCGGAGGGGGTACGTACTAAGCTACTCGTAAAAATGATTAGCAAAAATTAAGCGGAAAGTGTTGAAATAAAGCAAAAATTATCTTGCACATAGGGCAGTCCTGAATTTTAAAAGCTTTATAAGCTTTTAAAAATGAAACTGATACTTGACAAAAATGGACACTAACAGTTGTCTGTAGAACGTGCAATTTTTCGCAAGCAAATTATACATTATGGATTAAAAGCACAAACGGTAAACTCAAATGTAAACGTTTGGGCTTCAGGTACAGAACAGAGACGAACATCACTGCTGTAGTAATACGGTAAAGATCACAAATGATTGCGATGCATTAATATATATTTACACACATATAGGAATAGTAGTTCGAACACCCAGAGATAAGTTTTTTCAAACATCACTGGGTTTTGGGAGTGGCCTAAGCCTACCCCAGGCATTCGTAGGGTACATCCTGGACAAGATGTCACTGCACCACATGGCACACGCACCAGTTTGCCTAACTGCGTGGTGTTGGGGTGCGCGAGGAAAACCGCGCGGCACTGGGAGCGTGCAAAGGCCACGCGCAGAGCGAGCGCGGGTTTCGGACCCGCAGCAGAGGACGCGTGAGGCAGCCGGGGTGCCGCCCCTTCATGCTTTCACTATTGCAACTGTTAAGTGTAATAAAAAATGCGTCACACGGGCTCTGCCGATTTTAAAATCTGCGCAGATACTTTGTAAATGATTTACCACGCATAACCGTGGTTACCGAGGTTGGTATGTGTTTGGGGAATTATGCATGTGAAAAATTACTATTTTATTAAAATCGTGTTGGTGGAATGCACTAACTTTAGACCTTCATTATGTACTAATGGCCTGTATAGCCCATCAAAATAAGGGGCCTGCATATTTTTTTCTGCGAGCCCAGGATAGGCCGACCCGAAACCTTAGAACTAATCATCCCAGCAACTATTTTTTCGAAATTATTTTAAATGGGGAATGTGTACACTACCCGTCATGTTTTCTGAAACACCATCCCGAATGACGCAGTATTTATTTATTTATTTTTTTATCTTGAAACCAGTAAATTGAGTTATTGAACCGCGGGCCCCCGCCCCCCGTGGAGCCTTGTTATCCAGGAATAGCTGATAGTGATCCGGGCTCTTTTTTTTTTTCTTTACCGCCGCTCACTCGGCCCTTTCCGCGCCGCTTCTCCCTACATGACAGGCCGTTACCCGAGTCCCCGCCGCGGTTGCGCGATCCGCGCGAATAAAGGTTTAAGGAGGCAAACCGGGCGCCGCAAAAAGCGTCGGCGAGTCCGTTTCTACCAGGGAAACGCCCCTTTCGGGCAGCACGCAGGGACGCACTCACACGCGACGTAACAGGTAGCCGGAGCTTCATTTCATTTCATTTCATTTTTAGTAATCATTTCTGTTATTTCGACTTGCATCGACATTATTATTGCAAATACAGTGTTATGATGGCAGGTCTATATTAGTTAAAAAATGAACGAATTTTTATATAATTTTAGTGTCAGATGTTTTGGAAATGTATTTACCACGTTGTCACGTTTCTCTGGCCGGTATTTTTGGGGTGGTCTCCCGTTTAGTTTTGCCCCACAACTACCGAACTCGTTATGGAACAGGTTTATATGGAAGTGTAGGTCGTTTGGACAGGTGAAATTTAAAACTACGTTTGTATGGGTGAATAACTGGTTAAACTTGAAAGGATAAATTATCTTAAACTTGGGGGTTGTGTTAATCAGAAACAGTCGATAGCGTTAGTACTGTATAATGCCATACTTAAGCGATATTCATGGACTTTAACTGTAAGTGATGCTAGCATTCTGTTGCCATGACTACATTAATTGTTGTCCATTAGTGCTGGCAAATCTTCATGGTTTATGATGGATTATGGTATTCTGGATAAAGGCTCCTCGCACATATTCTGGTCTTAATTTATATATAATTTGCTTAAATTAACCCTTTGTTTGTTTGATCCCATGAAATTTAACTGAGCTAACATGAGTGCTAATGCATGTTTTTTGAAGGACTGCATATACAGGTATAAAAACGTATATAGCAGGGGTTTTTTTTTCATTGCACAAATACCATCACTAATTTATTATACTTATCCTTAAAATATTAATTTTCTCAATGGCCTGTCTTTCCAGCACATTCTATTTATCTCTTTACTATTTAATTTGTTTGCACTCCATGTACTTGTTCGCACTATGTGTCTTCATTTGTGCTCTACATTCTTGCTGCTGTTTACACAAGAATTTCCCCCTCAGGATCAATTAAACTTATCTTAATTTTGATCTTAATCTGTATAATTTACCGCGCGGTACAGATGACTGTCGATAAGCTTGCCTCTTCGGTGCCGCCTCTCAGGAACATGGCATTGACCTCATCCGACCCCGAGGCCGCGCCCTTCCATGTGGAGGACGCCAAGCCGCGCACGGCGCGCCGGAACCTCTTCGGGCCCGTGGACCACCAGCAGCTGCAGCAGGACTTCCAGCAGCTGCTGTGCATGAGCGTGGAGGAGGCCACACGTCGGTGGAACTTCGACTTCCAGCGCGAGCGGCCCATGCAGGGCGCCACCGAGTGGGAGGAGCTACGCTGCTGGGACGTTCCCAAGTTTTACCGCAGCTGCGTAGTGAAGGGTGGCTGCGTGGGGTCCAAGCCGGAGCTTTTTGGGGAGGAGCGGGGTCCCAGTAGCCCAGCCGCGGGAGGCTACCTGGAGATAAAGGCTAGGGAGACGTACCGGAGCCGCAAGCCGGAGAAACGGTCGTCTGCCCCTGACGCGCTCAAACAGAAGCAGGCCGCCATTACAGGTGAGTGGGCTCCTCCAAGTCACACTGGGTAGGAATCCAGGGGTTCATGTTTTAAAATAGTATGTTCTCTGAAGTTATACAACAAGACGACATCTGATTGGTTGGACCCGCCTCCTCTGCATTCTGATTGGTCATCTCTCTGAACCATTATTTTTCATTCTGCCCTGAGAACAGTAAAATTCCCATGCACATCAAGTGTAGCAATACCAAGCCAATATTACCCCCTATCTGAAGGGTAACCTTTGGCACATAAGGACAGGGCCGCTCTACAGCACAGGCTTACCCAGGCTGATGCCCAGGGGCCTCTGTTAAAGAGAGGCCTCAGCTAACCGTTTAATAAAATTTTAAACCTGGAGTTGCCATCCTTCCCATATTGAAAAATAAAACGTGAAATGCCAATCCACTGGGACCCCAGTTGGCACCTCCCCCCTCCCGGTTGGTAACTTTTTCATTGTTGTCGCCCCCCTGGTCCGGTCGTGCATGGAAACTACGGGGTACGGGGCCATCTGCCAACTCAAACACACTCTGACCATGTTGACGTGCCTCAGCCTGTGGGTATTACAAATTCTGGGGAACAGTCTGAGTGGCATATATGGGAAATAGCATGAGGGAGGAAGGTGAAACTGACTGGTATATATGGGAATTTCCATCATCAAGGAAAGTGAAACTATGGGGATTACGGTCCAAAGTGGTGGCACATAATTTGGCACCTATACTGGGGTGTATCTAATGACCCGTGCTGTTTCTCACCTTACCAGACTTCTTCACTGTGAAGAAGAGGCGACTCCTCCACCCAAAAGCCTCCACCCACCAGTAGAGGGCACCTTGCAGAGACGGAGGGAATCATGGAGCCATGAACACGGTGGTCTTTGTACATAGGCCTGTGTATATACTTCCTGTATATGTATCGAATCTAACTGACAGTGTGAGTCCATATACTGTAAAATAGGCTTCAAAATGGCACAGAAACCCATTTTCAACAAAAAAAAATTATCTATGTGGAACCTTCCAGGGGGTCTTTTCTGCACAGTGAGACCTCAGAATGTTTTATTTTTTTGCAATAATTTCCCCCACATATACTGTGAAAATAGCACCTTGATTTTTCAGAAAATGGTACAGTTTTAACGATTAAAGGATGTCCTTTTTGCATTCCAGAGTGTTAACCCTGGGCACAGCATCGAATTAAGAACTCCGTTACCCAGGCTGCCTCTGCATCACCTGCTCATTGACAGGTGCCTAATATGTGGCATTGTCTGACATTTCACACCAAGTTTATAACTCCTGCACACAATTACCAGTCAGAATCTTCACCCAAGTCTGAGACTAGACTGCATGACTGCAAATTGACGCCGAATTCTGCCCTTGGAATGCAGCCTGGGAGATCCTACTCACAAAAGTTGTATATATAGTGTATATAAGAGGTATTTTAGATATCCTCATTGATAGCTGAGCCATTCCTCTTGACGCGTACTGAATATGTCGTGACTTCATAATTCCTGGGTCGCGCCAGGTGTGTGTCAGTGTTTAATGTTGGGCCATGTGGCCACAGAGGCCACTCTGGACACTTTTCAGGCCCTCGATTACGTGCTTTACACAGGACAAAGTGGAGGGGGCAGACACCGAGTGCCAAGCCACCAGACTAGAAATGAAGAAGTTTAGCCAAACTGGTGTTTTTAAGATCACAAACTGTACAATTATCCCCTCCCCCTTTAAAAAAAACAAAACAAATTCCTTCCTGGTTAAGTTCAGGTATCCAAATCCTGCCATTGTTTTTGTTTGAATACTGACCAAGGAGTATAAAGTGTTTTGTAGGTTTTGTACAACAGAAACTGGTATGTAGCATGTGGCATGTAGCTTGTACTCAGCTTTCATAGTAAGATAATTTGTAGCTTTAAATAAAGTATTCATTATATGTAGCAGCATCATATTGTAGGTTTTGAACATTACAACAGGTGAATGTAGTATGGATATTGTCAGAAATCGTTACTTTGTTTCCGTTCAGAAAGGTATGAAATATGGATATAACTAACAGGATTTTTACTTGCAAATACAGGGGAGTCTCAAAGTCATCATATACAGCTGTACACAAATTTGACTGGACATTTTGGGTGCAAGTTTTTTTATCGATTTAGTTATCATCGAAAACAGGTGACCAAACAAGCTTTGGCCTTGTAGACTGACCTAACCAGAATCACTTGAACATAGTCTCTGGTCTCTGTTGGCTAGAAACTAGGGCACGGATGGCAAAAGCTTTCAGAGAAGTAAGTTAATTTCGAAATGCGATTTTGCGAAAGCCTTATAATGTCCAATGCGATACCATCGTGAGTGCCGGTGTCCTCTTCTATCAGAAGTTTTAACGTTAGAAAGTGAAGGCCAGAGCAAGAATGTCTAATTGCAGCCATAATCTGGACGGCCTACCTCACCTCACTAGGGTAATCATGCTTTGACTTCCGTTGCACCTCTGCTGGACGGCGTCCAGAGAGACAGGACCGGGCACTTTGGCGCCATTTCTATGTGCTGTTCCGGTAATCCAGCCACTGAGGAGTCCAGCAACACACATCGGGAGCCAGACTGAGGAGAACTTGGAGAAGTATAATTTCTCTTTTTTTTCCCTTGACATGTGGCATTCAGAAAACCCTCCGTTTAGCAACAGCTTCCAAATTGTTTTTTTTTTTTTTTAATAAAATAGTTCCAAAATGCAGTATTTTTCTGCAAGTTTACATATTTCACCTCAGAAAGTAAAAAAAAAAAAAATTTGGATGTGCTGAATTTGCTCTTCAGTTTATTTTTTATTCTAATGTGTATTTGTATTTTGAGCCTGTCTCTCTGTGTTTAAATCAGCTATATTTTAACTTATTTGGATTTTGTGTACTTCCATGTGTAAGGAAGTATTTGTAAACGATTTTGGAAATTACTGAATGATGTATTACTGTACCATCTTTGCACTACTTGTATGCGACGTTAGAGTTCCTGCCTTATGGTTTTGGGAGTTTCTGATGGTTGAAATTTGGGTCTTGGGTCCCTCCAAATTAGTAAGCAGAGACATTACAGGGGCGAGAGCAGGAACACCTGCTCGTACCACTACCTTTGTGGGGGGATGGTTGGGTAAAGCCGGGAGGGGCTACTGTTCAAACAAAAACAATTTGTTGTGCATGTTCTTTCCTTCCAGAAAATTCCTGGTGGTAGCAGCAATTCTACTAGCTCTGTTTATTCTGTATTTGTTTATTTCCCTTTTATAAAAGCCTGTATTATAGACCTCTACATTATATTTTCTGCTAACAAAATAAATGAATAACACTTCCATGATTGTCTGTTCGTCATATTTACCTGTGACCTCATAAGCAACCTTTGTGTTTCTTTATGCAACAATTAAAGAAACTCAGTGTGACCTCTATAAAAAGTCTGTGGAAGATGGGAATGTTCTGTGCCGTCTATCCCCATTGGCTGAGCCCACCGCCCCCTTGGTTATCCTTGGTTTCTATTGGGTTAAAATTGGCACTGCCTGACAGTGTGCAATAATCCTACCCACTCTGGGTTTTGTGGCCCTTATTAAAGGATCTTTAATGTGTAAAAGGCAGTTTGTGTGGCATGCGTGGAATCAAAACGGACACACAATTATGTTACTTCCGTGCAAAACTTCAGGATTATATCTATGATTTTACAACAATCTTCTGACCCAAAATCGCCACCTGCAAACTGACCATTCCGCCAGGTTCTGCATCAAGACCTGGTTGAAGCACTTTCAGATTAAAATACCTAAACTCCAACACGAATAAACCAACACAAAGAAAGGGAATCCCTTTCCATATTTAGCACTTTTCTGATTGGCTCAGATTAAATTACTTGACATCAACGTGCCCAAGAAATGGTCTGCGGAAGAGGCAGCCATGTTGGGGTGTCTGAGGGCAGCTGACAGCCCTCAGCCAAAGCAAACCTGACTTAACTGATCGAGCTCTTAGTCGCTTGCTTAAAATATCCTTGATACCCTCTCCCCTCACCTTATAACTCAAGTCACTCTCAGCTGGACAGAGATAACGCAGCACAGCAAAGAACACAGCACAGCAAAGAACACAGCTAATCCAAAACGGTGTGGTCATCTATATTTATTCGGATGGGGTGACAATTTTCTGTTAAAGTGCATCTGTGGAAATTAAATGTCTCCATCCACAGTGAAATCAGAGCATGGAGACATGAGGTAAAATTTCAGCTGTGAGCCTGACCACCCATTTAACAAGCAAAAACTGAAATCTCACAAACACCCTGTAAAATGTTTTCCTAACGCAGACCAGTAGGTGACAGTCAGAAAACAATGTTTGAGTTCAGTGATATAAAGCTGAGGTTTGGCTGCAAATTACTGGTAGACATTTAAAAGGGCGGCTGTAATTGCTGACAATCGGTAAATTCAATGTCAAGCGCAGATAGTGATTCACGAAGCGAGCATCGCTGGCATTTGTGTGAGTGTCACCTGTACTGTGGCAAAAAGCCACCCAGAAACAGATGGACTGGAATGACAGCAAGATGGGCACTCCCGACACGAGGCCGGAGGAACCTGGTGAGAGGGTCCCGCCCCCAAACACTTGTTCATTTAAAAAAAAAAAAAAAAAAAAAAAAAAACGGATACCAGCATAAAACAAGATCCCCGACAGTCCAGGAGGAGGCCACTGTGGCGTACCTCTGTCTGAACATACCTCAATCCGTTTGGGCTTTGCGGTTCTGACCTCAGGACAAACAGCGCCTCCCATAGGCCAGATGACACTACAGCACAATCACTCCTCACCCAACGACCGCGGCCTTTCTGAGAATGAGTTCCGACCATTATAGGGTGGAGCAACAAGGCGCCCCGTAGCCGTGGAGGGAGCTTAAGACGGGAGGAGTCCTGATGTCACAGCTGGTATGTTCGAGCCCGTCTGTCTTGCCACATGGCGCACACCTCCGTCATGATCAGTGGAAAGATAAATATCAGGCTGCCTCCGGTCTGTGAGGACATGGACACAACAGTTAACCTAGGTGGGGGAGGGGGCACAAGCAGAGGAGGGCAGACAGAGGGACAGACACTTACCATAACTATGAAGAAGTAAAACACACACATCCAGCCCAGCTTGCTCTCGATCAGAGACACCAGGTACTGTAAATAACCAATTATTCTTAGTAAAAAAAAAAATATCCACAGGTCACCTGCCGATACACTGAAAAGCCACAGAAACTCTGTAGCTACTCACACACAAACATATCCCACAATGCATTGCGGCAGAAACACGGCCCTTCCCCTTTAGTACCTGGCCTCCCGCGGCTCCAACGCTGCCAGTTCCGTCCACAATGCCCGTAACGGTGGCCAGAGCCTCCTGACTGCCCCGCAGTGCCTCCTGCCTTCCCAGATCGGCGGAGATAGCTGAGCTGATCATGTTGGACGGGCCACCGATAAAAAATCCTGGGGGGGGGGGGGACCGAGTGTTGGGGTTGGGGGGTTTAATCAGGAGCATTGAATCTGACCTCCAATCGTTTAGAGATGATTATCCAACCAACCTGTCACACCCAGAACCCCACC
>JAODKC010000064.1:23962733-24005847 GCA_026777985.1 Mormyrops attenuatus
GGGGGCCGGGCTGTCCATTCAGTTTTTTTCTTTACTTGCGTCTCTTCTGTTTACGTCCCCCTCTTTTGGCGCGGTCCCCCCCGCCCCCCCCCCCCCCCCCCCGACGCCCTTGTACACGGGTGCGTTACTGAGCGTGTGTGGATGTGGAATCAGGACGCCTAAGCAAAGGCCAGATTACCCTGACTTGCCGAACCAGTTGCCCATGACGGCCACCACACAGGGCCAGACACTGGACTGCAGCAGCCCATTCAGCACCCACAGGAAGCAGTAGAAAGGCACATTGTAGAAATGAATCCATTCTGTCAGCGTACCAAACAAAAACTCCTGCAAAGGGGCAGGACAGAGGGGGGCAGGGGGCACACCAGCAGAGAGAACATCAGAAGCTTCTCACACACCACTCCAGTGGTCTCCAAAACAGAGAAGACAGGGCAAACTGCAGTGCTGCCTCTTACCACCAGGGCGGAGCCACAGAGCCCGAAGGACAGTACATAACGTAGGTTAAAACGATCGCCAATCACCCCACTCACGTAGAGGCCCTGTGGGATTCAGAGACAGGGGCTTCTCACTCACTTGTATATGTAATCGCTCTCCTAATCTGAGACTAACACGTGTATCTCTAATCGCAGATTGGTACATGTAGGCATGACAGAATGGTGAGGTCATAAAGAACATTTGATCGGATATTGACTAGTCAGGTCTGAAAGCATATGAGTCTGACCAATAACAGCGGGACAGGAAGTCTGAGGCATACAAATGACACAGTGCCCATACCCAATACTTACAACAGCGTAAGAAAACAGGAAGATGGTATCTAGTACCCCTAGAAAGAGAGTAGCCCCCTCTGTATTTTCAAACAGCTTATTTCCTTCCCAGGTCTAAAGAAAAACAAGAAAAAGAAAATTCAGGAATCTATGCAAGCAGCTGGCCAATAGACTTGACACAAACAGACACAGGTACGTGACGTCAGAGCATTACAGAGCATACGGCCACATGGCCAAGTTCACCAAGACTAAGAAAAAGGCATTTAGGATGATAAGACCTGCTTAGGGGAGTAGGCAGGCGAGCTGCCATTGAGAGGCAGCGGTGTCCACTGCGCAGAGATGCTGACTTTCACATTGCTGAAGGTCTTCCTGGAGGCGTGCAGGAGGACATAGCTGGAGAGGTTCGGGAAGACCAACAACAACACTGAACAGTGCCCTCTACTGTACTCAATCCAACAGTACAGAAAAAATGTTTTGAGGACTGAAAGACAACAGGAAATCGACATTATAAACGCAGCTACAAAGTTCAGCCATACTACTGTACGGGTTTATGGCTGGAGATCGCCAAAGGTTGCTTTGAACTCAAAAGGACCAATGGCACCCTATGATGCAATACGATCACTCACAATGTTCCCATATTCCAAAATAATCCCCCCATACAAATTCACGGGTGGTTTCATACATCCCAGCATCGAGTCAAATCTCCCATAGCCTCTCGAGTCTAGATACTACATATAAACATCACGAGGACCATTAAATCTTGATGAGAAGTTCTGGAGTATAGAGGTCAAAGTAGATTTCAACCTTCTCCTCTCAAAAACCTGGAGGCTTTTCTTCTAGTAAAAGAATCTGGAATTCCATTACACAGACTTCTATGACAGTATTTCAAGAAGGTTGTTCAGAAAGCAAAGGGTGATCCCACTACATGAGGTCCTTGATATTAATATACGGTTATGTCATCCACCTCCAGTTTAAGTGCAGGATGTTCCTGAAGTACTTGCATGTAGTTCCTACCAACAAAACTCTACAAGCAGAATGCACACAACTGTTTTCTATAAAGCCAAACCACCTTGACCATCATCATTCACACAGCAGAGCTAAACCAATAACAAGAGGTCAGGCAAATAGCTTTGGTTACGAGTGGTGGACGGCCAGAACAGCTTGTAAAGTTTCAGGAAGTAGGATGTAGTGTTACAGATCAAAAAGTCCAACAGTGCAGCTCTATGGAACATTAAAGAATAAAGACCTCCCCTCCAGGGCTCTTTATTTTTTGTGAGAATGTGGTAATATAAGCACTTTCTCCAAGAGTTCTAAAGTGTCTCCGAAGATATTTATCAACAGTGGCTATAAAGCATGAAAATTTAGTGTTTGTGGGACAGTTTAAGCAACTAAGATCCTGTTTACACTTCATTTTTAAATGCATCTTGGACGACTGGATCATAAGCAGACCACTGAGACGCAACACCATTTACACCTGTGCCTGTCAGGCGTCTCCAAGGTGTCAAGCTGACCACCTGTTCAGGTTTTATTATCATGACATCCTTGTTGGGGACGCATCACCATCCCATACCAACTCGGCAAGTGGTTTGAGTGACTGGATCACAGTGCATCTTGGTGGCCGTTTACACTTGTATTTAGCGCTGACCACTTGTGATCCATTTTAAAACAAAGTGTTAACAGGGCTTAAGTGAATAAGTAACAAGTGTGTTTTCACGGCTACAGCTAAAGAGTGACTAGCAAACTGCTGAATTGGTTCACTGGTCTAACTGTTTTTGTCCCAGTGAGCTAAAGGTGCCAACAGCCCGTTAAGAAATCCGGTGGGGGAGGGGCTGTGTTTACCTGAAGAAGGTGAGGAGGAAAGCAATCAGGTGGTGGTGGGTGTACTGTGACAGGAAGCCACAGCAAGGGGGCGACATCACAGGGGTCTCAGGGTTAAGGCACAGGCCCCTATCCTGAGGGCCGGCTGGAACAGGAAAGAGGGCGGGGGTTTGGGCATAAAGTTCATCTACAGCAACAACAGCGTGCATGCAATGCCATACTACCTCTGCCTAGGACAGTATGCTAGGCAGGGAGGGTCAAAGGTCACACCAAACCCAAGCAGGCACAGATCATGCTTCAAGGTTTATAATTAACCCACCACGCAACTTCACTAAACAGTTAAAAGCGCAGTATTCACAAGAAATCCACAAGCCACATCCACTTTCGATTTTGCGCCCTCCTCAGCAAATAACTTCTGTGGCAACTTTTTACTGGTCACACTCCTGCAAGCGATACATACATATAAATATACACATATAAACCTGCAGGATAAACAAAGACGATAAATGATACAGTTCTGCAATAGAGCAAATTCAAAGAAGACATTGCAAGGGCCTCAATGCTCAGTCCCAGCCTGCAACATTTCCTTCAGTGGTTATTCTATGCTTAACTAAGGGGTGGGATCAAATTTAAAGGTGTTCTTTCAGGATCTGACCTAATTTCGCAAGGGAACTAACAGCGCCTTAAGCCAAACTACCAAGAAATGTTTATTTATAGAGTTTGTTAAATGTCTTTAATTAGCCGTGGTGGAAGAGCTGGAAAGGGATCAGATTATGGTTACACAGCCTAAACTGATTATTTATATATAAATAAGAATACACTGTTGCAACACTAGCATTAGAGTGAAATGGCAAAAAAAAATCACATTCTGACACAGCGGGTTAAGCTTGTTTCATTCCATATGTTATTGTGGTTATATTTTGTGTCTCGGAAGCCGCAATGGCCATGCAGCCGTGCATGAAGACTAACAATACGCTCTCATTTGGGGGCGATCTCGAAAAGAATAGGCGTTAAAATAACGAAGAAACAAAGGCAGGGCTTACATGATGCCATGCACTAACTGGTGCCGACTCGACTTCCTCTCGAATTACTTATTTTAGCCCGACCGCAATGTGTCAGAATGAATATGGCGGATTTAGCCCCGAATGGTACGGATGGGTAGCAAACGACATCCCGGTACCGACCATCCGACACTTACCCCAGATCTCCGAACAACGGCGTGTGACCCAGGGCCAGTAAATGCGCACTCTTCGAAGCGATCTGCTTATGCTTCCTGTTAATTTCCCCGATGCACGGCGGGAGGTGTGGTTTTCAAGCCGAAATGCAGAGACCTTGAAGCTGTAGGAGAAGAGAAATAAAAGGCTAAAAAAAGAAAAATAAATAAAAGGCTCTGGCTGTGAGAAGAAACCGCATGGATCGAAACAAGGAGTAATTTTACGAGCTACATTACTGACTGATTTTATGGAAGGGAGCAAACACGACCATTACGTCATTTTTTTTCAAATAATAAATAAAAGGATAAATATAAGATGACGTCTTAAAATGACCATGTCAGATTGCTTATGACACGTATTTAACGAACGTACGCGGTTATACATGCAAATACACATGCCTTTTTGTAAGTATATGCCCAGCATGACGGTCCCAGCTCCCGCGGTGGAACAGCGACGTTTCGGAAAAAGCACTGGAATATTTTACACATATCATGTGTTTTTATGACCCCAATACCCTCCTTCTGGCTTAACACAACACATATGACTGTCACGTCGTGTTTCTGCCTTTTATCATGTTTAAAGAAATACCGGTTCTTACGGCATGCCTAACTATAAGATTGCCCACAGAGAAATGCTTTCTCTAAGGGGCATCTGTAAAACATTCACAGCAATTCAATATAAGTCGGCTTCTTTAATAGCCCCGGGAATCTATACACAGGAGGATGTGTATCCTACACCGCGTGGGTATGAAAATCTTTTATGACTCTGCTGGGTAGGGGGATACACAAGTTATGTCACTATGCTGAAATATGCACCCCATAAATAAATCATTCTCTCCATCTGTGGTAGCGTGAAACAGAGCCAGCACTGTTTGGTGAAAGCTGCCCCAGCCCGCCCTCTACCCCTGTAATTCGCCCCCCCAATCCATAAAAGGCAGCCTAGGCCACTGTGTATAATCGCTTGCATTGTCTGTGGTCCCCAGCTGTGCATGGGTCCCTCTGGACTGAGATGATGAGAGATCTTGTGTGCTCAGGGCAGTACGGCACAGTGTCTGCTTCGAAGGGGATGTGCTTCTTGTCCTCAGTCTGCTGAAGTCTTCATCGCAGGCCTCTCAGGTATGACAAGGACACCTGTAAGGGTGCTTGGTTGTCATGAGACCTTCCTCCAAGGTCGCCTGTTCTGACGAGGCCTGAGCTTGCTGGTGCATGTTGCTATGCTGATATGGGGATCAACGCTAGCGAGGGAAAGTTCTGTTTACTGTTGTCTAGAGTCCAAAAGGTCACCCCTTAAAAGATTGTGTGTACTTCAGCCACGACTAGCTGATTTGTTCAAGGAGTGGCGATATTTCGTGATGAATATTTAATAAAGAGCATGTTGACAGCCAACTTTTGATAAGCGTTACTGTTGGGGGGGTGGGGGACAAATTGTCAGATGATTAAGTAATTTTTCTCTTTTGCCTTTTGTCCTTTTCTTAGCAGTAGCCGTGTGGTGATTTTAGATACTACAGCTCCCAGCATGCAATTGTACCGGTGGGTGGAGAACTGGAGGAGGAAGTCTTACCTGCCAGGACAGGTAGGGTGGGATTTCATTGCGAGGGAAGGTAGGGGCAAAGAGCAGGAGAGAGTAACTTGAGAGAGAGCAAGAGAACGAGAGAGAGAGCGTAAGGGCAACAGCTGTGTAGGGGAAACTTCAGGAAAAACAGTCAGTAAACTGAAGGAGACATTTAGAAAGAAAAGGTGAGATTTTGACTATGTTCTGGAAAACCACAATGCTCTGGATGCCCTTCATTCAGGAGTAAATGGATCATCTACTGTCTGCGAGTGGACGTCTTAGAGGGGAAAGTGACTTTTGACGGGATCTGCAGCTCATTCATCTGTAGGAATAGCGACAGGGCTGAGAGGAGGACGCGACCAGGTGCAGCACCATGCTTTACTGTACGAGGTAGAACAGAAGACGCTGTAAGAAGAGGAGGAAGAACCGGGCTCACGTTAGCGGGTTAAAGCTGACAGGGTGATGTTTAGTTTTCTTCTGTTTAACCCAGGAATTTTCCGGAGACTTAAGCTAGCCTGACTACTACTGTAATCAGTGGGTCAGTGATTTTTCAGTTCTCACCTTCTGGATTAAGGACCCACAGTTCATGCATATCACACAGGGTGTATTAAAGGGTATTCTAGAATGTGATGGAAATTTGTATTAGGAAGGAGGTGGGATGTTGACAGATATGATACCTGTGCAACGACTGGTGTCATAACAGGACATTTTTTATCTTTTGCCATCCGTACGGACAAATTAAATCACAGCGGAGTGCAATAGCAGAGTCCATCTTTCAGCTACCGCTATGCAGTTTGCAGGGTCAGGGCAGGACGATTCCTTTGACTTCCTGTTTAAGATCATCCTGATTGGGGACTCCAACGTGGGCAAGACTTGCGTGGTCCAGAATTTCAAGTCAGGGATCTTCACTGAGAAGCAGCAGAACACCATCGGGGTGGACTTCACTGTCCGGACGCTGGAAATTGAGGGCAAAAAAGTCAAGGTAATGTTGAGACCGTGCTTCAAAAGACCAATGAGCATCGATAAGCCTCGTGGCGACTTTAAATGTCGTATTTCTGTGTTACGGACTGATGAAGTAAGAGGGTCTTAGAAGCACTGAGGTTCTTTTTGCACACATTATATTTTATGCAAATTTTCCATGTCCCAAATCAACACTACTTAAGTACCGTACAGGTGGCGCAGTGATTGGCACTGTTGCCTCGCACCTCCCAGACCCGGGTTTGAGTCTCTGCCTGGGTTCCATGTGTGTGGAGTTTGCATGTTCTCCCCGTGTCATCGTGGGGTTTCCTCCGGGTGCTCTAGTTTTCCCCCACAGTCCAAAAACATGCTGAGGTTAACTGCAGTTACCAAATTGCCCGTTGGTGTGCATGTGTGAGTGAATGGTGTGTGAGTGTGCCCTGTGATGGGTTGGTGCCCCATCCTGGGCTTTTCCCTGCCTTGCGCCTGTAGCCTCCGGGATAGGCTCCGGACCAACCTCGACCCTGAATAGGACAAGTGCGTTCAGACTCATGTGTATTATTTTCAGCTGACAAAAAGAACGGAAATGCCAATCACTTGGAATTGGAGGAATTGTTTGTTGTATTCCAATCACTCTTTAATGCCGACATTCTTACGGGAGACAGTAGAAGCCTGTAAAACTTGAAAGTGGCCCCTTCTGGCAGGGGTTGATGCTGGACAGGCTCAGCCTGTTTGGTGGAGCCTGCTCTCCTTCCACGCGTCAAAGCCCAGGGTCTACAGTGTCGTCAGCAAACAAAAGCCAAGACCGGTAGGCAGCCAGGGACACTCAGGGAGTGTCCCTCAGCTCCCGTGAGCGTGAACCTGTGTGACGTCTTGAGAGATATCAGCATTCACTTCCTGTGAAGCAAGTGCCGATGGCATTGTTCTGGAACTAGCTGGGCAACTAAGTTGGGGGGAGAAGAATGAGTGGAATTCCCATTCTTTTCCTGAAGGTGTCAGCGTTTGGGGAATGTGTTAAATTCATCTGAAAGCTGGGAGGAAATATAGCTCAAAATGTTTTCCTTATGGTCAAAGTTGTAGTGTGTGTTTTATAAACAATCCACTTTGTCCAAGTCAGCGTTTCATGTGTCTTCGGGGTAGTTGATGATTCATCTGTGAATCCTATCACTCTACATTATGTAGTGAAAGGCTACTGTGTTGATATAATTAAAGCAGAATTGTATTGCTTTAAAGGGTGGAAAATGCAGTGGTAAATATGGCATAAAATCAGATTCTTCTGTATGGTCTTGCCAAGAGGCACAGGAAACATATATATCGAATGCATGAGTTTAATTCGTATCTGTGGATATGTACCTTCAGGGTACTTAGCTACCCATGTCCTGCCTGTTATTCCTGGATTTCTTTTGTGACAAAAGTCTGACGCATTTACGTGCGTGTTGTTTACAAACAGCCAGGGGGTGGGGTGGGGGTGGACGGAGCACACAAGGTTAAAAGTCCGCGTAAGAGTTACTGGGTGTGTGCAGTTGCCATGGAGACGTGTTGTGTAGCATGGAGGCTAAGTGGCTGAGAGACAGACCCTCTGGGAGTTTAAACCTAAGCACACCAGGAAATGAGAAAACAGGCCGTCAGCTCTGCTACGCGTGCTTCTGTTCTTCATGTGCGTTTAGGAGTTAATTCAAAGCAACTTGCTCACGTGTATAACGTTGAAACCCCACCTAGAATACAGGGCTAAACGTAGCTATGTCAACATACCTTGTACATACCTTGAATATGTAAAATGTTTAAATCTTTTTTTTTTTTTTTTTATCGGTAGAAGCCCACTTTACAATGGAAAAAATGGCCTTATAAGAATCGTGTAGTTACTGCAGGCATTAGCAATTGTAGCGCATGCTACGGGTTAGCAGGGTGCTAATGGGTTTGGGACTGAGGGTCTCTCCGTGTCACGCCCACACAGATGCAGGTTTGGGACACTGCCGGCCAGGAGCGCTTCCGCACCATAACTCAGAGTTACTACCGCAGTGCCCACGGCGCCATGATCACCTACGACCTGACACGCCGCTCCACCTTCGAGTCTGTCCCCCAGTGGATCCACGAGGTGGAGCAGTACGGGGCTTCCAGTGTGCTGCTCGTCCTCATCGGTAGGTTGGGTGTGGGTGGGGGGGGTTCATATCTCATGGCTGGTAGGGTAATAATATTATTATTGGACCCAGGACCATCACCCTTATGTACTCCATGGCCCCAAACTTTGCATATATTGGACAAAAGCATCTACTTAATAAATAAATCTAATACAATGTGTAGATCAGGGGATCTGGTCTGGCCAGAATAATTGGGTTTAAATCCCTGCCTGAGCTGCCCTAGAGGTGGTGGGTTTTAGATCATATTAGTAACACTTCTAGATAGGATCAGTTTTGATTCAGAGCGCAGTGAGGCATTGCTGTCCCTCCTCATGAGGCTTCATTATAACCTCCGCCACAACTCTAGGGAACAAGTCAGACCTGGAGTCCCAGCGGCAGGTACTGTTCGAGGACGCCTGCACGCTGGCAGAGGAGAGGGGCATGCTGGCGGCTCTGGAGACGTCGGCCAAGGAGTCGCACAACATCGAGGAGGCGTTTCTGCTGATGGCGCGAGAGCTGATGGCGCGCAACGGCATGATGGTTCAACAGCAGTCACCGCAACAGCAGTCTCACATCCTGCTGCGTGCCAACTCAAGGCCCATCGACGGCCCATCTCCAGAAGAGAGGAAGGCCTGCAACTGCTGAGGGTGGCCGGTCACGCTCATCCGACTCGGCCGTCCTAGTGATGGAGAATCCCCTAAACATGGCTGGTCCTAGTTGGGGGTGGGGGACGACGACAACAAAATATACTATGAACGAGAATTAGTGTGTTATTTAATTTACCGTATGGTCAATTCGTCTTCTTTGAACCAGCAGACGGGATCACTGATGCATGAATGTGAAAGAGAGAGAGAATCTAAAGTCATTCTAAAGAGGCCAGACGTCTTTAAGTTGGTGCTGCATGAGGATCAAAGTCCTACTGGTTTTTGAGTAGTGTTTTATACAGAGGATACAAAGTAAGGTCATTCTCAGCACAGTTAACACGCAGGAGGAGGCTTAGAGCACCTCTGCTGCGCTCTTTCCGTTCAAACGGTGTATTGTTTTATTCTAAGCCTCAAGTGCTGCAAGCTGGGAAAAGGCTTCAAAATGAGGAGCGCAGCACCTGTTCAGGAGATTTTATGGGTCACTTCAAGTTTCACTTCAATAAAAAAACACATGCTGTAATTCACAGTTCCTGTCTGTCTGGACCAGCATCATGGAACCTGTTACATTTAGCATGGTTATTGGTATCTTTTTTTGTACTTCCTGTACTTACTTTTCATTTAAGTAGTGAAATACTGCCCGTATAATACACACCAATATGTAAAGTAAAACCATCCCCAATATATTAAAGCATGAATGTAGGGAGAGCCGATACTCACTGCGAAGGATTTAGCAGGCTTACGTAGTACTCAGACGCCCTGTAGTGACTGCTTTGAAATTATTATAGCTTACTGAGGTAATTTGTGAAGAAGCCTGCAATTTCACTTTGCAAGGAGGATGAACACAGTTCTATGTATTTCACAACCTTGGATGTAGTCAGTAATATGGAGGGCAATAAGGGGCAGGAGGGTTAAGGTAATCCACAAAGTAATAAATCCTAAACGGACGACGAACAAACATTGGTCCTATTGTGTACATGTTTCTGTTTGTCGTCTGTTCTGTTGAACCACTTCCAAACCTGGTCAATAAACCCGGGCTGATTTTGTCCCATCTGCCTGCAGGGTGTTGACAGGATTAGTATAACTCACCTTTTAAACTGGAAGCACGAAAGGCAAAGAACAAATAGTACATGACATTTTTCAAAGAGGTTCTTTTTTTTTTTTAATATAAAACCGTCTGGTGTTCCAACCATAAACACTACAAGACAAGTATTCCACCAGTGACACTCCGAAGACAGCTTTGTAGAAAGTACACTAGGTACACAAAACAGTTGGTAGTTTTATGGTACCTTAAGTCATCAAAGCTCTAGTAATAAAACTAGATGTAGTAACATGTTAATTAAAACACAAATTATCTTGATGTAGAATGCAAATGGACTTCTTTTACACTGAAAACATCTGGCACTCTGTGTGTGTACCCTTTACCTAACTGATTCCACATCTACGGTCTCTGTTTTGAAGACCTTTATTTTATACACACGCTTGGCTGAGGTGACTATCAGGATGCTTCAGATTAAAGCATCCATCCAGTGACGGAATGTTAATGCAGAGGGCAGGCTTCTCTGGAGGCGTCAGGTCACCACTAGGGGTCGCCGGGCACAGAGGCTTTATTCCAGTCGACAGCCCTCCTGGTGGAAGACGAGCTCCACAGCTTCCTGGACGTCCTGAACCACAAACGAAGGATCTGCCAGGCTGGGGTCGAAGCGGAAGTCACGGTGGCCATGGAAGACGCGCTCCGTGACAGCCTGCAGCGGGTCGGGCGGGAGATCCTGCTGCTCACGGCTATAGACTCCGGTGCACACTAAGATGGAGCGGCAGCTTTCTGGCAGGTGCTGCCCTCCTTGCGAGCCCCCTAGCTTGGCGCCGCCCACCACACCTCCCTTAACTTTAGCTTTTGTCCGGCCCTCGCGCGACTCCTGCAGGTAGCGGTTGTACAGGTTAGCTCCGTAGATGTCCGCCATTGGATTGTCACTGGAAGGAGGCAGTGAAAACACATCTGTTCACAATCACAATCAGGCATGCTGGGGGGGCGCTGGGGGTGGCTGAACACCTGCCTGTTTTGTCCGAACTATATAATATGAACTTGTATATGAGCTTTAAAGGTACTAAGTGCCCTTTTTTAACCTTTGAGCACCTCTCGCTCAAAAAGTCTTTATAGAGCCCTGACCTCTATAATATTTCATAGCTTGGGAAACATTTCAACAGGAGCCAAGTTATAATTGCAATTCAGGATAAGAATCTTTCTCAGGTGCCTATCTACAGAGTTTCTGAGACTGCAGGGGGCCCAAGCCCCTCCCGTTTCTACTGAATATACCAAGGAACCCTATGGTGACATTTTTCCGAGGGGCCCAGAATTCCATGCTATGACCCTGTTTATACCAGCACCTTGGTGTTGTTAACCACTATGCTATTGGTGACCATCATACTTTAGATACGATGCACGTCTTTATTCAAGAATGTTCGGAAGAGGGATGTCCTGCTGGTGGCTTACCCAATGGCATAGAGCCGCTCCACGGGTTCCGTCCAGCCCAGCTTCTCAGCCTCCTGCCGAATCAGTAGCTCCGCATAGTTGTATGTGACCAGACTAGGTTTGCCAATAAGGGCCTCATACTTCAGCTCACACCCTGTGATCTTCTTGTAGATGTTCTCCAGGCACACCAAGAACATTCCGTGACCAAACCTGAGAGATGAAGGGGAGAGAGGAGAAGTGAAAATCATGGGGATCATGCTGGATGCTGACGGGCACATCAGTGTGCTCAGGGGGCCGCAGAAATGCTAAGGGCGTCATGCTGACCTGGGGTTCCTGGCTTCGGCCATCCACAGGAGGTCCATATTGCAGGCCAGTACAGGGATGTGAGGGTACTGCAGTGATCCCACAGAATTCCCCGGCTTCCCATGGGTCAGGAGAACATCCACAATCAGCTGCAGGTTGGTCTCCCATCGGATTGGCTCCCCAAAAAGGATCACAGCTAGCAAGGTCCAATCAAATGAGCAGGAGAAGTAATTAGCAAGCAAACTTCAAAGATATCAACAATAATGCAAATGCAAAATGGTTATGACTGACAGGAGAAGTATCACCTTCAATGGGAGGTAGGTCTTTGGATGGGGGTATCTGTAAGACATGACAAAATTTACTCTGTAGGTCAAGGGATTCAATTCAATTTATTTTTATATAATACCTTTCACAACAGAATCGCCCAAGGCGTTTTACATGGGTGTGTTAGTTCCAACATCATTAGGGATCACCAGTACAATGGCTAACATAAATAAATCCAACAAGAGAATACATGAAATCTGAGACCTTAAACTGTGCCTGTGTAAGTATCAAATTCCTTAGCAACACCAGGTATCTTGATTATTCTCTATAACTGGACTTACTGTGCCCTTCGGTCTGCGATTGTGGTCAACCATATCCAGGAGAGGGTAGGCTTCCCTCAACATATCCACAGTCACCACGTTTTGGAAGCCCATACTGTGAGGTTCCAGGAGTTAAGGGCAAAATGGGTACACATCACGTCCACAATGTACACAAACAAACAGACCCTAAGAAAGATTTGGATGAATATAAATGACCCTAAACACTACATGGTCCCTGAGCACAAGTGCTCAGCTAGGACTGGAAACAATGCAGGATGGATACTTTCGGGCCACCTCCACGATTGGCCCCTGTCCCGACACCAGCACATGCATGCTGTGGAACTTAGTGAAGATCCGTAAGGGACTGTGAGAGAGTATCACCTGGTCCGGAGACACCTGTGTGGAAGGGGATTGTGAATGACAGGTCAAAGGGGCTCCATTCTGTGTACTGAGGCCATTAAGCGCTTTCGCACCGAAGTCCCGGAACCTGGTTCCTGTTTAAGTCCCTGGGCTAACCTGGAACTTCTGTAGCTCCTGGCCACTTTTGTATGTCGCTTTCACACCACACAAGAGGACCTGGGACCTTTATGTTAAATAAGCATGGGAGACACTAAAAGCTCGTAGGTTAAACTTCACGTATAATTTCATAAGAAACTGCACCACCATGCCAAAACAACGGAGAGTAAATAAGCCATTTTGTTAGTTACTGGGGGTATTGATCGTGATCAAAACAGGACACAGCCTTTCATTTATACGACCTGTGACATGTTTATAATTCGTATCAAATCTGGCCAGCAAATCAATCTTTCATTTTCCACAGAATAAAAACAATGTAACGTTATCCCGTTAATAAGCGCTTGCAAGCTTCACCGCCCACATTGCCCATATTAGACAAAAGCCTGTCGGTTATCAATCAAATTTTTTGATACAGAAATATAGAGATGTAAGCAAAAAATGTATTGATGCATAAAATGTAACTGAGGTAAAAAAATAACTCTATCCGCTCAATTTTTACTCTCTGCTACTTCTCTTTTCCCTACTGCGTAACTTCCAAGTTAGCCACCAGTGCTTGTGGTCAACCAGTCAACGTTCAACGGGGTAAGAGCCTGCCCAGTAGTTCGTGTTTGAAGGAAAAGTACCTAGTTTGGGATAAGGACTAAAAAATTGTTCCAGAACTGCCTCTAAGGAACTACAATCGGACCAAATTCCCGAAGAAGGGTCCGGCTGCAGAACACTGAGCGAACTCCATCAGGAGGACCTTCATTGTGGGGCCAGAAATCACATGACATCACATCTGGGTCGGATATGACTCTACCGAAGAGAACTCAGAAGGCTGAACACATGTCCTGACCAGCCCCACAGTGGAGTTCCGCCTAGTAGAGGTCGGCCAGTATTCTGCATCCAGATCCACTTGTAGGGACGGTTTTGGAAATAGGTTCTGGATCCTGAAAAAAAGTTCCTACAGTGTGAAAGCGCCTACTATGACACACAGACGTTCTCCTCTAATGTCCGAAGAACACAAACATATTCCTCAATGTAAATTGCTCAATTCCTCAATCATGGCATTTAAATCCAGTCCCAACCAGTCATCCCATTTCACTGCCCCTCGCTCCTCACCTCAACTTCCAGCATGTGGGACAGCTGTTCAGCCTTGGCCTGCCGCATGCAGTTCCCAGCATTAGTCACAAAGACCACCGGGACCCGGTACTTCCCATTCCTGTCCACCAGGTTCCTGAAACACTGCTTGGCAGCAGGAATCGGTGTCCGTCCACGGGCTAGAACCCCGTCGATGTCAAACAACAACCCAAACGAGGTTTGGTTCTGTTAAGGCACGAAAAGCGACCTCTGTGAAACTGGATCACAAGGATTCCCCATATGGCAGATGGTCACTAATAGTAATGAGTTATACACATGGATCTGTGTTCAAAGTCTTTTCCAGATAAGTCACCCATGGAGTAAAGGGTCCACATTCTACCCAAGGGACACTAAACCACATTATGTAACTAAAAAGCCCTTCAGGTAAAAAATTATTATGTTATAGGCGACTTCAGGAGAGAAGTTGTGATGTCTTATGCTTGCGGAATGACACAAAACATCCGCTGATAAATTAAGAGTCACTTTGTCTTAAAACAGGGGTAGGATCGGGGACAACATCGTGCACCGTTACATTAAACAGAAACTTAAATATTTCAATCGAACTTCAATCGAAGTTCTAAATAGTTAAAACAGACGGTCACGGAGGTAAGCCGCAAACAACTAGTCGCACCAGTCTGACTTGTTTGACATAAATGTGTTAACGGACGCTAGGCATAAGGGTAAAACTTTTTCATAAATGACACTACTTCTCAGTCTTGCGATGGCGGAAGGACATCAAATAATGCCTCCATAAACGCACAACTGGACAATAAAACTGTTTTGCAAATGACAAGTTGCTTTGTGATGCACTTACAACTAATCATTTCATTGTTTCAGACTTGCATAACTAACGCAGTGCTGGAGAAGTTATCTGAGCAGGAAAAGTTTTGATGTTAATCATTTAAGACTAATACTCTGGAATAGTGTAAAATGAAAGACGGAATGACTTACGTTGATATAGCGGCGATGAGTTCCCAAAGGCGTACATCTCCGAGGAAACAAGAATCCGCCGGATTTCACAGCTTGGAAACCTAACTTCAGAGCATTTAACTTACAAAACAATTCAGCCATTTCCCCCAGCGACAAATGAAGACAACTGTCACCTAGCAAAAATATATAATTGCTTAACGCTAACAAGTTAATAAACACCTTAACTTCAGCGAGATTACAAAGGAAAGACGGGTCTTCTTGAGCTCCTAAAATGACTCAATTGCAATCGTATAATCAGTATTATTTTTTTTACACGCCAGACCGTATTCGACTGTCAATAAGGCAACTTCAACTGTACCATATTTGCGCCTGCGTGCGTCACGATAGACCGGTTCTGACCCTGGATCTGTATAACTACGACGTAAAATCTACCCCCTGTACACAATCTGACTCTAGATCAGTACATCACCATTTCTACCCTAACAACAAATTAGTCATACTGATGTCGCGCGCCAGTAAGGGACCAATGAGAGCGCCAGCATGCACAAAACTACAACTCCCAGCATGCTCGGTGCACGTCACAAAACACACAATGGTCTACTGTTTCGTTTCTCTGACATCCATTAAGAACTTCATTTTCACTTTGTTCTCCCGCAAAAAAAAAAACTATGGAAATTAATTATTAGTCAGATAAATTACATATATAGATTATTCGTATAGTTTTTTCAAATCTGACTGGCACTGGGTAGTTGAAAATTTTAAAACGGAAATTGACTGAACTTGCCCCACTTAAAGGTAATGGCCAGAATCTGCCTTGGTAACTGTGACCTTCTGAAACACATGGCTACCTATTGCCGTATATATCTGTTGAAAAGAAGTATACTTGACGAGATGCAAAGCAGAAAACTATTTCATGGATTGATGTTAAAATGTTTTTTTTCGATATCTCTCTATGTAATTCAGAAATTATGCAACAATATTTATATATAGCAGACGGTTTTGTCCGAAGTGATTTACATATGAGGCAGATAGCACATTACAAACATACACACTGTCAAAAAGTCAATGAGGCATCACTACAGCAATTTATAACTTTAATATAAAAACAAAGTTGAAAAATTCTATTGAAATTCAAGTTATTAAAAACAAGTCATATGTTACATAACAGGAATTCACAGTAGTTTCCAAAATATAAAAAAACAAAGATTCAGAAAGGCATAAAATTGTACCTGTATCTTTTTAATGCATTAATCCAAAGTGACAAACTGTGCTTTATAAAAGACAGTGGACGTGCGGCGTTTGGGCCAATCGTGGTGGTACATCTCAGCAGTATCTCAGCTCGTTCTCCAAGCCGTAGATCTTGGCTTTGAGGGTCCTCAGCTCGCCCTGGACCTTCTTGGTGCGCTCATTGGTCTGTCGCACCTCATGTAGGATGGCCAAGTCCTGGTTTGGGCCCACATTCAGCGTCACCTGAACAGATGGACACCGTCTGACTGTGTGAAGCTATAGCAAATGTCCACGCCATGAGACAGATGCATGCAGACTTATATATAGCCAGTTCATAGCAATTTACCAGCTTAGCTCTTTTAAATTTAATTGATCTATGTTTTAACAGTAGGTTTATTTCTTAAATGCAATGATGGTTAAAGGGAAAAAAAAAAAGTTGATTGCATTAAAAAGCTGAGTGGGTTTTAGGGTAAGTAGAGAATATATTCTCTCCAGTGTTAAACTGTACTGCAAATGGGTGCTGAACTTGAAAAAGGTAAATGTATAAAAACACTGCATCTGGTGCTGGGGAAAAAAATTACAAACCAGTTTGGCACTGTTTTGTATATTTAGGCAATGAATTTTTAAATTCCCTGTTAACCACTGAACAGTTAGTGTTGATTAATAAACCAATCAATGGAAGGGAAGAGGAACACCAGCCAAAATGCTCCGGACTCACCCTGAAGAGCTGCTTCTCCACGTCCTTCAGCTTCTGCCGCAGCTGCTTGATGTCCGTCCTGAAGCCTTCTACCTCCATGGCCCTCCGCTTCTCCAGAGCCTCATAACGCTGCGTCATCATCTGGAGCCGCTTGGCCATCTTGTCGGAGCGTTCCTGGAGAAGGGACATGGTAATGATGGCCGGGGATGGTGACGGACAAAATGACGGTTTTTGTGAACCATTAGATGGCGCTCTTGGTTTGCTTTGGGACCTAATTTGAGAGCTTGCTTTGAACAGAAAGCATCATCTATTGGGGTTAAAAACACAGCAAATGGTTCATGAAACGTAATTTTGTCTGTCACTCCCGGGGGAGGCAGGGAGGTGAGATCAGAAGGTGACAGGAATCTGTGCAGACATCCAGAGTCCCCCTCCGCTCCTGACCCCTCACCTTAAAGATTTCCCTGCCAACGTCGCCCTCCTCCCGAATCTGTGCAAGCTCCGTCTCCAGGCCCACGCACTGCTCCCTGTACATGGTAGCCAACCGATGTGTCTGCTTCAGTTCCTCCTGGAGTGCCTGGGGACACACGCCCGGCTGAGCCATCACTTTATCTTCTCCCAGGGGGATTTCTTTTAATACATACCCTTATCCGGAAAACTGAATCGCTTGCCAGGCGATTGAACCAGGCAGCCTACCCTAATTTCCTCTTTCTGTGTCTGGTGTGACTGTAGTTCAGGAGTGGGTGTGGAGAGGACGGGGGCGCTGTAGCCCAGGGTCTGACTGCCGCGGTGCCGCCTCAGCTTCTCCTGGTAGGAGTCCAGCTGCCGTAGAAGCCGGTCCTTCTCCATCATCCAGCCCTTCTCGCGGGAACGGGTCTCAAACTTGAGCTGCAGAAAGTCCCTGGTGCTCTCGTACAGAAGGCTCTGGGTGCGCTGCAGCCTGAGAATTACGGCAAGCAGAAGGTGGACATATTTCTACTGATTACTAACATCAGGAAGGCAAGTAAGAGGATGAAGAGTATGACCACACTTTTCAGTGAGCGCTGCGATTCGGTCTTGGTCCCTCTGTTGCTGCACTTGGGACTCCTCCATGTGGATCCGACGGTCTTCCTGCAATGTTTCCACCTGTTCCTTGGCAAGGCGTGTGTGCTCCTCCATCTGGGCCTGCAGTGCCTCCACCTGGTCATACAGTGCATTACACTAAATGTGATGCACCAGTACAAGACGCCACCCTAAATGAAATAGACACGGTTGCTGTAGTTATGTACCTGCAGCAGTAAAGTCTGGTTCTCCTTCTTGTACTGCTCACAGCTAACCCCAGTGTCTGTGCCCGTCACACATCTGGACACCTTCCGCCGAGATTCTGCCAAGGAGAAAAACAGCGGTTTTAGAGAACCGTTCCTCACTGCTTGACAAATGCTACGTACGAAGGCCTTTTCCCAGTTGAACTGCTTAAGTCAACTTATGACCTTGGTCCACAACTTCCCATTAGCAAGCAGACGTCCTTGCAATAACAACGGCAGTCTGTACAAATCAGACCTGTTTTTTCTGGCCTCCGCCGATCCGGAATCCTGGATTGAATATTCTTTTGGGGGATGATAACCTGATGAAGCAAGAATGACAGACTGCTGAAAATAACTCAAGGCACAAGTTAAAAGAAAAAAAAGCAAGACATGATATAGCAAACAAACAGATGTTATTTAGGTTAACAGCCTCCAAACCTTAAATCTGCAATTTGGAAGTAGGAACTTAGATTATATCTTACCCTGTGTGGTGGCTCCTGGTGAAAATATGTGATCTCTCCTACATCTGGACCCACCAGCGCCAGAAGGTGCTGGATCTTCTTCCGGTCTTCCAGCTCCCTATATCCAAACAGGGAACACCCGTGAGCACATATACCTGCCGTTTAAACCGTGGCATTTCGGAGATGGGGAGGCCCACCTGATTTTCAGCCGGTCGTTCTCAGAGTGGAGCCTGAGAGCCTGCTCCCTCTCCTGGAACAGGCAGAGCTGCATATCGCTCAGGGCCTTCTGCAGCTCAGCAATCTCGCTCTCCCGCTGCCTCACTTCCCACTGCAGCTTGTGCTGCGCGGACACCAGAAGCCAGGCTGAGAAACTGCATTTTTCCACGAAGACGGGGCATGTTCAAGTCCCACGCGCCACATTTCTGTGTCACCCCTGAGCGAGGTGTTCCACACAAACTGCTTCAGTGAGCAAACCTCATTAAGCCATAAAATGCAGTCAGTAATTAATTACACACATGGATGGATGAAGGGATATAGACAGATTAGATGGATGGATTAGATCAGCATTTCCCGACACGTTCTTTGGGGAACCCCAGACAGTCAGCGTTTTTCCTTTGCCTTTGCTTTTATATAATCGCTTCTTCAAACTAAATTTAGAATAATATGAAAGACATCCTGAGTAAACAATACTCAGTTCTCAAATGATCATGTTTTATTGAAGGAAAAAAATTCAAATTTTTCATGGCAAGACAGACATGCAGAGAGACAGAGGGACTTAGGCGTCAGGGGCAATGGGGAGGGACGTGTACCCCCCCCCAATATTTAATTTGGCTTAATTCGTCCCTCCAACAAAATAGGAACTTTACATTTAAATTATTAAGTTGTGCCCCCCCAATGTCGAACTCTCTCCTAGTCATGGGATAGACAGGATGGATGGATACTTTATTAATCAAATATGTAAAAAACAATGGCATCCAAGTATAGTTCAGACACGTGGACTGCTGATCATAGGGAAGCATGGCAGTTTGGCCCAGTACCTGGTCCTCTGTTGTGGACCTGTGCTTCTCCAGCATCTGCAGCAGGTCCTCATGCTCACTATCAAACTGCGCCACCTTCTGCCGGTAGAACTCCAGCAGCTCCCGCGAAGGACGGAGGTGAGCCAACCGCTCGGAAACGGGGGGCAGCGGGGAGTCGGCGTCCTGGCTTAAGCTGCCATTACTGCTACTGGAAAAGAGGGGCTCTGAGTGAAGCTTGTACCCCTTAGTTAACCCAGACCAAAGCAACATGCACAAGATATTACACAGACACTAAAGGTGTTTTTCAACACGCGTACCTGACCGTACTTGTGTTCTTGTGTACCTGCTTTACGTCATCTTCCATTGCCGAAGACCAGTTCCAATACTAAGAGCAGGAGTACAGAGGACAGCAAAAATCCCCAGATGATGTTCTTGCCCCGTGCCAAATATTAAGGATACATCAGGTGCATCCTTGCTAAACGAGACCAATCCTATAATTCATTGCGCCCCAAGTTCGTTCTTGCGAAGCAAGTTAGCAAGACCACAAGTACGATCATTCTTGCTAGTGAGGAACACCCTTAGACAAATAGCAGCATACATTAAATATTCACCTGTTGCTATAAGCACCTGTCCATTGCAGGGTTGCAGTAAGATTGGAACTTATCCCACAAAACAGCTTAAAGCATGGTGTGCAACTGCCAGGCAATCACAGGGGACACAAAAGTGTGCGCACACACACTATACAACAGACCATTTATGTGGGAAGAATTTTGGGCCAGGCAACTCACAACCATGATGGTGTCAGGTTAGTGTTACACACTGAGCCACCGTAAAAGTCTATTCTGGAATTTCTTAAGTATTAGGCCACACAAACAAAATGAAATAATAATAATAATAAAAACAGCAAAGCATACCACTGAAAACCTTGATCTCTGGTTGGTGGAGAGTCCATTGTCTTTTACACCAAACCTGTAGGATCATTTGTAGGAGGTGACATTAACACACCCACTGAGAATAATTCAATAGTGTAGCTATTATTATTCTAATAATAATCTGATATATACAAAAAAAATTGACAGGTGTTACTGGAACGATTATATTTTATTTTAAATATTTAAAATACGTCGGTATTTTACATTACCATAAAAACTCCAATACAGTAACAGTAGTCTACTAGACGATTTCAAAATAGATTCAATAAAGCACATACGACTAAACGTATAGAATAAACCGACAAAACCGCCGAAGAGCCGCAGCGAAATCAAACAGCATTACTTTCGGCGTTTGATTGCTTTTGTCTACAACGCCCCCGTGCGTCTCGTTGCCATATCTACACCAGCAGGCAGTTTAAACTAACAGAAAAATTCGCGCACAAAACACACACCGTAATTTATTTATTTAACAGTGGTAATTACTTCATTTCCAAGTCCACCAATTCTTTAGTATGACCGACGCTTAATAACCTTGCAATTCATCAAGAGAAACAGTCCATGTAACATATGTAGAAGTGACCGTTACTAGCAAACCACCTACCTTTCAGATATTTTGGGAATTTTATTAACGATTATTAAACTATTAAACTAATGCTGTTCGATGAAACTCTTTAAAAATCTTCATCTTAGAGCTTTCTTAAAACTATCACTCTTTCCTATCTAGTTTAAACTGTCTCGTGTAAACGTACCTTTCCCCGGAAATCTCCACACGTAGCAACGCCCCTCGTGCAGGAACCACTATTGTGTATGGGTAATGTATTTTTAATGCTGATTTGTAGTACCCACCTTCGCGAATCCTTCCACGATATGTGTGTGTGCGTGTGTGTGTGTATCAATTTGCAGAAAATCAAACAACACGGAGCATTAGGAAATTCATTTTATTTTCAATTTTAATAACATCATTCCTTAGATAAAAATGCAATGTTACAGGAATATACATCAGAGATTAATTTAAAACTTGCTTCCAAGGACCATACAGTCTAAATATATTTCCCTTTTTTATTTACTGGTAGCGTGCGTTATAAGCAAGACAGACTCTGTCACCAAAGACAGACTGACAGTTACAGATACAAACTGTACATCACCTATTTACAAATAAACTTTTTTGATAAATTTTTATAATTTTTTTTTGAAAATAAGAGTAGAAAAGTGATTGGATTTTCTGATTTTTATTTTTTCTTTCCCTTTATATTTAAAAGAAAGAATAAAAAATAAAAAGAGAAAAACGGACAGTGGCAATGCAAAGATACCCAAGAGGGATTGGGCATCAGACAGCACAGAAGCTGCTCTGCGGGAGAAGGAGCTGGACTGAGGGAAACTTGTGTTTTTATATATAAATAAAACACTCTAAATGATCCCCCATCCAGAAAAGCTGTGTCATTAAAGTCGGTTCTTAAACTGCCAAGATTACTGTGCTTACAACAGCTTTTAATCAGGACATCTGCTCTCCTCTTTATAGCCACTAACCACTAACGGTAATAAAAGTACAGTGAAACAAAACATGGCGGCTTTAGGCAGTTTTCCAAACGTCCTCTGACCAAAGAGATGCTGAGACATACGAGTCCTTTTCACATTTTGCCTGTTTTTTTTTTATTTTTTTTTTTAAATGACAATCTGGGTCTGAGCTGAAAAGGCCAAGAACCCGGACCTGGAGTTATGGAAACAACATACTTATTTTTTGCCAGGAACTGAAAAGCAATTTGTGAGACAGATTCAGATAGAAGTTTTCCCAAATATAACGTTAAACTCAACATTCACATTTTCAGAAAAGCCTGCTGCACATCCTTAACATGGAACATCGCTTAAAGACCCAGTTGACCACGATATGACATCAACACATTCAGATGGTTGTTTATTAATGTTAACAATCTGTTTCATGGAACCTGCCAGAAGGAGACCGCGCTGCCTCCAACCACTTGCTTTTCATGACGACAAAAGGAACTTAGAGCCGGCGACTGATAACCAACATGCAAATAATTCAAATATCTGCAAATATTGATTATTGCATTACTAGAGGTGCAATTATCCTACTTCTGCAGATGACAATTATGATGTTAGGTTTAACAGTCATTTTGAAAGCGGATGCACAGAAATGCAATGCATTATTATGTTAATGGAGCGAGTGCAACGCAGCCTTTTATAAGTGTAGTTCTTTGAAATAGGAGACCTTTATTAGGTAATTACCCATATAACATAAGCAGGGTTTTATTCAAAGGGGATAATAACTTATAATAAAGTGACTGATGACATGCTTTCATTTAATAAATGCATGCAAACATTCTGACATTCCTTTCTTGACCAATCACACACAATCTTGAGAAATGCCAACCACAAGCTGCTGCACAGCACCGTACACTAGTTATGTAAACCTAACCGAGCTCAGACACACACAAAGTAAGATATGGTTTAAAATATGTATGTTTGTGGGAAACATTCACTTTCTATTTAAATACATGAAGAAGCATTGTTTCAAATAATGCCCTCGAAATATGGAATGCCCATATTATTCTTCATGTTTGGACGTACCTCTTTGTAGGAAAAAAGTGTAAGCAACAAAGAATTTTTAAAAAGTATCAGAACTTGAATGGTACCCTGAATTAAAATGAACCTTCTCACAAATTCTCCAGGGTTACACTTCCATGCAAATATGGGATCCAGTTGCCTGGTAACTTCTTAATATGATTTTAATGTGTAGCAGTTCATATTTCACTCTTTTCCCCCTAATATGATACAGTAGTGTTGAAATACAAATAATGTCTGTACAATAATAATGAGGATATCGAAAATGACTGAAATGAATTTTTGCTCATTTTTTTCAAAAAGGAAAATTTGGGCCATTAATATAAGTGTTGTCACTTTTTGGTTCTGTTACAAAAAGAAAATAATATATTTTCAAAATATTTCTGTAAAATATTTTACTGTAGACCAAAATAATCAGTAATCCATGTACAAGAAAAATGAGGGTATTTTCCTCTATGCCAATGGGGCATCGATACTACAACACAACCTTTTCAAAACTATTCAGGCACCCCAGTAAAAGGACAGAAGATAAAAGACAAGAACCTCTGAGAAATTAATATTATACAGCACACACCATCTAACTAGTTACCTCCCCGCCCATATTAAGTCACACTAATTAGGTCACAATGTTTGTCATCAGACCTTTGCGACTATGGAGTCACATTCCCATACGTCTGAATTAATGGTAACTCAAGCCATCTCTAACGTACTATCAAAGAAATAAAATATGGTATGTTTCATAATCTTACAGTTTTGGTAGTATATTAATTAAAATGTCTAAGAGCAGGTAAATAGTGCATTTTTTGCACCATGTTCTATGATTTAAGACCGGGCAAGAGAGCTCCCAGGGCAGGAAAATCACAGCAACCCGCATCGTAAGGTCTTTGTCAAACACCCCGTCCTTTCAAGTGGACAGGAAAAGAATGGAAATGGCTTTTACTCTTACGAAAAATAAATTTTTGCATTTTTTGGTCTATTCTTTGCAGCCACCCAGACCTTCCCTCGGTGCTTTTTAATGACTGCCTGCGATATAAATTCAATATCCCAAGCAAGTCAGACTAGCAGAAGCCCAGCAGTCCATCGCCTTGCCAAAACACACACCGCGCAACATGTTTAAAAAGCTCAGACTGCGCTTCTGAGGAAAGTGTGCAAGGATTCTGGATACAATAAAGAATTGCAGAGGTTTGATTTTCCCCATCTGGCGCTCCCCGTGGACTGTACCATGGCTAAGAAGCTGGGTGGACAATGGAGCTGCAAAATGTGCAATAAACAACGGTTTAGCCGGATACACTCCTCACATGTCACTTCTCTAATAAAACTAGCTAAGTCTCTATGCAAAACCTTGAAAATGTTGATTATCTTCGTAACGATTTACAGATCCTCTCTGCGGTGATTTTCACACTCCCCTGAGGAATTTAACATAACCCGAAGAGTCTAAAACGTCAGCAGAGAGGGCTATCAAATAGCTTATGATGTGTCAAGGAATAATTCTATAATATATTCAGTATCCACTCCCCGATCATCTTAGCCACTTCCTTAATAAGTACATTCTCAAAATAATAAACGACAAACCTCCAATCCCAATGTTCCAAGCAACTATACACAGCATTGAGACGTGACACTTTATATATTCTGTAAAAAACATACAATCATTCGCTATTGAAATGAGGCGATAAAGTTCCAAAGTGACAAATGCAATCATTTCAACAGGACCCGTACACCTACTAAATATGCCAGCCAACGATTCTGGACAAAGGGCATCATAATATGGAGGCTCTACTTAAATTATATATGTATCCATCATTTAAAATTATAGCGATGTATTTTTCTTCTTCGATTTTTATACAATATATATTCCTTTCACAATCTGAGTGGATTGTCGTCTTCATAAAAGTTCATAAAGCATAAAGTGGGTACTAGATCATAACATCATAGTGCTTTTTAACTTATACCAACATACTGAATTAACCCACAACGTTCATCACGTCCGTTCAAACAGAACAGCCGCTCGGTTAACATGTCGAGAGCAGCGCAAAGACGAGTAAATGACTTTTACTGAGTACAGAACACCGAGCAGACAAAGACCCCAAAATATTGCGATAAGGAACAGAACAGGACAGACATTGTTCGACTCTGTGCCTTCTTTATACATGCTTTTGCACTAAGGTTAAAGAAAACTTCTTCACCAAAATGTTTTTTGCTTTCTTGAAAATGGGAGAGTTGAATAAATTTGCAGATTTTGTTTTACATTCTACAGAGCCTGAAAAGTGCTGACCATCTTCTGCCATGGGTCACTACATCTTGAAACTGTCCTTTGAATAACATTTATATTATCTACCGTCTAAAACACACCTTAGTCGTAGAACAGCATTTACATGTCATATAACACACATTTTCATATCATTGCGCTCATCGAACCTTTCTGCAAACCACTGGTTATCCCTGAATGAAACGACTCCATATAAAAAACCTTGAGACATTTACACCATTACCAAACAACTCAGTCGTCTCAAACCGTAGCTGGGGAGTAAAGGTGGGGTGACTGAGGGTGGGGCCCATAGGAAGTAATGTATATGTGCGTGTTTCTGTCAGTGTCTGTGCATGAATCTGTGTCTGCATCTTAGAGGAAGAAGCCTTTCACAATGCCATTAATTGAAAGAAACAAGTAACAGTCCTTGATGAAATCCCGCTCCGCTCCAAAGGAAGAAGTTATGAAGGAAGGTTAAGGAGAAAGAAATCACGCCGGTGAATAAAAGTAAATTACCGCCGCCTTAAAACTGTATGAACACAAGATATGCAAAATCAGATTACGTTAAACATCCTTGTAGTGCTTACTAACTGAGCTAGAGTATTTACATTTCTGTACGTGTCTCTATTTTACAGAACAGCATGAAGAAAAATAAAACAATTACTTCTCTTTAATTTTATTTGTGTTCCTTCGCCAGTTTTTTTAAAAAAGCAGTATTATTTCAAAATTTAACTTGGCACACTAAAATACTAAAATGAATCCCATGCAATTAATATACAACTAGTGAGTTTAATTAACATAAGTAAAATATTGTAAGTTACAGAAGGAAAAACAGAAGTAAATTAAAACGCCTGACAAGATATTTTAAATACTGAAATGCACCTGATTTCAAGTATAACAGGTTTCTTCAATTTAAAGATCTGCAACTTAATAAAGTCTGAATATATTATCTATGTCACTTTTCTATATTCATTTTCATACAGCTAGTTTTTGAGACTCGTTTACAGTCATATATATGTTATTGCATTGTTTTTGCATATCTTGTGGAATGCGCTTGCGCACCCACGTGCTTCCTCCTTGAACCCTGTGCGTAAGCGAGCGTGACACAGCGCGCGCCCACATCGCACCGGGCTACCATCATCTTTTAACACGCAAAGCCACAAAACGGTTCAGCCACTCGGTCATGGATGCCACTTAACCATAAATTATGGCACAACCTGCTTTGGAGGAAAAAAAAGATAATCAAAGAAACAGGATGGAGTGGTAGAGGATAATCCATCTGCATGGCACAAGGCAATATTCTTTGCATTTCTTTGTTTTGGGTGTGTGGGTTTCATCTTAATGTAAACATCTACCAGTTGCAACTCACTGAAATCATTGTGAAACAGTTGAAAAGCTGAGACACCATAGCCCCATCAAACACGTGGTGGTTGAAAAGAACCTAAAGAGAGATGTGGCATAAGGGAATTCTCTTACAGATTCAGAAGCCCATTGTGATAACATGGCCAGAATAGATCCAGACGGCATTGCAACAAGAGCATCACCGTGATGGTCTTGTTGCTGATAAGGAACGAATATAGAGTAAAGGACCCTGGACAAAAATCCCAAAGATAAGTCAAACGATAATGCAAACAATTCAATAGATGACCCTGAAATGACAGAAAACCGAACAATGTACTATACACCATAGTGCAACAGTTTGTGAAATGCCGACTACCTCAACCTTGTTGTAGAATTCCTTAAAAACAAAAAAAACAAGAGTTGCAGGTAAATTGGCACAGCAAAGAATAATCGTACAAATGAAAGTTTCACTCCTCTTTTACAAGCTGTACACAAATAGCAAAAAAGCCCCAAACTTAATCATAACAGCAAAGCAATTTTGTTTGTAATGTGACACTCGAGTATCATACTTGCATAATTGATCTGTACGTATGACTCACGAAATCTCTCTGGCACAATTCCATTGTTTTTGTGAACTTATACTGGTATACATATACATACAGTGCTGGACAAAGGTAAGAGAACACCCAACAGAAAAGTATAATAATAATAATGATAATATAGCCCTGTAAAATCATAAAATTTCTATTAAGTTCTATTAAAATAATGTGAATCGGGCGACTCTGCTAGTTCTAATGTGAGTGTCTGCCAACTCCAGTCCGAATTCAGTTCAGTGACAGGAAACAACATGAGTCAGTCAGGGTCGCGAGTCGCTCTCACATCACGCTCAGCTCAGCACTTCCTGCATGGCACATCTGACCGACCTCAGTAGTTCGCACTTCTTCTTTCTCTCTTTCTTTTTTTTCTCGAGAGGAACAATTAGGATGTTTAAGCAGCATTGTAGCAGTGGAAGCATGTTGGTTTGTTTTCCTGGTGTGTAAGTGGGTCACATCAAAATTACATCAGACTTTGGCTAACCTTACTTAACCTTTAGGCATATGTTTAACAGCAAGAAATATTCACCCACTCCAAATACAATTTGTTGCAGGGGAAAATAATAATAATAAATAAATAAATAAATAACAATATGAAAGGTGCATACAGATAGAAAGTTTCCCACTTAAATACAACACTAAATCCTGCGGCCACAGGCTGGTTACCTAACTTCTTAAATCTCCTAAATAAATCAAGCAAAAACTGATTAAGGTCAACAACCAAATTTGTGGAACGTAAAGTTAAACAAAACCATGAGAAATATAGGCTGGTCTCTAAATTTTGCACAACACTGCACGGGATAAATATACAACCTATGGTTTTGATTTTGATGCGAATGCGATTGGCTGCTCCGATTGGCTGCTCCGATTGGCTGCTCCGATTGGCTGCTCCGATTGGCTGCTCCGATTGGCTGCTCGAAGCCACGCACTTTCACTCAGGCAGTGAGGAGCGCAGAAGTGTTGGTCTCCAGCCTAGGTATCCTCCCCTCTTTCCCCCGGAACTAGACGTGGGCCAAGCCCAGGAGCAGCCTAAAGCTGCAGCCAAATCCACAAAACCAAGATGTCGACGGAAATGAAGATGGAATGAAAAGTCGAGGTACGTGGCAGCGGGTGGCGCTGTCCCTTAGGTCCAGACTTAGTTCTGCCCCCCTCCAATTCTTCCTGTGACAGACAGGAAGTGGCATGGGGCAACAGATGGCGACAGCGAAAAGAGAGCGGAGGCCAGGGTGAACACCGTGTCCTGCATGCCAGCTGTCTCTCCGTTGAAGTATCTCGTCATCTCCAACTTTTCTGTCTCCTCTGACCAGCGTCAGTTTTACTATCATTTTTCAAAAATGAATTGGTGCCCAAGGGTTGGAGAGGGAGGGGCAAATGACCATACCCTTTCCATGATCCCACCCTTCTACCCGGCCTCTGGATTCTCCTCCCTGTCTTGTTTCCTGTGCTGGTTACCAGCTCCAGCAGCTGGTTGGCCTGCAGTTTTCAGAACAAGACTGTATAGGGTGGGAAGAAAACGGACTCGCCTTCCTCCTTCTCCAGGAGCACGTATGTAAGACCAACGTCGGTGCCTTAACAGCCTGTAGAAACTGACCAGCACAAACTGTCTCCCAGGTGGGCTTGCTGTCCGGGACGCTTCTGCCTGGTGGCCAGAACAACAAGAGTCCAAACGAAACAAGACAAAGCAAAAACAAAATGAAACAGAATTATTTATCCCACCCCCCACCCTCTACTTATCAAGAGCAGAAAAACTGTGAGGCACTTTTGAAACACACCCGGAAACACACTCACACAAAAACCAGGAATCAAATCCCAAATCATAATAAAGAAATAATGGAACCCATTGAGCTGTTGGCCACCAAGATGCAGTCAAACCCAGCAGAAAGAGAGCGAGAGAGAGAGAGAGACCTCTGCATGGTTAATCCTACAAACTGGTGACGCAGTCCATGTCCTCGTCGTCCAAGAACCCAAAATCCCGCGACCGGGAGTCAGCCGCCATAGGACCCTCCCCTCCCTGCTCTTCCACCTCCTCCTCCCCCATAAGGTGGGCCCTAGGCTCCTCCCCCTTTTGTCCACTCATAGCCCCTGGGGGCCCCTCGGTCTGGACGGGCCGTTCTGTGCTGTGGTCCCTGCAGTGCATGAAGGGTAGGAGACTCCCGTTGGAGCTGGGCTGGCTGTTGCCGTTGAGGATGCTGTCCGCAGCACTCTCCATCTCCTCGATGGTCATGTCGCAGGCGTCGGCCAGCTCCTGTTTGGTCACCTCGATGAAGGAGGGGTCCTGTGCGTAGTGGCCAAGGCCCTCTGATATCAGCACCTGTAGGGGTGGCAAGATGACAGACACCAGCTCAGTGTCCACATCGACTTAACCGCAAGCCTTGCAAATCCTAGTGCATCACTTAATAAAATCTTTATCCATCACGAACTAATAAAGCAATTAAAGACATAACCACAGAATTGTAAACATGCACATTTAAATTTTAGGTTTTCCTCGGTGTTGCACTGCAATTCCCTTTCTGTTCCTTATTGAATGCATTTTGTACTGTAGATCCCGATACGAATGTCGCCACCCTGTGGTCCACTAATGTAAATACACTAATTCTTGTGTCAGTTGTCATTTATTGTGCTACTCTGTGCCCGGATGCTATGGGAACTGTATTCATATTTAAGAATGCCCAATTGGTGCTGTAATTTATTTCCAAATTCCATACTATTATTTCAAATACATACTTATATTTATCTGATTTTATATGCGAATTTAAACTTGAAATGACAATCTTAGTTTAATGTACACCACTTTACTGAAAGTTGTTAGATTGGTCTTAACAAGACCCACATCTGGGGACACCGCTGGGGAGATGCATCAAGAATGATTTGCACCCCGGTGTGTTTGCAGGCTAAATGGTGCGTCCCGTCACACCCACTGTGAATTTAACGCGCCACAGGCGATCTGCACATTTGTTTAGTGATCATGCTTTGCTGGGTCCCTTTCTCAGGTTTATTATGATTACTTATTTATTATTTTTGAGTCTGGGTTTATTATGTATGTATGTATGTATGTATGTATGTATGTATGTATGTATGTATGTATTATTATTATTATTATTATTATTATTATTATTATTATTATTATTATTATTATTATTATTATTATTATTATGGGGGCAGTATGCGGCTCAGTTGTTTAAGTTGCTGTGTCTGTGATCGGGAGGTTGCTAGTTCAAATCCCAGAGTCGGCACCATTGGGCCCCTGAGCAAGACCCTTACCCCCCCAAATTACTTCAGGGACTATTTGACCCTGCATTCAATTATGTATCGCTTTGGTTAAAGGCATCTGCTATATAAATACATTTTAATTGTAATTTTCAGCCATTTTAAATATTTGCTTATTCTATGGCTGCTGAGTGGTCACTGACCATGTCCACTAAGGGCGTGTTTACTAAACAGAGTAAGCAAGCACTTCAAGCAAGCTGTCAAAGAAGGAACAAGGGTACGAGGCTGAACAGGTGAGCAAGCGGCGCCCTTACCGCCTCCACCAGGCTGCCAGCGCTGCCGTGGCACAGCGACGTGGAGTCCCTGCCCACAGTGGGGGGCACAGTCAGGGAGGCGGGCCGCAGTGAGCGCCGGCTGGGCCGCACACCGTCACCGTCGTTGTACCACGGGCCGCAGTTCACCGAGGGCAGGCTGCTGTTGAGCTTCTCGTAGGAGCTGTCGGCCTCCAGGCGCAGGGCGGGCACGCGCTGGTACGCACCCCCCCGACCACCCCGCAGGCTGGGGCTGTCTGGGGGCGTGGAGCACAGCCGGCTGAAGAGCGTCGGGGAGTGGCTCCGTCGGAGGAGAGGGCTCAAGCCGGCCACAGCCAGGGCCTTTGAGAGCGTGGCGGGGGCGGGGTCAGAATAGGGCGGGTCCAAGATGCGGGGGGATCATACAAAAAGAGAGGAGTCACACAGAAGCAAAGAAAGTTGTGTGTAAATGCAGAATAACTAGAAACATTTTTTAAAAAGAGTAAATCCTCAGAACTACGAGATGAAATAGTTCTGTCTCATTTTGCTTTTCTAAAAACATTTATCTATTTGCTGCAGGTTACTAGTGGGTGGAGTGTGTGTTCCATACTATTTATTTAATGTAGTCCAGACACAAATAAAGATTGAAAAAACATCACCAGTTCAACCAAATTCTTCAGTCAGGCAGGGAGCCCAGCACTAATCATGTTTGCATTCATGAAGGAGCTGTATTGCAGCAGTAGCTTACAGCGCTGGCCAGCGCACAGACGAGCCAGACAGCAGGGACAGCAGATTTAACCAAAATAAAAAATACTTAAGAATTTCGAGGGGGTGTAAATCCAGAGGACACCGCCACCAAACCCTAACAGTCAATTAATCAGGGCCAGTTGGGTTTCATTATTCAAACAGCACGCAGACACTAGGCTGGTTTTGGGCGATCTTGTGTTTCCATGGTGACTGGTCCCCAGCATTCCCGCTGGCTGTGCTGTACTGAGGCTATACCTCCCTCAGACCAACAGACAGACCACGAGTCTGGATCCTGTGCTGTCACACTGACCATATCGATGAAAACCTTCCTTTGGAAAATGCCGTATCATCTGGGTCCTGATTAGCTATGTGTCACACAGCTGTTACGGGACTTTGAATTCATAAAGTACAACAGAAAGTGGGGAAGAATATAAAGCTGAACACAAACACGTGAATTCTGTAACATTATATTAATTTTGAGTTATAACACAAGCTTGTACTCAACAGAAGTGTAAAGTTCCTGTTCAGAAAGTACAAATACAGAACATGATTTAGTTTCAACCAACCAGTTGAGTACTCTGTGAATGTGACTCTTTATACTCAGCTGGTTGGTTGAAACAAGATCTTGGTCTGGATTTGTACTTCTTGAACCTGAACTTTCTCCACCTTTGGTACTCAATGCATTTTAACCAGGCTGACCCCCAGAATAAAGCTGGGGCAATAGCACACTTTCCAGCGTATAATATATACAAATTCATCTCTCGTGTAGTGTACTCTAGTATATAAGGAATTATTTTTCTTATATGCAGGTATTTCTAAAACTTTGAAAAATATATGGTCACATGATGCAAATTAAGCAAGGTTTTATTTTGAATTATAATCAACAAGGGGTATATGGAGGCAGAGGGTGAGAATGTACAGTAGTTTTCCTTCCCTACCCATGTGTCAGTTGTCATGTGATACACAGACAGCCTGCCTGCCTTTCAGAGCATGATTAAGCTTTATAAACGTGGGGTGTGTGTGTGTGTGTGTGTGTGTGTATGTGTGTGTGGATGCACCCACCTGATGGTGAACGAGGTGCAGGGGCAGTGCGGTCCTCTGGGAAACGTCCGCTCTTGCCTGCCGTTTAAGACACTCCAGGTGGAAGGAAGACCGTCGGGCTGTGAGGGGGGGCACACGTGTTGTTAGCTTAGCTTAGCCGCTGCTCACATTGAGAAAATACAGCGGGATGGGAGACAAGCAGCATTAAAGGGAATATAGTCTAAGAGCCGGGTGCAATGCACAGAGCGGCCAATAGAAGGGTGGTGGGAGGAAGGGGATTAGCCGGGGGGGGGTGTTAATACTGACTGGGGGGCTCCCACTCCAGAATCCAAGACCATTGTATTCCCCCAAATTGTGTCGGCCAAAGTTCAGATGACATTTCTGCCCCATTATACTAAAATCGGAACCCTTCCGGAATTTTGAAGGTCCAGGGTCTTACTCACAAAGGCACCCACGGGTCGGCGTAGGGGTAACCCAGGGGAAGTGATGTCAGCAGCAGGTCTCACCTAATGCAGTGGGACACAGGAAAGCCCTTCTGGGAGATGGCCAGGCGCGCCGGTCACTGACATCCTCACCTTCTTCCATGGGAGCCAGCTGCTTGCTCTCCTCATCCTGATATGCCAGCCTGCCACAGAGACACACGCACTCGCCATGAGGAGGACATAGCTAACCAACACGGACGTTCCACAATGAGCCAGACATCTGTGGGTGGCATGGGCATCGGCAACATTGCCTGCCGCCTCTTGGGGGTTAAGGTCCTGCCCTGTGTGTGGAATCTGGATGACCTCCCTCTGATATGCAGGATTCCCCTGGGTACTCCCCTTTCCTCCCGCTGTCCAACGATATGCAGTTATGTGAATTGGTGTCTCTAAATTGGACTGGCATCCCTTGTTGCAGTCTTCCAGGCTGGACAATGGGTAGATATCCAGCCTTTTTCCGAGATGCTAGCATCCTTTATAACACTCTTTTGGTGCTTTTCCACTGCCATGAAGAACTGAGCCATACCCAAGTCGTACTGTAAAGTGTTTTCCACTGTAAATTAAGCGAGCCGTACCCACTCTGGGCGATAAACTGAAGAAAAAAGGGCATATTCTATACATTACTCATCGCAATGTATTGGTGTAGTCTTGATAACTCTGAACCTGAACATTTCCAACCTCCTACTTAAAAAAGTATTGGAGAACAGCTGAAGGGAATGGATTCGTAATGTGAATTTATGCTAGCTAATGCTAATTCTACTAGCATTTGATGCTAACATAACATGGCATTCTCATAGATGTGCTAGCAGAATTAGCACATATTAAATGAAGACATACATGAACAGTGAACCCAGCAACACCTTTGCCAAGCTGACCTTTCTACAGTGGAAAATCAGAATGAGCTGAAACTGCGCTTCAACTATTGTTTCATCATGGTACAGGTCGGATATGTCCTGGTTCCTGTATGCCAGTGGAAAAGCGCCATTAATTTCAGGACACAGGCTCTGAATTCTGATATAAGTAGTTTTAGTACTCAGTCATCCACATGAAACTGACACAGATCATCAACTCTTATATGTCAAGATTTCATTCTTATTTATGTTTTTTTTTCACGATCAGGAATGAATGTATCACGCCATCCAGGGTGTCCCTTGCCTTGTGTTTTGTGTTACTGGATAAATGCTTATAGATGGATGGATGGCATGTACTGTACATGCATATGTGTGTCAATGAGCATATGTATCTGTACTGCTAGATGTAGTATGTGTGTTTTGAAATGTGACAGGTACATTTCAGCGGAGAGCATGCTCTGGTCGCTGTGGTACTCCCTCTCGTCCACGAAGCTCTCGTCGTATGTTTCATCGATGGACGCGTCCTCCCTACGAATGATGGGCAAGCGACTGTCGCTGGAGTCCGAGCTGTAGGAGAAACGAGGGGGTGTATTATGTGATTAGGCATGGGGGTGGGGAACGAAGAGCAATGATTCTAACCTACATCTACATCTACAGGCCGTAAGGGAACCGAGGAGCAGAGCCACCAAAGCCAGCCAAAGCACTGGGGATTTTTCACAGGAATGTCAATATACACTTGAATGAGACGGCCCACTTTCCCAGAGTCCTTTGCTCTGAAACAATGGCCCCTCTGAGAATAAGTGGCTAACACTGCTTCTAAGCATGTATGGGTGGATGTACCAGCTACCTCTACCCAGGGGTGCCCAGTCTCAGTTATGGACAGCCTCACAAGTACATGTTCCCCGAAATCTCTTCAGGATGGAACATCCAGGCACCAGTCACCTGTAGCTCAGACGACGGAGGCAGAAGGGTTGTCATAACTGTCTGTACTTACCAGGTGGCCCAGGCAGTGACGCGTAACACTGGGACACCCCTGCACAGTACTGATGGGGTCTTAAGTGGGACTACAGGGCACGCATGCAGCGAGCATATGCACACGCGCGGATAAGCGCAAACAGCACGGACCCCCCCTCCCCCCCGTCACCGTACCGCAAGATGAACACATACCGCAACAGGGTCTCATAGTAACGCATCCTGGTCATAGGGGGGGCGGGAGGAGGGGTGGGAGACAAAGGAGAGGCTGTTACTTTCTTTGGAGCACCAGCCTGAAGAAGTATGTAGGATGAGGAGGGGGGGTACCCGATGGTGCTCCGCCCTAGCCTGACAACGGCAGATGGATCTAAATACGCCACATGGATTTAAAATGATCTATCCAATCAAATGCACCGCATGGACTAAATCCTCAGAGGAAATTCTACAATGGGCTACAGATACATTTCCACCCAAGCAGCTGGACACTGCTGACCCTTTGAGATTGACCCAACTTATAACATTCCTGATTTAGAAAATCATTAAATCCCAGCACCTAAACTTGACCAATTCCATAGCTGACTGCCAGTCTCCCCCCAGCACACTGACTAAGTCGCTGCGTGCCTGACTGTGGTCTTCCCATTGCCTCTTAGTTAGTCCATTCTGCTTCTTGAGCAAAAGATGAACAGCACCACCAAAGTTCCGGCACTTTCACAGCCGGTTCATCCTCTTTTCAATGCAAATGGCTGTGATGCGGATTAATGACCCAAATCTCACTTCAAAACAAGAGAGAAATGAGATAAAGACCAACACTCCCCGCGCCATTTGTCATCCCATGAGGTCCTACAGAAAACCAGGCTCTTTTTAAGACAGGATCTAATGAAACATGTATAAAAGACATGGGCTTATAGTGCTAAAAATCTGGATGTGAGGGAGATGAGTGGGAGACAGCCAGAGTCTGTCTGGTGTTTGATTCACTTGGGAAGAGACCGTGAGCATGGTGACAGTGTGAGAATGAGGAAGAGGCGCTCACAGCAGGAGATGGGCTACCTCTTGGAAGGGAAGTGCCAGGAAGGCCGGGGTAGCAGCGCGGGCGTCACGGACTGCCCACGGTGCCCGTCGACGGTACTGATGGATGAGCCGGGGAAGCGGCCGATGTTGGTGTTGTTGGCGTTATTGACGTTGGCGTTGGAGCCAGATGAGGAGTAGCTGCTGGGCGTGAAGGTGGAGTCCACTAGCTTCTCATGGGACGGCGACTCGCCATCTCCGGGGCTGCCTGACTTGCTGAGGTGAAGGGGCCGCTGTGTGGTGAACGACTGTGGGAAGGTGTTGCGCCCGTCGCTCTGGTGGTAGTAGTTGACGTGGTTGCCGAAGAGGCCGCCCGCCCGCTAGACGGAGAGAGAGAAATGGCAAATACAGCATTGTTTGGTTATTCTGAGCTCATGGTCTAGGTCTGGGCACAGTGAAGCGTGTAGTGAAGCAGGACATTACCCTGAAGATGTCATCCTCCGAGGCGGCGCACACTGTCTCCTTCATGGCCTTCTCTAGCTCCTCCTCCACCGTCAGGTCCCCTGAGATAGCCCTGCGAATCTCCGGCCCCATGTCGTGAAGTGTCCGCAGCCCTGCCTGCAGGAATGGACACGGGCACAAAAATGTAGGCACACACTCACATGCAGGAACGCACACCAAGCCGACATACCAAATTCAGTGACTGTGGGCTAAATGTATCAAAAAGCGCTTAAAAGATAAATGTTACTTTAACAGCGCTGGTGCTAGGATGAAGGTCGATATGTCAGTAGTAGGATCTGGTGTGGGACTGTCAGTTCATACCTGAAGGGAGAGGGCGGTCTTTGGTGGCACTTTTGCCACCAGACCCTGCTCTTTGCGCTTCTTGAACTTTCTGAAATACTCCTGGATCAAGAAGGTGGCATAGAATTTCCCCACGGTGACCTCGTCATCTGTGGGATTAAAAGCAAACAGGACCCTGAGAATTTCAAAGCCTAAACTCACTGGACTTCACAGATCTCATCTTCTCTGTCTATGATCCTTGAGCTTGTCTGTCGGTGACTCCTGAGATCTGAACCTTGACTTTTTTGTGCACTGACCTCCTGCAGGCGGAACCACCTGGTCCAGCAGCTTCATGCTGGTTCTTTTCCAGATCTTCTTCACAATTGCCCGTAGCTCCTCATTTGCCTGCTCCAGATTACCTCGAAATATACAAGATCATAAGTACAGTGTCCTGCTGCGCTAACAGGAGTAGCAGCACTGGAAAATGCTAATCTGTGGAACTGGTTTTGTTCTGTTTGATCAGTAAATTCTTCAGTCATATGTTATCAACTTTTTAATCTTCCATGACTTAGCCAGCAGCTCTTGCAATCAGCTAGCAAGCGAAACACACAGTTAAACAGCTCCTGGTAAAGTCCCACTTAATGAAGACCCAGCGCCAGGTGACACGGGGAGAAGGGGCGACTGTGGGCTGGGATGTGAAACTAAGCCTTTAAGGTCCCCATACACCCACAGGTGTGGGAACACGCTGAAAGTCCGGGTACTGAAAGTCGCAATGACCAGTACACATTACTGAAGTTCTTGTGTATCATCTGTGGCTATCAGCAGTTAACAGTGGCAGTCATTTTGGAGAGATAATCGTAGAATCGCCTCTGAGCCACCGCGAGATAATTAACACAATTTTTTTTAATAATGCAAACTAGAAAAAAAGCATAAACAAGGAGGGAGTCAGGCATAACAATATATACATCGATATATGGCTGAATTATATGAGTTTAAAGAAGGACAAAATATATGACAGAAATGTTTTCATGTGTAGACAGGGGCGGATTAATGAACAGGCTTGCCTAGGCTGCAGCCCAGGGGCCCAGAGTGATCAGGGGACCCCTAGTGGCCGTCTAGTTTTAGAATTCTTTTTTAGTCATTTGGCCAATAGCCTTTGGCCATTTATTACATCTTAAAATCAGTTCCCAGTACCTTCTGTCTTGATGCGCAGTGCCGTCCTGACAAGGGCGAAAAGGGTGGCGTTGAACATAACCGTCCCGTCGCTGTTCAGTGGCATGTTCATGGACACCAGCCGCTGCGGGGGGCGGGGGGGTGGTGTCAGCAAGCCCCATTTCCGTTGTTTCAGGGCCATGTAATTCACCCACCACAAGACTATTGCAGAATGTCCTTCCCTCCCTGCTCACTTTCTTGTCCCTTTTCTTTTATATACACTGCATGTGTTTTTAAAGATTTTTTTTCTCATTTAGGGGGCAGCGTGCCTGTTTTTGGTCACACATAGTTTTTTACCATTACCTACTGTACCAGTCAAGAGTTTCGACACACCACGCTGCCTACAAAGGAGAGTGATAGTGTCGCATCACATGACCTGGCCACCTGACCTAATTCCAGTAGAGATGGTTTTGGAAGAGCTTGACCAGAGTGAAGGAAAAGCAGTCAATGAGTGCTCAGCCTGAGATGAAAAGCATCTCAGGAGGCCACCTCATGAAACTGGTGTAGAGGGGACAGTAGGGTCAGCCAGTCCGGCTTAAGGGCCTGGCTCAAGGGCCCAGTGGTGGCATCACTCTGCTGACCATGGGATTTGAACCGGCAACCTTCTGATTGACAACACATAGAGCTGCCCCCCAACAAATGATTTTTTTTGCTTAATACTTGCTCAGTGCATAATACTTTGCTCAGTGCATAATTATATATGTGTCATTTTATAGTTTTGATGTCTTTATTCTAAAACACAGAAGATAGTACAAAAACTTTTCTATGAGTAGGCGTGTCCAAACTTTTGACCGGTACTGTATCTGTAACGGTCCCTGTAAAATGTATCCCAGATTCTGTCATCTCAGGCCCTCTTCTCCCTCCTGCTGTATCCCTGCAAACAACCCCACACCCCAGGACTTCGCCCCCATTCCCTGTCACCTTGCAGGCCACACGGTGGGGGCACAGCTTGCCGAAGCCCAGAGGAGGCTGAATCCGCCGCAGCAGCGTCACCACATCCAGGTGTTTGATCCTCCCCCTGGAGGCGGGCGACACGTTAGCAGGAGGTTAGCGGGAGGCACACACCCGGCTGACATTGATGACATCATCGTCCATTAACAGGGCACCGCTGGTGATACAGGAGCCATACAGCAGGCATGGGGCCACCCCCCTGATCACCACGCCAATCATGCTTTCACCTATATGCGCATCATCGGTCTGTGCCAGCAGAGGGAAGGGGGTGGATATGAAAGGACTGGGGGGTAAAGGGTTCACTGACTTGGCCTCAGGGTCGTACTCGGCCCAGATCCTCTTGAACTCGTCAAGGTGGTGCGGGCCCAGAATGGACCAGTCTCGGGTCAGGTAGTCAAAGTTATCCATGATGACGGCCACAAACAGATTAATGATCTGTAGAAGGAAACGCAGTCGGCAGGGAATCGAGAGGAGCTGCTCACATTTTACTTTTGCTTTCTGTTTTGCAGCTTCATGGCAAAAAAAAATGTTAAGCCTAAAACAAGCTGAATTAAATGGAATCAGACTGGGGCAGTTAAAGGAACACAAGGTCGTTTGGAGAATTGGGCTGCCAGCCTGTTTGACAGGGTCTCACCAGGAAGGCACACAGCATGTAGAAGGTGACAAAGTAGATGATGGCGAAATGGCTGCCACAGTCGTCATTGGGCGTCCCAACCTCTGATCCATTCTCACAAGGTTTATTGGGGCTGCACGCAAGCATGATATCCTGCCAGGCCTCCCCTGTTGCACACCTGGTGGTGGGGGGGGGAGGGGGTACAGTTCACATGACCAGAGGCTTACAGCCACACACATTTGTTTCCTTTCCATTATAACTATCTGCCTTGTTCTACATGCACATATATAAAGACATTATTTTGTGTGTTACCTCTAATTCTGATCACAACATTGTTTTAATTATTTTTATAATAATTAAACCTACACCACATATTAAGGGCTCTATCCATAGCATGCTGGGAAGGATGCCATGAGACAGAGCTGAATAAGCTGAATCTTGATATAGTGTTATTGGCAGTCCATTGCACAGAGACAGCATGGTACCCTTAGAGATAAGCACCTGTACGCGGCTGCTTCGCTAAGGCGTTGCCGGGCAGCCCGCCAGGCTCACCTGAAAAGCAGCAGGACGGCCTGAGGGAACGTCTGGAAGTTGTTGTTGCGGTTGATCTGGCTGGTGTCCCGCAGGGCGATCTTACCAAACATCTGTAGCAGGTGTGTGGGATGAGAGAGAGAGAGAGAGGTGAGACTGGGCTGAGGACAAGAGAGATGCAACCATGTGATGGCTGAGCAGAGAAACAAAACCAGAGTCAAATATGAGAAACAGATCCCAAAAACTGCACTAAACTCTTAGGTAGTCAAAAGAATGTTTAAAACTCTTTATTTGGGTATTATGTGTATATTTGCTCGAGAAAAAAAAATATGTAAGAACAGAACATGTGCAATTTAACAGCAACATAAAAAAAAGTAACAAGAATTTCTCTTGTTCTCCAAAAAGTCTCTGATATCTTGCTGGATGGCTGGATGAACAGCGCTTCAGGTCCCAATCCTCTCCTCAGGGGCACCTCAGCCACTACATGTATTTATTACATTTCACCACCAGTTTACTTAAATAATTAAATTGGAAAAAAAAATCAATGAGATATTGATTAGTCATGCAAGGTGGACCAGTGGGCGAGTCAGAAAGTACATGGGTATATTGAACGGTTGCTGCAAATAATGGGGTCATTTTGGGACAGATTTTGAAATGGCTATGCCGACACACTATGATAAACAAAAAAAACATAGTTTTATACAAACATGAATATAATTCAAACATTATTTCCTTTGCCTGCCTAAGACTTTTGCACGGTACTGTAAGTATGTCCTTTCAGGGACTGATCTATGTTGAGCATGAAGTCTCACCTGCATTCCAATTACAGCATAGATAAAGAACAGCATCACGATTAACAGGGCTACATAAGGCAGGGCCTGCAGCGAGAGAAGAAGACAAACATGTGGATGTGCATCACATTTCATATGTGTTATACTGCAAGTCTCTGCCCGACCTTCTGTCCTTTCAGCAGCATCCTGGCAGCACACAAAGTCTTTTCACATTCAATATCTTAGCTCATTTCAAGCGATCAGCTCAAGAACAAACATATCACAATTAGGCAGCTATCAAATATATTTAATAAGAAAGATGTTTCTAGGCAAATATCTCACTGTGCTTTATGAGATAAAAGTTGAGTGAGTTTTGCCTTCCAAACATGCAGGTAATTTCTTAGAAGAGACAGATTTAATTACTTCTTTGTCCCTTTTAGTGTGTATTGGATACTGAGAGAGTGATGTTGCATCACTACCACTTTATTGGCTTGTGACTATCTGAGACGGTTTCGGCCGAAAGGCTTGTCTAGTGACTTGTCACTGAGGAAATGTGCCAAGCTGCCCTGTTGCATGCTGGGTACAGGGCGCAGCCTCACTTGAAAGGACTTGATGAAGGTCCAGAGCAGAGTCCGGATACCTTCACCCCGAGACAGCAGCTTCACCAGCCTCATGACACGGAAGAGCCGGAAAAATGTGATGGAGATCCTGGCATTGTCTTCTCCGTTTTGTGATACCTTTTGTTTAGGGACACATGCGTGCGCACACACACACACACACAAACATACACACACACACACACACACACACACACACACACACAAACACACATACAGAAACGCAAGCGCGTGTTGAGTTAGTAGATAATAATAAGAGAGGAATCATACTAAATTTCCCCAAACAAAATCCCACTTTAAACTCAGGAGAGAACCAGGCAAACATTATGTCTCTGGCGGCTTTGTAAAAAACAAAAAACAAGAAAGAAAAGAATACTAGTTGTTGCAATGCATTATTTTTTTCCCCACATAAAACACTGGTAGATGTCAGAATGCATTTGAGGCAACTTAGCTATGTACATGGCACGACAGCGCAAAGACCACACCACAGATATGTCAGGATGGGGGTGGGGGGAGTCTTGCGATTAGCAGTTAACGGGATTGGCTGTTAGACACTTATCTACTCAACTGCATTCAGACCCTGTGTGAATGGAAAGCCTCAAAACATTAAATATAATTCAAAATTGATTCCCAAATGTGCCTGAGTCCGTCCCATTTAAACAGCTTTATTTCAGCTTGTTTAATAACAATGAAAGTTGGAATCTTATCTCCTTAATTTGTATGACAATAACTTGTACAGATACCAGAATACCAGGACAGAAACACACAGAGAATCTGGATACACAACGCTTATAGCCAGGAGTACACAAATCATACAACAAAAACAATGCATTGAACTATTTTTTTCTTCTTTTTTTTAAGTATAGCCACCAGATTTGTTTAAAATGGAGGTGCCCGCTTCTCTGATAAAAAAAAAAAACCAGCAGAGGACAGTAGGGGGAACCACTGTGCCACAGAGACGGGGAAACCATGGCACAAACGACAGGACACCAGAGTAAAGGCGACACTGAATGGGACGGGGAGCCGGGGGGCAGCGGTGACAGGGACACAACAGCAACCAGAGAGCACAGGAAGTAGCCTACAGGACACCACAACTAATGGGCCCCATAGGGGCGGCATGCAGGACGTCTGACTGGGTACTGCTGGTGATGGGGACAGTGCTACAGCTCGAGATTCCGGGGGAGGGGTGCGGGGGATGGGGGAGGGTTAAATGAAGGTTACCGTCAGTCCGTACCATTGGTCTTACCATGGGGGATTGGGAAGACGAGGTGGAGTCAGCTGGCTTTAAAGAAAGGCAGACAGATCAAAGCTATAGTAGTGCAGACCTCCCAGAGAGAATGATGCTAGGCATGGCACTGGCCGGGCGGCCCTCATCGGGCACGCACCGGTATTGGTGGGTGGGATGGAGGTGGGAGATGGTTCAGAGGAGTCGGCTCATGATTGGTCGGGCAGGTCTGAGTGGGAGACGAACGAAACCACTGCAGTTCCTGTCTGTCGGGGCAATGGCTTCACGGTCAGGGACAAGTATGCGGGACTAAGCGTTTGAAGAACGCGAGGGGAGGGCCACTCCCACCTGTTATTTTTTATACTGAATGATGTCAAGATCAAGTATGAGGAGGTGGGGGGGGATGCTTCTAATGTATGTCTTTTGGATACATGCTTGGGACTTTGAAGGAGGGCGGATCTGGACTA
>JAODKC010000064.1:24005947-24029368 GCA_026777985.1 Mormyrops attenuatus
CCCCCCCCCCCCCCCCCCCCCCCCCCCCCCCCCCCCCCCCCCCCCCCCCGCCCCCCCCCCCCCCCCCCCCCCGGCCCGGCACCGCCGGCGCGCCCCGGGGACGTCAACTTGTGAGACCTCGGAGAAGTTGAGCTGGAAGATGGGAAGGTGGGTTTGAGAGGCAGGGTACATAGAGAAAGAGGCTCAGCTATAGCGATCTCTGTCTTTCTGCCAGGGCTGCCACAGTTAACTTGTATGGGTGGCGGTGGGGGGGGCCGTTGGTTAGAGGTGCATGGTCCCTGGAAAGGGAGCCATCCACATTCCTTCCCCTCGACCCCAAACGCATACTGGAGGGTCACAGTATACAGGAGTGGAGATCGACCTTGCTGTGTGGGATCGCAAGACTTTGGGACTGCTGGAGTACATTCTTTCTTATAGGGCTTTGAGGACCTATTACCAATTATGTCCTCTCCTAAAGCTCTAGTCTCTGAAGAAAGGCTCAATGGTTCCTTTAAGGCAGTGTTTCTCAACCCAGTCCTCGAGGACCACCAACCAGTCCACAGTTTTGCTCCCAGAACACCTGTGCCAGGTATTTGGTGTTTTTGATTGGCTAGGAAGTGGGAGGGAGCAGAAATTTGGACTGTCTGAAGGTCCGCGAGGGCTGGGTTGAGAAACACAGTGTGAAGGACGGGGGACAGAAGTGATGGCAATGTGGAGTTTAGAGTTTGGAGCACAATATCACTGCCAAACTGCAGTCTTAAAGGACTGATACAATCTGACATGTAGACATGGGCAGAGAAAATAACTGTGGCATAGTTGTAAGTTGTATGTATATATATGTGTGTGTGTGTGTGTGTGTATTAGGTTTATATTACATTGTGGGGACCACATGTTCAGGTCCCCACAAAGATCTGTGAATGCAATCAAAAAACTAAAAATGCCAAAAGTCTCGTATTTTGTTTGGGTACTTATGGCTAAGGTTAGGGCTGGGTAGGGGTTAAGGGTGTCATTGTTGGGATTAGAGTTTTCCCCCTAGAAATGAATGGAGAGTCCTCACAAAGACATAATTACAAGCCTGTGTGTGTGTAGGGCTTTAAGCCTGGGTGAGTTGGGGGTTTAGCAGTTACGTGGGCAATATCACCATTCCACCGGTATTTGCACACAAAGCTACTGCAGCACAGTGGCAGCATAGAGCAGCCATGACACCCATCAACCTTCCAAAGCCCAGCTGCAGTGGTTTTGTTGCCCTAATTGAACATTATGATGCAGGGCTCAGATTGTGTTACTGCTTTAAATGAATCATACAGGAGAAAGCCAGATATTATAAGGGTGCAACTACTAGTTTCTTCACAGATAAGGAAAATATAGCTAGAATACATTATGCTCCATAATATCCAGAAATATTGCTGTGGATTTTATCCCAGTCTACACATTCCAGTTACCTTGGTAACCCAGGAGTCGCTATTGTAGGCCTGGTGTCCAGTGTTTGTTGCCACAGCCACTGCTGCCATGGAAACGTCTTGCCATTTGACAGCAACGACAACTTCCTTCCTTAAGCCGACTCAGAGCTTTATGAATTATATGATCAAGTTATCCAACCCAGACAAAAATAATAAAGCTAATACTAATTAGCCAGTATTCTATGTATAAAAATGGTGACACTTTGCAACACCTTTCCCCAACCTAGGGACAATGTGGACTTACCTACAGGACATCTAATGCATGGCTATGAAATATCGGGCTGCTTGACATCGGAGGCCAATGAAGTAACGAGAACCACAGTACATGTTTACCCAGGTCTGTGGTATTTGCCGTGTTAATTAACTGCTGCACTGTATGTCGACAGTTAACCTGGGTTACCAGTTTGTATCTGGGCGGACAGGTATCACATCCAAAGAGATGACAGAGAGAGAGGAACATCCATAAAAAATAGCAGTGCACTGATTTCAGATCAGACAGAAATGGTTCGGCATTCAGGGAAAATGCAGAATGGAATTATCAGCAAGACACTAGAACTGGCATACGCTTCGTTTTATCTTCTAGCTTCATAATAACAAACAAACAAACAAACAAACAAAAAAAAAACATATTTTAAGAAGCATCTGCTGGTCAATATAGTAGGCCGGATTTAGGAACTAGAATACTGGCAGAAATGTAGGACCAAAACTCTGGGAATTTAAATCTGGGAGAGCAAGTAAGAAGGTCCGATATATGCCCGTTTTCGGTAAAAGTGGGGCATTTGTGTCTATGTCTATTAATTGGCTTTATTGTTATTGGAGTTAATCTGGTTACCGCAGGCCGAAGTGCAGAGGGTTTCTTAAAAGCTCAACTCAAACACAAGGTGGCCAAACGACTAAAGGTCGATAGAATAAGAGGAGGAAATCAAGGTCATGCCTAGATTGAAACGTAAACCAAACCAAACCGAAAATAATAAATCATCATAAAGGAGAACAAACTCAGGCTCAAACCAATGTTAGTGCAGAGTCAGACAACTGTATAGCAGAGGAAGGTATATATTTCTGGCCTGTGCAGGTACTAAACATGGAGGTGGTCATTCATAAAGGCCTTGGTGAATGTCCCTTCATCAAATATAGCATCACTTTCAAAGACGGAAAATCATACTGCGCTGCCTCTGTGGAGCTGCCACTAGCTCACGTGAAACACCGGCAGAAACGATGTCATCGGGTAGCTCTGCTCAGCAGATATGGTCATAGTGAAGCAAGGAAGGAAGGCAAAGGAACAGAAAAGGAAGCTACATTTCAGGCAAAGCTATAAATATGAGGAGTGATTCTTCATTAAAGAATGTTGGGTTTTTATCGGAAATCTGTACAATTGTCTCCTACATCGGAGGACTGAACATGAATAAATATTCTTATGCAACTAGTACCAGACGGACATAGTTAGTACTGCGTTCCAGCCAATAAGTAATGGTGGATATATGATAATAATATGTGAAAACATGTCGATCAAAGGAAGTGACTGAAAACATATTGAAACACTTAATTATGATCAGTTTAACAGCAGAATCCCTAAGTGAGGGATTAGCTTTAAATGCATGTTTGTCCACTTGCCATCGCAGCACTGTCTTTATAAGGGAATGGTCGCTATTCTGTTACAGAGTTAAAAGACTTATGAATCACTCCACACTGTGCACGATATTTTATTGAACCAAAACTGATATTTCTAAGTCCATCTGCCCAACATGCGGAATTACCTACCAATAGAGGCACCAAAAATCTGATTTTTTTATATTATAATGTGCTTTAAATATTATTTTTTTAAATCACAGCAGCCAATATTGGCTAAATAATTAAACTGAACTCAAAACTAGCATTCAGGGACATTAAAAACGGATAGATATATATTCTAAACAGACTAATTGGTAACATTCCCAAATAATCAAAGCTGAGTTGTAAAAAATCTTTAGTTCTTAATATTAATTCATTAAAAATGTGTTTGTAAACACTTGTACGTTATATAAGTACATAAGTATATAAGCAACCTCAGTATGCCTGAATATATCACCCTCATTTTCTTACTATACAGTGTCGTTCATGCCACAGGGAAGAGTGTATCCCTTCTTAAATAATATGTATGTAAGGAAAATAAAATTAGAAAAGAAAGAAATTAAAGGTTAAGATAATGCAACCGTTGAGATCCTACGGATACTCAGACAGACATAGTGAGAAGCAGGCAGGATCACAGAAAGGTGAGCTACTTACGTTAACCTCAGTGATAGCTATATCGACAATGCTACCCACAACTATTAAGGCGTCAAATGTGTTCCATGCATCAACAAAATAATGCTGCAAAGGGTGAAAGAACAAACAAAACAACAAAAACGAAAGAAAGTCAAACAAAACAAAAGGAGAGAAGAGAAAAATAAGAAAGAAAAGTGTTATACACAAACTTTTTTGTAACAATAAAAAAGGGACTGAAAATTAAAATTAAACAGTGACTGAAAATAAACGGAAAGAAAATCCGAAAATAGACCAGGAGAACGGTGATCAGTCATGCGCGTCGACGGCTTGGACACCACCAACGAAAATATCAGGAAAGTAACAGTTTGAGCAATGTCCTGGTAGGTGGGCTCCTTCGGTTAGTGATAGCATGTTCCGTTAGTCACGTCAAAACCTCCACACACGACACAGCCTGTCACGTAAACAGTTTTGCTCTCTCTCTCTCTCTCTCTCTTTCTCCCACTGCCCCAAGGTCCCTGTAGGTTCTACCTTTGAAAAACCCCTCTACCCACACTCAAAGTCTCCACCAGAGCAGAGGGACACAGCAGAAGCACCCTGTCCGCCGTGTGTGATAGGAACCTGAAGGGGATAATGGTCTTTTTGGATGGGAGGCTGAGGGACATGGGAAACCGGAAGAGGAAGAACAGGTTACAGATGAGAAGAGGACAGCACAGGGTACAGGACAGCATGGCAGAGAAGGGGCAAGGAGACAAGGAGCTGCGATGGAGAAAGAGAGGAGGACAGAGTGACTGCTGGGAGTAGTGACGGTATACTCACATTGATCTCACTCAGAATGACGTCTATTATGCTGCCAATTACGATGAGGAAGTCAAAAACATTCCAAGGATCACTAAAGTAACCCTATACAGGATGGAGGGGGTAGGTGAGGGGGGGTAGAAAGGCAAGTTAGACAGGCGTCATTAAATGCGAAAGCGCTTTTAACCGTTAACTTGTTTCTCACAAAAGGGCTGGGGCAATTTCTCTCAAAAGAGTCTGTCTCTTTGTAACAATGGAGGGGTTTTGCTGGGTAATTTTACTCCTGAAAGGGAAGAGAATAGCAGTTAATGGAGTCTAAACATGTCAGCCTCAAGGACTGCTTACTGTAATCCAGTGGAAGTAAAAAAGAAGAGAGGCAAAGGGCAACGTATTTAGTCTTCTTTGGCTGCTTACAGATGTTACTGTTACTGATAGGAGTTTTAAAGTAAAGTCTGGACTTCACCAAAGGCTTAAGCAGCATACTGTGAATCGTGAATCACAAGTGGGACAAGTACTTATATATTTGGGGGAAGAGGTGGGAGCTGGTTTTAAAGAGACAGCATTCTTTGATCGGCCTTGATTAATCGTTTTATCCACATACTGTGTTAAAGGTATTTTGTCTTGAGGTTTTATTTTGGTTTAATGGATTTGAAACACTGCTTGATGCATATGCAGACATGATAAATGTACTCAGCATGGGTTTCCATCTCTGCCAAACCCATGGATCACAGCATCAAAGCCTGGGCATGGAATGTTTAGGGAGACCCCTGGCTGGTGACATCGCTGCTTCGCCAGAGAGGATTCTGGGAATTATGTACTTCCTGTTTAAAGGCCAATGAGCGGCTAAGCAGAGTACAGCAGTGCACAAGAGACTTTGCTCTATATCCCTGGTAAAAGGACAGCGGTGTGGTAGCGGGCGGGAGGGGGATGTTACGTGTTAAGTTGGGATGTATCGAAGAATAAATACTTCAGTACATAAATGCAAACTTAAGGTTTCATCTGTATGGAAACAAAGGCCATGTACCAATGTGTATTATCACATGGTTTCTTATCTAGACAGTAAACATTGTCACATATCTATACCATCCATATCATGTACCATAAGCATACAATTTCAACAAATTTTAATAAAAAGAATCTCCTCCTGTTGCTTTTGAACTAGATCATAATATATCATGATGTTATAGATCACATCAAACGGTGTTAAATTTCTGGAAAAAACTGTTGTATTGTGTCCACCCGCCCCCACCACAATCATTTATAGCCCTGGACCTGCTCCCCTAGGCTGCACTAAGATCCAACATTGAGGCATGAGGGGAAGGTGGGGATGGAACCAGTGGAAGTGGGCGAGGGAACGCCATTGAGGCAGGCCACTCCTTTCCAGTGGTTGATAATGATCTTTCAGGGTGATGAAAGAGGTGAGCGAACACCCTCCAGTGGTGGACGTGATGGTAAAATATTGAAGACCGGACAGTGTCCATTACTTAGACCCATGGACGACATTAAGACTAACAATAAGTAAACATTAACAAATACATAGATAAAAATGAGAGAGAAAGAGAGCATGAGGACGATGCTGACACTCACTGAGAGCCACACCTGCTTATTAACCCTGATGGTCACTTGTGTCTCGAGTTTTACATTGTTATTTGCCGTGGCATTTCATTGTTAACATTGTTAAGAAAGACACTGTAGAGGAAAAAGAACATTAAGGTGAGAGAGAAATAGATTAAAAGGAAGAGGGTATAGCATCAGAGATGTCATATTAATCCACAGACTGAGAAGGGAGAAGAAGAAAGGCAAGACAATATGACTATCACACAGCGCCCCCTACATGCTGGGGGAATCTCTGCTTGAGTTTCCTTACGGAGTCTGCAATCCAGAAGCAAGCAAGGTGGTTACTGGTGTATGATTTCAGAGGGGAAAGGGGTGCAGGTGGAGAAATGCTACCAGAAAAGGAAAAAAAAGATACAAAATGATATTAGGAAAGAAAGAAAAGAGAAAAGGAAAAACAAAGCACCTTGGGAGAAAGATGAGACCGTCTTTCAACTTTTTTTTTTAATACAGATGTCAGAAAAGGAATCACAGACTGCCATGAATAAAAAGGTTAGTCACCCAAAAAGAGAAGACAAGAGTAGTACTTTTAAAACTCTCGTGAGAAAGCGCATGGTCCTAAATGCTCCTAGTCTGCACTTTAGAATGAGGCTGATACACACAAATCTGCTGAGGCCCCAGGGACACGGAACCAACGGGGTTCTGTCCATGGGAGCCACCACAGAAGTGCTGTGGGATGAAAACATGGTGTCACCTTAAAATCCCCCAAACCCTCAGTGCCAGGGTCTGTTTGGATGAGGCGGAAGAGGGAAACACCAGGGAAAGCTGCTCGGGCGTCTTGCCACACAATTCATTCAATTATTATTTCATTGCACTTTACCCTAGAATGCAAGACCTAGCAAAGCATTAGGGGAAAGCCAGAATAATTAGAAATAAAATCTGCCCAGATGTATCACTCTCCTATCTTTAATATGAATGACCTTGTCTCTATTGCTAGCCAACACGCCGTCGACCCGGAACATTCTGTGGCCATGGCTGTGGGATTAATGGCACTGGCCATGCAGAGGCTAAATTAGCACCGGGGATAAAATGTACCCCTTAAACAATCGTCATGCCTGTTAGTCATAGTGGTTATTAGCAATTAGTTCATTAGCAGAAGATTACATCAAAATGAACTGTACTTTTCCATTGCGTGAGCACACTAATATGGATTGTAATTCTATCAGTGCGTCCTTTGATAGTTATTTCTGCGGGCAGGCGCTGGAACTGAGATATAACAGAATTGTTTTTTCTAGCTGCTCATGAGAGCAACATGGCGGCGATAATTTATAGCAAAACCTTTGGTTTCTGTGTCAGCAGCTGCAGCAAACAAGGACTGCATGTTGTCATGAGGTGTAACTTGGGTTTTTTGCTGAAATTATCCACATTGTAAGAGCTGCTCTGTAGCAGGGACTAAACTGCCTGCAAGCTCCTCGTATGGGTATAAGGGATGAGTTTGAAGGTTATGGGACAGTCCCATGACTGGGACTCACCATGACTGGGACCCACCGCCACTGGCTACAGAGCAGTCATCCCCAAAAGCCAGGAGTCACCAGCACATGTCAGTCCCCTAGGAGCCATCTTTGTGGTCTATTTGAGGAAGCCACTTATTACAAGCCATGTTAGTGCTTAAAAACAGACCGAATGACAACCTTCACAGACTGTGTCACAAACAGACGAAACTGTGCCGCGAAAAAAAAGAAGGGTAAACGGTGTCAGTAATATTTCTTTGGCTGGGAAGAGACACACACAGGGGACAAAGACTCATAGAAAATCATAAGAGAACCAATGAAATAATTCATTACTTTCACAATTAAAGATATGGTCAGATAAACTATAATCGTCAGGCAACCCCTGGACAAACCCTCTTTTCCTTCAGATAAGACGTTTGCCATTATTATCTCAAAGGTTAAATTTACAAATTGTGATTTAGCATGGTTTCTGATTAACAGGACATTGTAACAAATTAATTATGCTTGTCAGGACCAACAACATAAACATTATCTTGAATACTTTCATTTATTAGAAAACTTCATGTAAGCAAAAGAACTAATATGAAGGAGTACTGTTAAAAGTGTTACTAAGCAAACAAATCTGTCCTTCCTAAAGGTAAAAAAGCAGTTTGGAAGTAAAAAAAGACACCGCACTCAACATCCTTATGAGGGCTCTGGGGTCAGAATGTGGAGGTTCTACGTACCCGAGGCTTAAAGGCGATGAGCTTGAGAATCATCTCCACGGTGAACAGGCCAGTGAAAAGCATGTTCAGCACATTCATGGCCTTGTTGAAGGAGGGGGACTGGCCATGGTGCTGGGGGAGAGCCAAGCACACAGACAGGAAGAGAATGCTTTAATCGGCACCAGACACCTCACACCCTCTCTGAATCGATTAGTGCAGCTATTCACTGTACTACAGCTGCAGTTTCGGGGGTTCACGTATACGTTAACGTTCATACAATATTTGCGCAATCCTTCCCCACCGATCAGGTGATTACCTATATTTCATTGTCTTAATGTCCATGTCTTAAAATGTCATGTTCATATTATGTTTATATGACTCAGAATTTATATTCTGCTTATTACTTATTTGCAGGAGCAATGAGAAAATGTAGAACATCATATATATATATGACGCTGACAATAAAAGACACTTTGACATGTGAAAAAACCTTGAGTAAATGGTGACATTAAGCTACACTTGCTCAATGCTGACGGAAGGTCAAAGAACATCCCATTTGCATTACTGTAATGGCTTATGGCTGCACACACGGGCCAAATGAAGGAGCACGGAGCTGTCTGAGAGCAGAACTGCAGCTCAGTGTTTCTCAAACCAGTCCTCAGGGACATTCAAATAGTCCAGGTTACCCCCTAGGGAGCAAAAATGCAGACTGTCCGGCAGGGAGCTGGGGGGCGGCAAAAACGTGGACCGTCTGGAGGTCCCAGAGGACCAGGTTGAGAAACACTGCTGTAGCTAATATTGCGAGTGACAGCTGAGCTGACTCACCTGCATGGCCAGGCAGATGGTGTTGAGCAGAATGAGGACGAACATCAGATACTCGAAGTAGGTGGAGTTCACCACGTACCACACCTTGTACTGATATGGGTTCTTCGGGATGTACCTCCGCAGTGGGCGGGCTTTGAGTGCATATTCCACACATTGGCGCTGGGTCCATGGGAAAGACGCGCATGCACACAGACACGCACCCGAGGGAACGCACGCACGCACACACGGAAGAACACGCATCAATGTCTGATGCACACTGGAGTTCCCAAAAAAGCAAACAAGACCATTTTACCATCTCCCATACCCAAAAAATCAGATTAAGTTTTACATCTTATCGGTAAACCACATTAAGAATCATAGATGGAATCTTGTGATAACAACTGAATAGCCACTATTAGCAGTGTTATTAAAGCAAACAAACTAAGCACTGGGGTGCACCCTTTCCGTTAAGCCCCTCAATCCTGCTACCGGCATGACCCACTGGTGCCTAACCTGGTTCTTGTCCAGTTCACAGTTCTTGTATTCCTGCTCCCCTTGCTCCTGGAAGGTGACAATGACGAAACCGACGAAGATGTTCATCATGAAGAAGGCAATGATGATGATGTAGATGATGAAGAAGATGGAGATCACCACGCGGTAGTTGTAGATCGGCCCAATGTCTTCTGCATGGGAGTCTATGGCCCGGTAAAGCAGCCTGTGGTGAAGCAAGGAGATACGGCACAGTGAAGCAGGGCTTTACTGCACCTGAACTGGAGTTAGAAGGTTTTTAGAGGGACACATAACTTGGGGGCTTGGGGGTGTTGTGCTCTGGGAGGGACTTGTGGTGTTCCTGGTGCAAAATAAGTCACTTTTAAAGGGTTTTTCTAAAGGAGGAACAGGGCACCTCAATCTAATTGACCTGGACTTCTCATACGATTCTGGAAGCTCCAGCGAGTTCCATTGCAGTTGACCACTTGTAGGCCCTTGGTGACCATACTTTGGGCCAGGAAGGTGAATACGTTTTTCTTCATATGTCAGGCAGAGGTGAAATCATCATTATCTGTGAGAAGAGGCACAGATGACTTCATATACCCTGGCCAGCCTTCGAAGGTCGAGACTGCAAACAGCGCCATCATCCCCTGGAGCACGTCGTCGAAGTTGAACTCGCTGTTCTCCCAGATCCTCGTCGCCTTCTCCGGTTTGGCCACGTCCCCGTCCTTGTAGAGGATGTAGGTACCCCTGTGAGGAAGCATATTCACGCATTAACCAGAGAAACCTGCTTAGTGTTCCATTTACTGTCACGCGCATACAGAAGCATAGATACAGAGGAACCGATATTCAAGTGAGCGGAGATAGGAGAAATGCAGGCAGGCAGAAAGACTCACTTGCATTCCCCTTCTGTTTGTTTGGAATTGTCGGTGCAGCTGTAGAACTTGCCCTGGTGATGGGACAGTGCATTTATCAGTCTCAGGAACATGCGACTGTATTTATCAATGCCAGAGATGTGACAGTACAGCAGACAGGGGGCGTCCGGGTTGCGAACAGGGCCAAAGCCTCAGCTACCACCTTGAAGAGCTGCACTCCAATGCAGGCAAACATGAACTGCAGGAGCGAGGTGACGATGACTATGTTCCCAATGGTGCGGATCGCCACGAAGACACACTGGACCACGTGCTGAAGAGATGGAGAAAGAGAACTGTCGGCATGAAGGAGACACAGGTGAGGTTAACCTCTCTTGGGGGGTGGGGGGGTGCTGGGGATGGATCAGGGAAGATGCTGACCTTCAGGCCCTTGGCTCGATTAATGGCCCTTAAAGGCCTCAGCACCCGCAGCACCCTGAGGATCTTCACTACATTAATGGCACTTGACCTGAACATGGGGTAGAAATAAGCGGTTTGCAAAGGTTAGAAAAACATCTTTTATATGACACAATTGGTAGATAATAGATGAAAGTATAGATGCTCGAGAGAAAGTGAGAGAAATAAATATTACACAAACGATTCAATGATGAATCAACAAAGAAAATCTCTGTGTAAAAGCTGCCATTTGAGAATGACCAGGTGTTGAGCGCTTGAGACTGAATCATTCTGGGAAATGAAGGAAGGTAGTAATTTAACGTTAGATCTGCACAAGATCTACACTGTGTTCTATCAGGTATGAGCATATGGGGTCATCACAGCACTCAGATCTTGCCGTGAATCTCAAGACTCCAAACCAAGGAAAACAATATCCTCACAGCTTATTCCACTGTGAGGACAGCACAGACACACTCCCCAGAAGCGGGCGATGAGCTAAAGAAGGGCACTCACTGAATCCCAGAGGAGATGAGGGACACACTGACCACCACCAGGTCCAGGATGTTGAAGTAGTTGCGGCAGAAGGAGCCTTTGTGAAGGAAGGCCCCGTAGGCTGTCATCTACAAACACAAGAGGGAACCAGCAAGGTCTAACAAAAGGGGAACGGATATGTACATCTCCAACCACACCTGCAAGCCAGTGCCTGGCCTTTGTAAGAGAGAGAGTACATATCTTTGCCGTCCAAGGCAACGTAATCAGTTCACTAATGAGTCCTGGGGGTTCAGGTGTCAATCTGGCACACATTAAATTGCATCGGACACTCTGCAGGACCTCAGTTGGGTCCTCACTGCTGTGGGATCACACTTAAAAGAAGGATATTGAGCAGAGAATGCAAAGCCATATAGGAAATTGCATCGTACCTTCAGTATGATTTCGATGGTAAACAGTCCCGTGAAGACATAATCAGCGTAGCCTAGTATCTGAGTGAGAGACACCAAGGTATCAGTGCAGAGTTCAAACAACATTGTCTTTAAACTAAATTTGACAACCGTAGGAATTCCAAAGCTAAAGAAAAACCATAACTATTGTGATATGCCACTTTGTTCAGTTACCATGGACAATTGGTTTTTATATTGCAGAAATATTCTTACAGTCGACAGGTAATTATAAAACCTAATGAACTAGACAAGGCAAGTTTTCAACAGCAAAAATGCTTAATTGCTTGAAATCTGTCTGTCACTGATTACAGAAGTTATTTGCTTCATTGGTTCCCTCTGCGCTGTCGTGTCAGAGTGCTGTAATAACACGCATTTAAATGTGAACAGGCGAGAACCAGAGTGAGTGGAATCTGTGCGTGAACCTGATTCCTAAAGGAGTCGTTCTTCACGGGGTCTTCCGCAGCCAGCGAAATGCTGCTCAGCAGAATGAAGAAGAGGATGAGGTTGGTGAAGATGTTGTGGTTGACAATCTTGTGGCACAGTACCCTGAACCTTAGGGAGAGACAGGAAAGGCATTAGGAAAGGCGTGAACAGGATCACTTGACACGTGCAAACAATGCCTCATCGAAGTCAGTAATGGTAATTAGAACGTAAAGCCTGAAGTGTTCTTGAAAGCAGACAAGGGTTTTTTCTGATTCCTCTCTCTATCACTGACATCTAACTGCGGCCAAGCTCTTAAATGATCCACATTTTACATTGCCTATGGCCAGGCCTCTTAGTCAACCCGACTTCAGTATGGCTTACTTGTTCGTGTGGCTAAAGATGAAGAAGGCTCGAGCCTCAGGCATGGGCACTGCCTTCTCCTTCAGCTGGATGTCCGACAGTGGCCGGGGGCGGGGTCCCACCGGCATCTCTGGCTCTTCATCATCTTCATCACCTAAAATGACAGGCAGATATCCGTATAATAGACAGGGAACTGAAAATATGGAAATATAAACGATTGGCATTATGAAACAGTACCAAATACAAACAGAATTTATGCAAAACCCTCTATACATAAATTATGTCACAATGATTTCCTATTCAAATGACTGGAATAAAACTTCCTTTGATTTACCTGGAAAATCGTTAGCGGGATAAGGGTTCTTCTCCTCATTCTCATCACCTTGGTATTCATCTATGATGATCTGAAAATCCAGGCACATGCCAATACAGCAACCTCAAAGCTGTCATTGCTACTTGCATCAAAATTTTCATAATACTTGTACCAGAAAAGCAGCCAGAAACAAGAGAAAAGTCAACTGTTTTGTCAAACGCGTGTGGGCTGAGAGAAAAAAACAGATTCATGTGATAAATGTCAACGAGAAAATCCTTTTATCAAAATATTAAAGGAATCTTTCTCGAGCTGATTAATTGTTATGAATGTTATTGCTTCCCTGGAGGACAAAAGAAATTATATAAATCCTGCCCGTCGTCTGCCCACACTCACCTTGGTGGCAGTGGGTGTCTCTCCGTCTGAAGTGATGGATTTCAGCTCAATCTTCTCCTCCTTATGCTCTTCCTCAATCGCTTGCTTTTCATTTTCTGGCCGCTTTTCTGGGCTGGCAGTTCTTTGCGTGACAAAAGGAGCAACGACAATAAAGGACGTTTTTGAATAAAGATACGGGCGCCACCCATATCTTTATTACACAGGAGTTTACCTGCATTCCTGTTACATACCTTTTAAAAGATTCAGTGGCCACTTAATTAGGCTAGAACCCATTTTTGCCTCCAGAATCGCTTCTAGGGTAGTCATTCAGAGAAGCCCATACTGCACACTCCTGTTGTACTGAGCTGTTCTTTGCACTTGTGGCTTTCCTGTTCGTTTTAACGAGAGTTTGGATATTCTCCTGCGACCTCTCTCATTAACAAGGTGTTTTCGCCCACAGACTGGATGTTTTGTGTTTATCGCACCATCCTCTGTAAACTCTGCACGCTATAGTGTGTGAAAATCCCAGGAGGGAGGCTGTTTCTGAGATGCCGGAACCACCACGTCTGGCACCAACTATCACACCACGTTCAAGATCTCGTGGGTCATGTATCTTAGTCAATCTAATGCTCAGTCAAACAGAAACTAAACCGCTTGACTTTGTATGCATTCAGCCACTTGATTCACTGTTTGGAGGAACAGGGTCAGGAGCAGAAGCAGGAGCAGGAGCAGGAACAGGAACAGGAGCATGACCAGGACCAGGACCAGGACCAGGATCAGCATCAAGATCAAACTGCTTTTCTGGGCATGTAAGTGCAGCGGGGTACCTGGCGAGCTTTTTCCTTTCCTTCTCCTCCTCTTCCTCCTTCTGGGCTGACGTCAAGCTCTCAGCATCTGCAAGATTGTCCACGGCAATGGCCAAGAAGACATTCAGCAGGATGTCTGTTTAGCACAACTGTCAAGGAAACACCGTGTAACCATCTGAATTCAGAAGTCAGGATTCAGAAGTTTGGCTTACCGGTGTCTTGCCTCAAAAGACCTGAATTTATATTTTGTCTTCAAAAAGAAGTGGTGAAATTTAGTAAAGAATACTAGAAGGAGACCTTTGTAATAACCTGCAAACCAGGTGCAACCACGTTTGAAGAACATTTTAAAGGCTTCCTTGCCTCAAACATATTCTCATGTTCCTGGCGACAAGAGCAACATGAGCTCAGAACTTCAGGTACCAGCTTTTCAGAGAGAGCTCTGAAATGGAACTGGAAGATAATCCAGGGTAAGACCAGAGGATACAGTTTCCACAGATGAAGAGGATGATGAAGTAGATGCAGACCAGCATTCCCGGGAAGGACGGGCCCCCATATGCCATAATTCCATCATACATCACTGAGTTCCAATCCTCGCCTGTCAGGATCTGTAAGGAAAGAGTACACCCACTGTTACACACTGCCATGCTGAACCAGATCTTACAGGACAGAATGTTTAACACCATTAGTTCTTTGGGCCCATGGCTCCCTCTAGTGGCAATGCTGGAAAGTGATACCTGAAACACAGTGAGCAGTGACTGGGGGAAGTTATCGAAGGTGCTGCGTCGGGTCTCGTCGAAGTTGAACTTCCCCCCGAACAGCTGCATGCCCAGCAGAGAGAAGATGATGATGAAGAGGAAGAGCAGAAGCAGGAGGGAGGCGATGGACCGCACTGAGTTGAGCAGCGAGGCTACCAGGTTGCTCAAGGAATTCCAGTACCTGCAGGGGCAGATGGACGAGCCAGGCAGTAGAATCAGATTCGACTACATTACCCATGAGGCACAGCAACTACACTGGCACCCACCATATATTAGAAACACCTTTCAAGCAGGGCATGGCCAAAGTCTCTCGTGTCAGTCAGCACTCCATGAGGAACACTGCCCTTTTTCTTTCATTTTTTGGTTTGATTGCAACAGATTTGGCCATAAATAATAGAGCCACTAAGTACTTATCTGAAGAAATCTGGAAAACCTTCAAATGAAAAACATCTTTTAATTATTCGTCAATGATGAAAGAGCAAGCAGGTTAGTAACAACAGACACAATTTCTGCCTTTTTTTATTGGGATCTGTGTTTTCAGGCTTTATTCAACATCTTTCGGTACAAGAGATCTCAGCGGGTCACATGACAAACCGCTTAGCCTCCACAGACAATGGCCATGTCTTGCACATTCAGACGGCGAGCGCCAGTGTCGGGATGCCGTATGCATGGCTGGTAGGGGACCTCCTCTGGCTTGCAGCAAGGGGTTTCTGCAGGGGGCAAAGTTCTGGCATTCGGGATAAGATCCATGCTGAGTAAAGGACAGGGGAAAACCGACTCACTCCAGCTGGTTACAAGGCATACAAGAGTTGATGAAGGAACAGGCACTCTGCTTTGGAAACTCACTGAAGAGGAGAAGACAAGACAACAGGTGTGAGAGAGGGGCGTTGAGCCAGCCTGTCCAACCCCTGTCTTACCACTCACTCACAGAACAACAGACCTTAGAAGGACACAACATAGAGAATTCACAGAGAACACTGAGAGGGAGGAATGCCGTTACTATGGGTTACCAGTCACATGACACACATCTGGCAGCTGGAGGGGTGGGGTGGTGAAGATGACACTGATCACGACAATGACCTTGGTGATAAATCACATTGGTAACTGCTAATATGGGTATAAACGGCATTCATACAGGCAACATCAATGATATACCTTTATAAAGGTAATCACTAGTGCATGTACAGTTATATGTCTTCAGCAGCATTTAAATATGAGAATAGTGGTGACTCTCTTTAAACCGCCTATCAACTGCTCTGTAAACCTGCTCTCGTTAAACGGAGATGTGGTGATTCGGTCAATAAAAAAAGGTCGTTTACAAGGTGGAAAGTTTAACTCATGTGTTGTTGATGGCTAAGATGGTCTCCTGGGTTCCTGGGCTTTCAGAAGCCGTGGGTCTCCAGATGACTGGGATGAACTAATACTCAAATCAGCTGGTTGAAAATACACACAGGTGCGAGATACCGGTTTTCATGCTTGGCACGTTGTCCTGAAGGCAGAAATCCTGATGAATGTCCCAATAAAGGTTATAAGGAGCATTCTGTATATTCCAGAGATTAATGTGACAGTTTCAGCCCACTGGGGAAAAATGTGGCTGTTGGCATTGAGTTAGCAGCAGTGTCACATCATAAAACCAATGTGATTATTTAACGTAGGAGAAAAGCCAAGGAGAACAGTGAATGGAGGGCAAGGTGCAACCAGTGGAGTGCAGAACAAAAAGAACTGAACCTTGAGTAGCATGGTCAATGTGAGTACAAATCACATGTGACATATATCACATATATCATCATGTGATAGGGGCATGGTCATGTGATAAGAGAATGGTCATGTGATAGGTCACATGATAGGAGCATGGTCATGTGAGGGGCCATGACCTCTGGTTAATCTTTGCTCCAGGACAACAAAATAACGAGTGGTGGTCAGCACAGACCAGAGTACCCAAAATACCATTACCGTGGCGTGAAGACGACGATGTAGCACTCCATCAACCTGAACAGGATGACGATGACTGCTTGTTGTGGTGAAGCACAGTATCAGTGACAGGGTGACAGGACAGCACAGGTGAGGTGACAGCACAGGTGACGTTACTATAGCGACAGAGACAGGTGGAGGCTTTTGCTTGGGAGGGTGAGGAGGGAGGTGCACCTGGTGATCTTGAAGATGCGCAGGAGGCGCACACAGCGCAGAACTGAGATGCCCAGCGGGGACATGATCTTCGTCTCCACCAAGATGGTCTCCAGGATGCCACCGCACACCACGAAGCTGTCAAAGCGGTTGAAGAGGGACACGAAGTAGGCCTGGAGGCCCAGGCTGTACATCTTCAGCAGCATCTCGCCCGTGAACAGAGCCAGCAGCACCTTGTTGGCGATGTCTGGGGGACACCCAACACACAGTTACGTCACAACCTCAGAAACCACAAAATCACAGGTGCTGCCCCATGCAGACACTCAAACACAAAACAGAAACAGACACCGATTGGTCGGAAACCCATAACCCATCAGAGGTCATAGTCGCCCTATGCAATGACTGACAAATGGATCCTATGACCCACACTATTCCATCAACAGTCACAGGACACCTCAGCGATCGCAAGAAAACAGGTGTGGATACAGAATATGCAAATATTTCATATTATTGAGAATCACATTATAATGTGACGTTAGCCAGCTGCATTAATGCAAAGGACAGGACATTTTTGGGATGAACTGGAACATAGAATTAGGGCAAGGTCAAGATAGTTCTCTAAAGGAGGAGCGGAGCAAAATACCACCGGTACTGATACTAGAATGCTGTCATGACTCACTGGGGCAGGGAATAAGGCCAAAGGCATGCTGACATGGTCTATTTCTGTCCACTTGAAGGATCTATACATCAAATCGATCCATCCTACTGATCCAGTCATCTGCATCAATCTGCTCTCTGTGACCGGCCTCTGGCAGCAGCCAGGCAGGACTGCTAACCCCCAGTCAATAGCAACAAAACAGATAATCCCAGTATGTGTATGTGTGATCTGTGAGTCAGTCATGTAAAGATAGTATTTACTGTGAGTGTCGCTCAATTACTGCTGGGGCAAAGGGGGCGAGAACAAAATGGGTCTTTGTGTTTTGTGAGATCTGATGCAGTACATTGAAAAATACTCAGCAGATTGGCTGGTTCAACTCATAACCTTATGTCCCATTGCTTCGCTTATGCATCACATATATACTGAGCATTACTACCCCTACCCCCCCCCGCGCCACGCCCAGTGCCCCTCCCCTTGGGCAGGGCTGCACCTTGGACATCCGTGAGCCACTGGGGCTGCTTGTGGTGCTCCGAGGCAATGGTCAGCGTGTTGAGGAAGACCAGAAAGATCACCAGCCAGTAGAAGACATTGGACTTCACTGCCGCTCGGCTTTTTCGCCGACACAGGCGGTTCCAACGCCGCGAATACCGGCTGCAGGCAGAGAAGAAGAGTGCGAGAGGGACATGGGAAAAACGGCCTCTTACTGACACACTTAGAGGTGTCTAAGGCTTCATTTACAAATAAGGAATCCCATCAGGGTGAAAGAGTACATATTTAGCTTGAATTAATGGCTCTACAGGTTTAAAATGGACATAAAACTAAATACAAATTTTAATTTTTTTTCACTACTGGTAAATATTCTTACGAAGTGGACTTATCTGTTGCAATTTGCAAGTACAAGATGAAAAAGTAGTATTTTAATCCAACTAATGGAATCTCCTGTTGAAAGGAATCCCAGTTGAAATTGAAAAAAAAGGAGCATAAAATATAAAAGGCACCAGTTGCTCATATTTCCTTCTGGATTGGAGGAGGAAGTCACCATATTGGTCTGGAGAGCAAGGTCAAAGGTCATCTAGGAATCAACAGCTAAAGTAGTGTCACTGCCAGTCCTGCCGGAGACCTCGTGAACTGTCATGTGAGGCCGCTTCTGATTAGTCGGCGTCATTGAAATGCTCGGCAATTCGGCACAGGCCACGCTGGGGGCTGCGCACACACACGTATACACGCGCGCACACGGACAGCACAGCACGAGACTCACACAGCGAGCTCCAATCACAACAGGCCAACAGCACAGCCCAGGGGTCACCTCTGACATGATGTACTAACCTGAACTTGGATTTGGAGATCCTATTTCTGGAACAAAAAACAGAATGGATTATACACATGAAACAGGACATGACATCATGGGAGACATCTTTTCAGAGAGAAGACAGTAAACAACATGTCAGTGGTAATGGGCAACGACAGACATAGCACAAGTGGGTACAACTGCTTCCACTCGAGGAAAACAAAAACACTGGAATGCCTCTGGAACAGAATTAATTCATTTCTATATTAGCACCTTTTCTGAGATTAAAATTTTGTTTAAGCAGACCTCTGTGATGGCAGTAAGAACGATGTTCTTGTATGTGGAACACTCTCTGCCCTAAGCTCAACGGTGAGACTTTGTCACACTGCAACCGGTCACATAACAAGGAGTGTGAGGTCACCCATAGTACACAGGCGGCCTCTTTGGAGTGGTGAATGGGAAATGCTGTGACCTCTGACCTCTGTCTGCACCAATAGAATGAGCTCTGGCTTGGTAACAGTCAATGACACGCAAAATACCGTCAGCATTGTCCGTGCTGACGTTCTGGGGAAAACTGCACGTGTGTGTGTGCATGAACATGTGTTCACGCATTGGTCATACAACACGCACAAAAATGCATACACAAACACATACAGATACACACACATATAATGCTAATCCAGACTGTACATCTGAATTATAGCTGGGCCAGACTGTCAGGTTTATATGCTTTGGGTCTGGTATACATTGCAGCTATGAAACACTTTTCAAACACAATCAGATCTGTACAATAACTGTTACTGTAATAATATTTGCAAAATCACATACACAAGTGCATGCACACGTCGAACATGCTTTTCATAAAACACAGGCGGTTCGCAAATGCAGAAGGTAAGGTCGTTTCATGCGACACAATGTACAGTAACACGCTCTATGGACACACTCTTCTCCCGACACAGCATGCAGGCTGCTGTGTGCGCCCGACTTCACTGACGGTCGAACGCAGCCAGCTCACATTCGGGTTCCATGCCGCAGGCCCAAAATCAATCATATATTTGAAGACATGTTGACCCGAGCTCCTAAGCCCCGCCCCTTCTGCTCAGGAGACAGGTGATTGGTCTATATTGGCTCCATCAAAATGGCCATGTGAATGACAGGCTCCCCCTTTCCAATCAATGGCCGCCGCCAGTTTCATCATTAATCACTGTGCTATGCAGCAGAAGCTGTGTCAATTCCATTGTTAATCACGCAACCAAAAAAAGGCTTATTTAACCAGACAAACTTTCAAAACAAACACCAGAATAGTAAGAGAGAGCTCAGACTGTATATGTGTGTGACTGTATGTGTGTATTAATCTCTCACCTACTTCCTCTTTCTTTTGGCAGGAAGGTGATACAGAAGGTCAGCCAAAAACAACCATTAAACCAGGCTCCATTCCAAGTACATCTGCACTGCCTATGCTCTGTGTGTTAGCTTGAAACTGCTTTTAGCATGATGCTACTGTTAGCATGCTACGGCTGTTAGCATGCTACCACCAGCCAGCCACTGAGCCCAAAACGGGACTGTCAACCATACAGTGTCACAGCATTTCCTGACGTTTAAAGGTTATAGCTTCAGTTTCATAATAAAGGTTTATTAGCTGCTGCAAAGCATGCAAATATTTGCTATTTATGCAGTGAAGCACAACCACGAGAAATACACTGATGAAGAAGCTGGCCACCATCCTTAAGTCCTCTATGCTCTACCGTGGTCTAAGGGCTGCAGTTGGGTTGGGGTCATGGGTATGACAGGCTCACGGATGCACAGGGACTGTAAATGTACAGAGACCCACAGCAGGCCTGACACACAGCGACTCGGTGCCTACAGGCCGCACTGTGATTGCCAAGTCCAGGAGCGACCAAGCAACAGAAGCACAGAGGGGAGGACAGTGAATGTCACAGGTGTTGATGTGACACAGAGGACCCAGGATAGCATCCTGATACTTCATTCACAGCTCAGCCAGCAGGGGACGCCCACTGCACCCCTGCCTAATGGTCAGTAGAGGGTCAAACTTGCCTAGCAGATGGAGGAGGTCTATTTTAAAAAAAGAGACTCCGGCATGACGGGTTCAGGGGACTAGAAGGGGCGAAAAAGACACTAATATTTCAAAATCAGTCCTCCAAGTCCAGTTCCCTGTACAGCCAATAACGTCAGAGGAGTGAAACGCCATCGAACATAGGAAAGGGAGAGAAAGAATGGCAGAGGACAGCTGGAAGGGAAAGGAGGAATCAAGAGCGCGCGTGTAAAGAAGAGCGCTAAGAAATCATGCTGCATTTGGGTGGAACCGCAGACGGAATCGAGGGACAAGGGCAGCCGGTAGACCGGAAAGCCTGGAAGAGAAAGTACAGTAATAGAAGGATGACATAGGAAAACCCAGGTTGGGGGGACAGGGGACGGGGGACGGGGGGCGGGGGCAGAGATGAATTACCAGGGCCTCTTCACAGACAAAGCCATCTTCACAAGCTGGTTATTACTCTGACCCTTTTATTACAGCTCCTACACTCACACTGCATCCTCAGCCAGAGGTATGACTCTCAGAAAGAGCACAGGAATGGCAGCAAAACAAAATAAACCCCTTCTTTTTTTTTTTTCGGACTTTTCTACTAGACCTTTCCAAACATGGGAGACATGGATTTTTTTTTTTTTTGGTTTGGTCCCGAGGTCAGTCCAGGCTTCAAAACTTGATGCGATGATGATAGCTGGTGCTCGCTGACTGACGTCAAGATTTGGGAAACAGAGCTAAACTGAAACACATATACACAGGCAGGTATGATAATCAATTATTTAGCTCCAGTGACTGCATTTCTCTGAAAGTCAAAAAGACAAAAGAAAGAAGAGTCATACATGTTTGGGAAATTGTAGCCAAACTGTGGATGCTTAGACCACAATTTAAATAAATAAATAATCAGAAATACGTTTCTGCACTAGCATTTCTGCCGAGACAGAATGTGGCGTCCCCTTGTGGCGGAATGTACGGGTCCTGCTTTCTTCACAGGTCCTCACTGGCCATACAACACTTTCAAGTTATAGCTTTCGGTCTTACATCATATGGTACCAACTGAGAAATGGAGGAATTATGCTGAGATCACAGCAGCGATGGGCCATCAAATCAGAAGCCACATTCCACCCAGCACGCCCGCTTCCCACAAATTATTTCCTTTATGTACCAGAAAGCACCTCGTTGCATAATTATCTGTATATAAATATACTTCTATACATAAAAAACTGTGAAAACAAAATAACATTGCTAATATAAGCTGTGCAAACACCTTCGCCAGCGCCGCAACTGAAATCGATCCTAATGACCAGAAAACAGAACCACGGCAGAACTTTGGTCAACGTCATGCATTCCAAGACCCACATTTCCCAGCATGCTTTGGGCCCAGAGATCACGTTCTCAGCAGGCTCCATGCCTCGCTCGCTCTTCCTAGTCTACAGACTGCATACAGCCTCCTATCCATATCCACCACGGCTTCATAGACCCTCATTAGCACTAACACGGGACATGTGCTGAACAAATGCTAAAGGCAACCAGGAAGGCTGGGACTTTATCTGTAGCCTGAAGCCACGCTTTGATAATTGATAGCAGACTGTTTGTTTTGTAACTTTGTATCGGGTTCTCCTGGATCCGGTCTAGCTGCTGTGGCAGGCAAATACACTAGATCTGTCCCAGTCATTCTCCAGCGCTAGTGCTAATACTTAAGGAAATGAAAACAGCCCTCTATTCCTAGCTAAGGACGCCATAGCCAAACCTTTTCATCAATTGCAGTTAATTCGCAAGAATGACAACCCAGACTGAAATGTATGTCATGGAAGGATCACGGGTGCAACAGAAAATCACATATATGAGGCTCTATATAGCATTTTTTATTTTTTGACATTTTAAAATGTTGGGTGTATAATGATTCAATTGTGGTTATTATACTGTAGAGTTTCTTTCTGGGCCTCTATGTCAATTGCAAAGAGTTTCACACAGATTACGTTACACAGACAATGACTGATTTAGTCAATATATTCACTTCTAAACAACCAAATCTGACACCTTGGTAAATAACGGACATCTGTCTCAATTAGAGTAAGTTTGCGTGCAGCCATGGGGAACTTCGTATACCAAATATTGTCCCGCAACACTTAGTCAAAGATGTGTGACAATTTCCAATGCAACCACATCACCAGTTCTGCCATTCTGCCCTGTTCCAACTTGCCAATTGCACTTTCAAGAACAAATATCTCTAGAGGCAAACAGCATTAAATATATTCCCCCGTCGAAGTGAACTAGTTTAATCTCTATTATTAGTACAGAGAAAGATTAACAGCAATCAGAGTTGGGATTTGTTCGAATGAGAGGCTCTGCCAGAGCATAGGAAGGCAAATCTAAACCGTGGGGATGACGAGGTGCCTCCTTGTGCCTTCCTGGTTTTGTTGGGTTGGGGCGGGGGGGGGGGGGGGGGGGGCTTATTTAAAGTGAAGACTAACACAGAAAAAAGTTTCTGACTCAAAA
>JAODKC010000064.1:24051990-24082200 GCA_026777985.1 Mormyrops attenuatus
CCCCAACCCCCAACCCCCGGCTCTGTACCTGTTGAAGGCTCAATTAGTTCTAATGACCAAATTTCATGAAGTTTAAATATTTGCCCTATGTTGTCATCAGCAGTTAAAAATCTAGCACTGGTGAGCAGGCGATTTTGGGCTGTGAGCCATCACAAACATGAACAGAGAGGTGTGCGTTAATCCTGTATCAAAATCCTTGGCAACTTGCTGACTAAGGAAGTCCTTGGAGAAGTCCTGACCTGAAGTAACCCCGTGATGTTGACCTGGAGTAAACCCCACGAAGCCTCCGGTGCTTGCCTTCATTCCCATTTACATTAAATGTCAGCTGACACTCTATTCAAAGTGACTTACACTTTCTAGCCATTTATATACTGGAGCGATTCAGCTGAAATGCTTTGCTTAAGGGTACGACAACAAAAAGCCATCTGGGATCCACGTCCTTTACCACTATGTTAATCCAATTGACCTCAAGCAACCCAGCTAAAAAAACCCCATTAGCTGGTGTTAACTTGGAGTAAACTGACCAAAAACGGTCTCTGCTCCAATTTTTGATATGGAGTAAACCCAGTTAGCGATCTCTGCTGCTGAGTAAGACTATGGCCAGTTCTGCGTAGTTTCCCAGCATGCTCCTGTGGGACACGCCTCTATGCGTGCGGCGTCTGGGACCAAGACTGCTCCATTTCCTCTGCTGCAAGCTCCAGATTCATACCTTTACAAAACCACGAATGACGCAGCTTGTCGGCTGTCAAAAAAAAAAACTTATTAGGAATTCTCCCCCTCCCCCAAAAGTTCCTATCAATCACCCACTTCCTGAAAAACGGCCACATTTGGTGAAACTCCCCTACTTGTTGGCCACTATTTAAAATCCAGCAAATTATTATATTGGTGTCCCGCTTGCTCCACGCTTACGGAGTTAATCCATTTATCGAACTCGGTTTAATCCCAAAAGCATTTTCTAGAAAACATGCTACTTACTAGAAACACACTGTAGTAATATCAAAGGTTGCAGTACCTCTGTTTGCAAGTGCTTGAAGGAAATGAGATGGTGGAGATATGATTGGAGTCGTGTTAACACATAATGCAAAAGAAAAAAGACTTGAAACAGCAGCTAGGTTAGTACAGCATAGTTAGCCATAGCTAAACTCGCACTCTGTCCATCCACCTTCTAGCATATGGTCAACATGAGCCTGGAAGCTAGTCCAGGTAGTACAGGCACTCTGGGCAGGATACTAGCCAATCACAGAGCACTCTGGAACGGATACTAGCCAATTACAGGGCACTCTGGTACGGATACTAGTCAATCACAGACACACACAAACACTACGGACAATTTACTTAACTGTATGTTTTTAAACTGCAGGAAACACACACAATATGGGGAGAACCTGAAACTGTACACACAGAACCAGTGGGTTGGACTTGAACCTCCAGCCATAAAGCCATGAGACTGGAATGCTTCCCAAACTGCATAAAATCCTAAGGTACAAACTGGTCTGAAACGACAGTATACAGGTGGCTGCACTTATCTGAAGGACATACGAAGGGTTCCCAGATGTTCAAAAACTTTCAGTGGAAATCTGCTCAGCCCGAGATGCTGGCTGTGCTGTGACCAATCTCTGTCTCGGTTGGTAGATGCTACTTCGGCAGCAGGACGGTAACAAACTAATAACACGCTACCCTGACCGCTTCAACAGGCCGACCAAAGCAAACAAGACTGACTGCTTCTGATCTGTACAGAATATAGAACTGCCAGCGGGATTCCAGGAGGCCATGCTGTAGTGAGAGCATTTCCGGCACCTAATGAAGAAGCACCTGAGAGTTTTCGGTATAGGACACAACTACTCTCAAAGAACAGCAAGGACGATGGTGGGAACCCTGCTGATCACGGAGGGCAGCCTCATTCTACCCCATTATTACAGTCAGATATATCTTTAAAAGGTTACAGTCACAGTGGAAAATACGTACTACATCAACAGAAAGGCGGCATACTTACGCTATACTTATATATGACTGGATACTGCTCCCCCTAATACACAACAGTGTGATCTGGTTTTAGAGAGACCTTGCGTTTAGGAGGAAAGATTGTCAGGACACATGCGTCTTTTCTCACCACTCTCTTTTTTTAACTGTATTTTGTCCATTATGCTGACACTCCTGTCCACCCTCTTCCAGCGTAAGCGACGCTGCACAGCCAACGTGGCAGCGCACAGTAAAGCCGTGAAAAAAAGACACACTACGCCTCGCGGAGGGGCCTAGAGCTGGGCGAGAAAATGAATCAAGTGTGTAGCGAAAAAAATAAAATAAATATACCCTGGCGAAGCTCAAAAAAGGAAGAGGCGGATTTTTTGAGATTCCTCAGGTATGCTCTGTTTTCTGATTCATGGTGTTTACAAATGACGGGCTCGGGGCGACGCAGACCAGAGCGAACGTCGGAGACCGACTTGGCCAGCGAACAAAAAGTGAAGACGCGCGCCGCCTCATTGGCCCACTGAAAACGGACAAACGAGCGGCCCGGCAGGTCCAGCTAAAAGCATTCCACACAGCGGCTCTGTGCACTGTTAGCATAAGGAGTGGCCACTGCCAGCTGTCCTGGGCCAGCTTGGGGGACAGTGACACAGTAGTGTGAGCATCGGCCATCGGGTTTAATGTGAGGTGTCGACAGCGATCTGGAACGTCAAGAAGCCACAGGGCGATCTGGCTGAAAAGGCAACGGTTTTCCGTGACTAAGAGCTGTTCTGTTTTGTGTCTTGAGTACTCTGCTGTCACGGGCAGTAATGCCACCCTACCCCCTGCCCCCATCCCCCTATTCTTGTCCTCCATGTTGACCCCACGCAAAAGTATTTACCCAGAAAGCCATCTCCCGGCTGGGGCCATCCTGCCATATGGACTCAGCACGGTCCACCTTGTCCATCAGGCAGCACTCTGTAACCTTGACCACCCTTCGCCCGGCTTTCTGTGCTCTGCCTTCCCAGGCAGATCGAAACGGGCCCTCGAAGAGTGCCACAACCTCTGCCTTCAGACATTTGCTTCACGGCCTTTCCCGCCTGTGGGCAGGCGGATTAACTGGTGCTTCCTGTTCACCTAGAAAGAGCCGCTCCTGCTAGCTGGCACACGGGCAGGATGAGCTGCGGATCATAGAGACGTGGAGGTTGCTACTCTGCCGGGTCAGCAAGATGGACCCTCTGACGATGGCAGTAGCAAGTCCTGGGCCGGGAGCCCATAATCGCAGAAGATCATGCATTGTATGGTGATAACTTACAGCTGGCAAGCAGTGAGGCCTGGAAGGAACGACAAGCCCCGGGCCGGACTGCTGGGCAAAGCTGCTTAGGGGTCAGACACAGGGAGGGCAGTACGGGCGATCCACCACCATCCTGTCAGACCCCAAAGGCTCACCAACGCACCACCAACATCCCCCAAAAATGCAGACAATCGATGAATCTTTAATGAGCCAGACAATTAGCACAGGTGCAAAGCGAATCTCAGCTGTTGCATGAAACGTCGCCGCTTTCAGCGCTACAGTCCCACTTTAGCCTATTAATGCCTGCGCATTTAATTCAGCTCTTAATTCAGTTATACCCAGGAATCTCTTTTTCAGGCAACTTTTGGGAAAAGCAATAGACAAGTGTAAAAACATATGTTTCTATCTGTGACATGTTTCAGTACCAATGGTGCATGATTTCGTAACACTTTGTCTGACATCAGCAGCGGTGGGTGTGGCGACCCGATCGGGAACCCGTAGGCTGTGCAGCTGCCTGACACCTGCTTGTCACCATGACCTGACTGTCGGTGAAATTACAGAAATACCAACGACCTCCAAGAAGGTCTCCACGGGGCACGGAATGCAAACGGATGAAGCTCTGTCTCTGCGGGGAGGGAGGACGGCTGTCACCGGAACTTTCTGCAGCTGGGTTCGAGGAAGACGAACAGGTGTGCGCTCGCTGAGGTGGGCAGGCGAGCGCAGCTGGGAGCATCAAGACTGATGCAAAGCCAGCAGACACAGAAGTCAGTCAGCGCCCCCTGATGGAGAACGCTTTAATGACTCCCTCTGAAATTGCTTGTTCCAGAGCTCTAAATTATCCCTCTTTCACGAGTAGGAGCACGGGCCAGAATTTAGGAGCACCTGGGGGAAAAACTGAGGGGTCCAAGCCAGAAGATAAACTCACATCCATGGCTGGCTCCGTGTCAGATTAGACCCTTGTTCGCATCAACTGGTTTCCATGGCGAACAGGCGTGCCCTCCCTGCCTCCACACCACGCCGCCCGTCCCAGATGCAGCCTCCACCCGCTCCTCCACACGCCTCGGCCCTTTGGACTTCCGTGACGAGCTTATCGGTCTTACTATTGGACAAACGGATGCCAGCAGTCTTCCCAGACAGGCTGTGCTTCAACCATAACATCCTTTGGCCCCGCCCACAGAGGGATGGTCATCACTGGTAGTCACGTGGGTGGACCGTGCAGTTTAAATGGTGTCCGCAGCTGAAATGGGCGGCGTTTATATCATTACTCTCATTCAGACTCCAGCTTTGCGATGATGCCAAGATTCAGACAATTCAGGTGTGTAATTGCTTCATACAGCAGCACGCAGGAGCCCAGGTGGTGATCTCTGGCGTAAGCCGAGCAGCTCAGGCAGGTGAGAGCGCAGTCACGGCCATTAATCTTCAGCTCCGTGGGACCTGCATCCCGTAGCATAAGCGCGGCGTCTGCGCCGGGCGACTGCGAGGGCCAGCTGCACGGTCGCGCACATCAACTGTTGCTATTCTTCTTTAATCACATCTGAATTCATATAGATTTGAAAATGACAATAACTAAAAAATGCATTTAAAACATGTTTATTATACATGAAGTTTAGATAAGTTGGAGGGCTTTTCAAACTGGTAGCCCTTCGTATGGCTCAGTACCCGTGAAGTAGCTCTCAGTTTCAAAAAGGTTGATGGCCCCTGTCCTGAACTGTCTCTTTTAGTAGAGCCCCTCTGAACGTACAGGCTCAGGCCGACCACACCTTATTGAGCACTCATCAGCAAGGGAGTCCCTAACGCTCTCATGCATTATGCTCATAAGCTAGAGGTTCCAGCCCCCGGGACACCTTAGCAGGGTCCTTCCCCCTCGCGTCACACAGAGGAGGCCGTTCTGCTTTTGCACCTTTAAGCATTAATTACATTAAATTAAATTTGCCCTGATGTATTAACGGGTTCAGTGAAAACTGCCTCAACAGTGTGAGCTGCCACAGTTACTAGCCATCCATCCATTTTCTGCAACTGCTGGTCCTATTCAGGGTCACAGGGGGTCTGGAGCCTATGGGCACCAGCCCATCGCAGGGCACACTCGCAGTGCATTCACTCCTACAGGCAATTTGGTAACTCCAGTTAACCTCTGCATGTTCTTGGACTGTGGGGGGAAACCAAGGCACCCAGAGGAAACCCCATGCTAACACAGGAAGGACAAACTCGTGGTGGAGACTTGAACCCTGGGCCCAACAGTTTAGCGACAGTGCTAATCACTGCGCCACTGTGCCACATACCGCAGTTACCATATCCCATAAATAAAGAATAAATGAAGCACTGAAGGAGCCATGATTGAGTGAGTGAGCGAACATCAGCTCTCTGAACATGCGATGAAGGAGGTGGCTGGGTGGAGATCTTCGAGGAGAGCATCTGTGGGTAGGCTTATACTAAAGCATGGCTACAGCTTGCCAAAACCACAGCTTGGATAACACCAGCGCCTGCACTCATGCATACGCGCACATACGCACATACAGGCATGCACACACATGCACTCCGGATGGGGATTGTCCTCAGGTTCGAGAAGCAGGCCTGATTAGGCTCCTGAAGTGCCAAGAGGAAAAAAAATGCAGGAAGAAATGCGAGCAGTGCAACTCGAGCATCTTCGGGGCTAAAGCATCTGCTGAGCAACCTGCGTGTCCCGCGTAGCTGCGCTGCTGCAGGTGCCGTGCATACTGTACGCCGCATAGCAGGTACCCAAGCATGCCGGGGGGGGGGACGTGCCAGCACCTCTGACAGCTTTGCGTGAGCCACCTACAGAAACGGGCTCCTACAGCTGTCGTGCAGCCCGCGCTTGCGAGGTTAGCATGCGTGCCACATGCATGCTGGTCTGCACAAACATATTTAGAAATGCGACAGCCAGAGTAACAGCCTACCCACCCACTCACTCCGCATGAGACCACCCCTTGCTACATGAGTGACGGCTTCAAATCAGAGCACCGGCTGTCAAATCAGAGCACCGGCTGTCAAATCAGAGCACCGGCTGTCAAATCAGAGCACCGGATCAGTCACAGTCGCCCTCCCCAATGTGTTCTGCCGCGTTTGCTTGTTTGGTTATGAGGCCCTCAACTCAAAACAGCAATAATAGGCGAGAAAAGCAGAATCTGGGGTTACAAAGCTGACATGCCCCACGCACACCACTCAGGAGGAAAACTGCCTCCAGGAAAGAATGAGGACCTCAAACCCAGCAGAAAATCGCAGTTCTGGTTCTCCCACAACAAGGAAAAGTCCAATTGGATCCCTCGCCAAGGACTTAATGCAATCTCAGAGCTTCATCGCGATCCCCGAAGAGCAAACCAGACCGTGGCCATCACAAGCGAGCCTGCTGAAACACCGCCACAAATTACGCAGCCATGGCCCGGCTCTTGTCCCAGATCATCAGCATGGATGTAGCTGCAGGGGAACACAGGACGACACAAAACACAGCTTCTCATGGGCAATTAATGCCAGTCCTACTGGAGGCATCCTAGCAAAAAAAGTTGTAACATTCTGCTTTTTTTTTTACGGTAATGCTAAGTTCTCCACGGGTGTTACCATGGAGACCAAGATTGGTTCTGTTGCCATGGAAACTGACAGCAGCATGAGGCAGGCTGAGCGGGCGGTCTGGCCCCCTCAGTGGTGGGGTGATGATCAGTGTTTAACCCAGAAAATTTACAACCATGGCTAATTGCTGCTTTCCTCCAACTTCGAGTCAGCACCCAAAAGAAAGATCAGAGTCCTCTCCTTACGGAGTTACAATATGCGTACACGTGGGTGTGTGTGTGTGTGTGTGTGTGTTTGTGTGCCTGTGCGTGTGTTGAGGGAGTGCTGGTGTGTCTTGCTTGATCAAATTTGATGCAGGGACTTAACAACACACAAATATACCAACACAGTTTTACCCGCAAAGTTTGCACTTCCCAAAAACTGAGCTTGAGGCTTAGGCCTCAGAATGTAGTATTCCTTCAGTACCCTGTTTACAAAGAACCAAGAACATTTCCTCAAAGGCTGTCAGAGACTAAAACAGCTGCAATTTTCACTTTTCACTGCAAGGTGTTCATGGGACCAGCGAAATATATGTAGACTCAAAAAGCGCTTCCTATTTTTGTTCCACCATGTTTGAAGAGCTGATGTCTTCGAGAACCTTGGACCAGTCCATCTAGGAAAACTTGCCCACAAGTCAACCTTTAAGAGTCACTATATATATTTGAAATTGAATTATTTCTTCTCTGATGACCAGATAATAGATTGACAAGCCCGAACACAATTCTGTCTCCAGCGAGGACCGACAAGGGTCACATGGTCAACCACAGCCCAGACCTTTGTAACTTACAGGATGTATGGGGACCCTGTGCAGTTATAATGTTTCTCCTCACATCGCATATCTCAGAAGCTATTTTTTTGCCTGCTAAGTTACTTTCAAAGTATTGTGTAAAAGGGAGATTTTTCCCACTCTCTGCTTGAGGTCCACCGTGCGTTAGACCCTCATTATCTAAAGACAGGGTCCGAACTGTCCAAGCCGGTAGGTCAAGACTACCGTGATCAATCCTTTGCTGGGCACAGGCGGCACAGAGCCTATGTGCACCTCCCCCTGCAGCCTAATTGTAAGTGTGGGTTCGATTCTCTTCAAGTTCTGTGGGAAGGATGTGGGGGGGGGGGGTTTAGTGGGAAGACCCACTTTGCTCATTAGCCACAGCTAGCTCACAGCTGGTGGCTGGGTCGCCTCTCTCACATCGGGGACATTGCTGCCTTGTTAACAGAAGAGAGACCTCCCTGATGTTTGCCTGGGGCCAGCCAGGGATGGACCAATGCATGAGTCATGTTTCCCTTACATACATTTAGGGAAACCAGAGAGGGTGGTTTAGGGCTGGGGGTAGAGACATGGGCCAGAGCTACATTCACATGCTAATGTGCGGTGTGGAGGAGAGCGCCTGTAGTGAAGCTAAAAGCAGGAATTGCTTCCATTTTGAGTCCGCCTGTCGTGCACCGACGCCACCTACAGTCTGCTGAAAGAATGAAAAGGCAGGGTTAAATATGAGGGATAGGTACACATCTTGTGAGAGACTCTGATGAAATAGCAAATGAAGCCCATGTTTCCCATTAGGGATATAAAGTTTGCTGCGATTGACTGAAGCCAATGATCCTGCCAGGATCAAACCAAGCCTTAGAGGGCCCAAGTCCAACCGTCATGCCTGGTCATCTTTTAACTGGTGACATATCTCGTTAATGGAACCAGACTATGAAGGCTGCAAGCCACAAGTCAGGACAGGAACAGAATCATTTTTAATCACATGCTGAGAAAAATCACGAGGATCTAAAAGTAGGCAATTCTGTGAGATTTTCCAAATACGAGAATCAGGAATCAAGAAGTAATGGAATGATGGTAATTGGTGCACTATTCATAGCTACCACTTACGATGTCATTTCTGGTGTGTTATCTGCTGCCCTGGCCATTGTTATGTTTATGATACCCGTGGAATAGTGTGCTTCACGCCTGGCAGGTCACTATGAAACAGCAATGTGTGAAACATATTCTCACCATTTCCATGGCTACCTACCTTACGGGCCGTTCCATCTACTGGATGACGGCAGGAATAAAGAAGCCAGCGGGAGCTGGAACTGGTGATGATTCAAAAGAAATATGGTGTTCCACAGGACACTGAAGCATGCTGCTGGACAGCGTTTCCTTGTCGTGCCATTCTCACACTTGCTATTGCTTTTCCCTCCATGGTGCAGAATGTTGCGATGTATCACAAGTTTTAGGAAATTTTAGTCAACAATACGTTTGTCAGCCGGCATTGCTAGCATACTCTAATGTTACGATTCGTGATCTGAAGCCAACAGGTCATAAAGAAGTCCCAAAAACTATAGTGGTATTCCCCCCCCCATCATGGGCAATTCTAGAATTTTTAAATTTTTTAAATGGGGGACATAACAATGACCATTATTCATTCAGAGCCGCCAACCTTATCATTAGCCAATAATATGTTTTGAATCGGTGAGTGACAGGAGTGGGGGCACGCTGAGGTCTAATCAGCTGTCAGCTGGGGGCCAGTGCCCCTTGTTGCTCTGCCCCTGTCTAGGCCTCTGCCACCCACCAGTTATTTCTCCTATTGTTGTTTTCCACGTTTTGTAAATATACTTTACCGGTATTACATCTAGAGATGCACTGATCCGATATTCGGATTGGTATTGGCGCCGATTCAGGCCTATTTGACGGATCGGGTATTGGCCATACGTGTCCGATCCACGTCCGATACTTACATATTTAGGATTTGGCAGTCTCTAAAAAGATCTTTTTGCTCCTATTTTGTATTAAATCAATCAGTCACATGATAGCCCTTCCCCATTTTATATGTGTTTTTTTTGCGGCATTCAAGCTGAATGCTAACCCTGCCTCTCAGCCTTTTTGTCACTCGGTGGGTGTGAGCGGAGTGACTTCCGCCCGCTGTGATGTCATGCGCATACCCTTTGCGGTACGAGGAGCGTAAGAACATCAGATAAGAGGGTGACGGTCTGGAAGTATTTTACGCTTTTAACAACAACTAGTAGCACAGCGATTTGCAATCTTGGTAAAAACAAAGTGCATCCAATTGTGCGAGATCATGTCGGTAATATGAAAAAAAAGCAATGGATGATTTGGGAGTTGGGAGTTTGGGCTGCTTTGCGCACTCGCTACAGCGTGTGATACAGGGTGACTGCTATCGCAAGGACATGTAAGTGATGCTGCTGCTAGTGGGAGAAAAACTGTGGGGCATTTTAAGCATTCAGCGCCTGATTATCCTCGCTTAAAGATATTCAGACTGAACTGCAAATGCCTCAAAAACGCTTAAAACAAGATGTACAAACGAGGTGGAACAGTACGTTATGTATGTTTATAACAGCCTAATTAAAGATTTTTTCACATACATAGATTTTTCATTTGTATTTACTAGTTTTAAAAATGTGAATAATATGGAAAGTATATATACATACTACATATATTTATTATATTAAAATATTAAAGTAAAAAGAGCTCTTGTATCGGAATCTTATCGGAACTGAAAAAATGTTGATCGGCCCATCCCTAATTACACCTTTTAACAACCCACACCTACTAAAACGTAAAGGTTTACCTAGCGTCTCAAAACCATCCTTGGGTCAGCTCAAATCCTTCCGTTTCTGAACCCTGACCGCTTGTTCTTTTCACATCTTTCAGATACAGCCATCAGAGCTGATAATGAAGACCTTCCTTTGCTGAGGAGCCTGGCAGGGCCAGAGCAGAAGGTGAATCACACTATCAGTTACGAAGCGAGACAACTGGCAGAGAGTGGAGATGGAGACGTGGGCTGATAGGCCGGGCGCAGCACATGAGAGAACGTGCGTTACCCTGTTTGGCCACTGTCCTGTTTTTTCTTACAGAAACAAGGACAGCTGACCATACTGCACTGCCAGGCAGAGGCTATCAATCCCTAATCCTGGGATTGCTGACCTCCAACTAACATTTACTTGCTGAACACAATTCCCTTTGCATGGTGAGTGACTGGATTCGGTGTATGGTGGGTATTTCCAGACCTTGCACCTTTTTCAGAATTGTTCTATAATGAGATGACAAATTTATTGTTTCTTTTGTATCTGGCGATGAAAGTAACAACAAAACATAGCAGATTTTAGGAGGAATAATAAAATACGAATGAACATGGACAACGACAAAACGAACTGTAATAAATCAGAGGGCACCAGTAGGCAGAGGACAAAAACAGAAATTTAATTGTGGCTCTTTACTGCTATACCTAACATTGAAAGAAATAACACAATAATGTAATAATCAAATACTATTGTACACTTAGCACTCATGGCAAGTACATTTTGTTGAGAATGCTGAAAAAATTCCCTGTCCTCTTTTATATTTTAGAGTATAGCAGAGTATAGTAGAATATCAGAATTCAAAACCCAGGACCCACGCCTGACATTCTTCTCTGACAAGCGAGCCAATCATTGTGCCATTGGACCTGACATGCTGGTATAATTACCGTCCTAGCAAATAGTACTGTACTCCGCGAGCTTGTGGAGCACCTAACCTGTGGAGAAAGAGGTCTGCTGCCCAAATCAGGTGCAGCCCCCTTTATTAACACCTCTGCTTTCTCAAAGAGGACTCTGGGTAATGGTAGGAGGACATTTATTGTTCACTAAAGCTGCGTTGTGATGCTGCTGGGGGCAGAGGCCCGGGCAAGGCCCACTCCAGCAATGATGAACACGGTGAGACATAATCAGAGGAGAGAGGCACTTTCTCCCAGGGGCACTTCCACCTTTGATGAACAACAGTGACTGTTTCTCAGCCCAAAAAGGCACGGGAAGAGGACAAAATGCACCTGAACAGAAGTGAAAGCTTGTCCCTGTTCGCATAGCCTTATTACTCATGCATAAAGATCCATCTGCCTAAGCAAACGTCATAATATTAATAAAGAACAAGCCGCAACCTTACAGTTTGTATGGAAATACAAGGAACACTAAATGTTATTAACCAAAAGCCTTAAAACAAAATTCTTAGAAGCAAACACAGTTTGCCATGTTTCCTCAAATGGATTCCGACTGTCTCCCAATTCAATTACGGCACGGTTCCTCTTTCCTCCTAAATTAGCTCCTATTTCTTTCCATTTCTAGCTCCCTCCCACTGTTTTCTCTTTCACACACACACTCTGCTTCATCTTTTGTTCTCTTCTTCCACTGTTTTCATGATTTCTCCACTCCATTCCAGCTGTCTCTTACTGTTCCAGCTTCCTTCTCATTTTTCTCTCCTTTGTGTTCCTACTTGCTCCCATGTTTTGTCATTCCTCTTTTTATTCCTACTTCCTTTTACTGTTCTTTCTTCCTTTTCTGCTCTTACTTCCTCTCAATATGTTCTGCATTTCCTCTTGTAATCCGACTTCTCAATGTGTTCTGCATTTCCTCCTTTTTTGTTCTTACTTCCTCCCACTGCATTCTGCCTTTCGTCCATTTTTGTTCCCACTTCCTCTCACCATGTTCTTTTTTCCTGCTTTGTGTTCCTACTTCCTCCCAATGTGTTCCGCCTTTCATCCCCTTTTGTTCCTACTTCCTCTCACCATGTTCTTTTTTTCCTGCTTTGTGTTCCTACTTCCTCCCAATGTGTTCCGCCTTTCATCCCCTTTTGTTCCTACTTCCTCTCACCGTGTTCTTTTCTTCCTGCTTCGTGTTCCTACTTCCTCCCAATGTGTTCTGCCTTTCATCCCTTTTTGTTCCTATTTCCTTCCACTGTGTTCCGTTTTTCTGCCTTTATGCTATGACTTCCTCCCACTGTGCATTCCCTTTCTTTCACTGTGATTAAATTAGAGGGGGTCACAGCAGGAAGTTTCCGGTAGATTCCGGCAAGTCGCCAGGCAACAGAACACCACACTCTCTTGCTGTCCCGCTTCCAGGGTTTCTGGGGGGCACTTTGTACAGCTGATTTAAGGGGGCCTTAAAGGCCAGGCGGCGGGTGTGCCTCACACTGGAAAAGGTTTCTTTCTCCCTGAAAGGAAACATGCCTGTGCTGGCAGAAGCGAGGCCAGAGGCCAGTGCTGTTTTCATAGAGCCGTTTAGTCACGAGCCATTAAACATGGCAAAGTCACATCCTTTATTTGGAGCTTTCTGGACTGAGAAACACACACAGCCTTCCATCCCTTTTGCAAAGTGCAGACATTTTTTTACTATGACTTTTCCAGAAAGACCATACACCATTCAGCAACATAACACACAATACCATAAAAAATCCATGCAGTTCATTATATCAGTTCAGTTTTATAAGTAAAGTACCAGTTGGACCCAGCCTTGGGTTCCTTTTAAAGGAAGCCAAAGTAGACTCACTGAGCCCAAAGCTGGAGAACCTCTGGTGCAGGTACACCACCAAGTCTGATGAAGCTGCACGTATGGAAAGGCCCCTTGGTTATTAAAGTGTGTAATTATATCTTTCTGGGGACTCTCCATTCATTTCTATAGAGAAACCATTACCCAGTCCTAACCTTTACCCATAAGTAACCAAACAAAATACATTTTTAGTTTTTTGATTGATTTCACAGATCTTTGTGGGGACCTGAAAAATGGGCCCCACAATGTCAAAATAACAGGTTTTTATCACATGGTGGGGGAAACTTGGTCCCCACAATGTAATACAAATATAATTCATACACACACACACACGTTTGTATTCATATCTTTGTGGGGACTTTCCATTCATTTCTATGGGAATGACCCTAATGCCAGCTATGCCAACTTTAACCATAAGCAATTAAACAAAATACAAGACTTTTGGCTTTTTTAGTTTTTTGATTGCAGTCACAGATTTTCATAAAATTGTTTCCCCTTGTGGCAACCAAAAAAATAACAACAACAAAAAATGTTGTCCTCTACTTACGAACGAGATACGTTCCGAACGGACTGTTCGTAAGTCGTTATTCAACATCATTTTAAGGGTATGCGTAAGTACAAAGAACTTGGATGCTGGGAGTACGCACGCTATGCTGCTACGAGGCGGGAGTAGCGGGCAGAAGTTGTACTGTAGGTGGAACACGCGTGCACACACACACACACACACAATACAAGGCTCACATGCGCTGTAGTTATATCTCGGTGCATGTCCTATGAATACCTATTTTAATGTTGTTACATCTAACCCAAAATTTAAAAAAAAGATAACAAATTAACAACAAAAACTTCTGCCAAATTCGGTAAAACAGCCAAAATTATAAACTGCTTTTATTTAAAAAAATGTCCCCATTATGCATACATTATTGACATTCTGTACCAAAGAGAGGGTATAATTTATCCATACACTCACTCACTCAGGAACACAAGACCCACAGACTCATTGTCTGCTCCCTCTCTCTCTGCTCAAGACCACCTTAGTGCTGGAAGAGACATGTTATTACAAAACCTCCAACCAGGAGGAGAGTCTCTGAAATCCAGAAGCTATTCCAGTCCATCCCCCTTTGCACAGGCCTGAAGGAGCCAGCCCCTGCTGCTGTGACTCAGAAGATTCCGAAACAAAGACACAGGGCTTTTCTCAAGGTGCACAATCACAGGGCCCCCCGTGAGACACAAATCTGTGATCTCTTAGTCACTAACTCCCATTTTTTAACCACAATGTAATGCCAGCAAATGTATTTCCAACAGTCCAGCAGTCTGCACTGATTTGAACTATCTGGAAGCATTTCAAAACACACGTTGCATGTGCTCCAAAGTTGGAGCCCCCTTCCTTTCCGTCAGGAAAATGGTTATTTTTACAGTGTCGCTGATATTCATAGTTACGTACGCAGAAGTTCAGTGCTTGGCTGCCTCTCTGATAGCACCGTGTAAGTTGCTAGGTAACTAAATTCTCATTTAATTCGATACTGTCTTCGATAACATATCTCAAACGGAGGAGGAGAAGGCAGTTGTTAATTGTTTGACATTAAAAGAGCAGGCAGAAAGCCGGACCATCCCCAGTTCCCACAACAACGCATTTAATGCAACCAGGCCACAAACAATGTGAGTGGGAACCCTGTGGAGTATCAGCAGTGCAGAGCAGGCCACAGCCTTAGTAATGGGAAAATACTGCGTAGCTGCCCATAACATTAAAGCTTTTAAACATGGCTTCATTGATACAAGCACTTTATAAGACTGCAAACCAGGTAACAATGACTGCAGAAACCCTCCACATTATCAAAACCTGCATGGACTACAAAGATTTTCTTTTCATGTAATTTCAGATGCCAGGTGAGGGACTGGGTTAAAGTGCCTGACACACACAGCAAGGACAGGCCCTGTATGAGAAAGATAATGGGCTCCAAAATAAAAGAAAGAAGAGGTGAAGAAGTGAGAGAACATAAATCATCCCATCCCATGCTGGGGACTGGGGTCTGCAGTCCCGTAGGACAGATAAACCAAGCTTGATCCTGTGTGTATGTGTGTGTGTGTGTGTGTGTGTGTGTGTATACAGCCATGAATTTGTATCTCTGCCTGCAGTTCTGTGTGATTGTGCATATGTCTCTTCGCTCCTAGCTTGTTCTTGGGCTTCATTGGCGCAGGCTGACACCCCTGTCATCACACTCAGCTCCTACAGTTCAGCATACCACCATCCCTGATACTCTAAAGTATACATGCAGCCTGCCAATCTCACCCCCCAAAAACAACCCACACCTGCCCACCCCTCCCCGTCACCACGCCCTACTCATAGATTCTCCTGGACTGTACCCCCGGCCCTCACACCAAACAGGCCACAGATTAAGGGGGCCCTCTTCTGCCCCTCTGCTGTGAGGAGAAGTGGGGCAAGACTGGTGGGGGGTGGGGAGCGAAGAGAGGTGGGAAAAGTAGGGGTGAGAGAGAGAGGGAGTGAGAGCAAAAGGGAGTGAGAAAGAGGGAGCCTCAGCTCTTGGGGATCTGATCTGACAGGTTCATTAGTCTCCTTGCCTCCTCATGACAACAAAACGTCTCATTGGTTGTTCGGAAGCAGGGGGCGGGGCACTTTGAACAAAAGAAAGAGTCAATGAAGATAGAAAACCAGCTCCACTTCCCGTCCCATTTTTCACATCGGATTTTACCCTTCCTCTTATCTGCATTCTGGTCTGCTTGCTCTCCTCTCCTCTCCACGTTGTTCGTTCTTCCTCGTCTTTCTCTGTAACCAGCCATGGGTGGCGGAGGTGCCTTCTGCACCACTGGGAGATGTGTACACACTCCTGAACTACAGAACAGTCCAGAAGCATGTGGCAAGATGAACTTGCTTCTCTAAATTGCCCACAGTGTGTAAACATGTGCACTGTGATGGACGGGAGCCCCTGACAGGACATCCCTAGCCTCACACCTTGTGCACCCTTGGAGAGGCTCCAGGCAAACCATGACCCTTTACTAGATGCAGTGGGTGCATAGATGGATGGATGGATGGATAAAAGCTGTATAAATTGCAATAGTTATGAAACAGCTAAATACAGTGATACAGTGAATACAGTAAATGCAGTGCCAGTATCATCATCTCAGGTTACCAGCCCGCCATGCTGCAGGTTTGGTAAGCTAACCACTTCTCTAAATTCCACTGTTTGCTAAAAGGTACAAACCTTGGGGCAAAACAACTGCAGTGAATCATATGATCAACAATGAGGAGACATAGACCTGCAGGCAAGACTGAAGAGCAGTCTGAAGAGCCACATCTCCCAGCATTCCGCTAGGTGGTAGTATGGAGAGGAAAGCAGGGAGAGTCAGCAACTGTGGACTGGGATTCGCTGCCAAACACCCGATGGGGACACATGGCTCTCCATCCATCACACAGCGGTGGGACAGCATAACGATGCTGGTAAATAGTGGGTGGAGCTGTTTGGACATCACTCAAAACCCACCATCCAATCAGGTTCTGTTATTACATCACTCTTTAAGAGAGTATCAAAGAGTATCAAAGAGTATCAAAGAACACCATTGATTCTGGCACCTTTTACATCCCAACTGTGTAACAGTGTAAAAGTTGAAATGAACACCATTCCCTGATTAATGTGACCCTGAATATCATCACATCTTCTGGACCATTGAGAGACCTCCAGCACAGACTAGGACCGTTCTCCAGGAGGTCTGGGTACAGTACAGTACAATATAACCAAGTGAAGACTGGCCATGTCATACAAAGAGGCTCGCTGTCTAAGTGCTTTTATCAAACGTGTTTTTGACACTGCTTGGGCACATTTTGCACATCTGCATTAATGACTGGTGATCCAGAAAATGGTGCAGCTACTACGCCGTCTTTTGGGAGTGTAGCACACGGTAGAACCTCCATCTCAAGGGTACAAAACATCCTCCTCTGTTCCGCATTTGGTCACCAGCACAATTTTATCACCTTTTCCTTGTTCAGATGAGGAAACCCCCCCACCAAACAGCAATGTCCTTTAGGATTTAATGTCAGGCTCCCAATTAGCACCTCCGCTATGTGAGGAGCATCAGGTGAGGCTGCAGAGGAATATGAGTAACACCTTCAGTGAAACATCTGATGGCTGGAGGGGAAGGAATCAGCGGACCGGGAAACCGAGGCCGCGCTTCCACGCTCGAAAAAATGTTGCTTTATTTGCCGTTTGCGCTAGTACAGGTACATAGGAATGCTTCTTTTCACATATCCCATCATGGTCTCCTTTGAGACAAACACACACACATACACACACAGTATATATACTCAGCTCACAGGGAAGCTTGGTGTCTGAGTATAGGGTCAGCTATTTATCTGAGACCCCTGGAGCATTTTTCGGGGGGTTAAGGCCTTTGCTCTAGGGCCCAACGGCGATTTGACTATACTGTCGAGGATGCGATCACAGGGACAGAACCCTAACCTACCGAGACACACACTGCCCCTCATTTTTCCTCTTTGTTTTTAATAAAATGATGCTTTATTTAACTCGGGGTCCGAACGCAGATGGGCCGGCACGGCCAGGATGAGCGGACGCTGGCGTGGCGGATCCTTGTAGCCCAGTCGGCCTTCAGCACAACACGCCCGGTGCTCGAAGGGAAGCCTCACGAGGGAGACACTGCCCACGGCGGGATGCGGCGGTGTGCCAGACACGACGAAGTGTGGGCGGAGCCCAGACGGCCACCGATAGACCCGCAATCCGACGCTGTCTCTGCATAGCACGTGTACAGGCGTGGAGAGCATACGCTCCTGGGGTGCGTCGCTAAACCGTTTGCCCTATACGTTAATTAGTCACCTCTGTCCCTCTGTGCCGCTCCCCCTCCTGTGAGTCACGGAGCAGCAGTGAGTCACCCCCACTGCCGTGACTGCCACCGAGTCCTCCGGCCGTCAGACGCACCAACACACATCCCCGGGTTATAAATACTGCTGGGACTCACATTTGTCTGTTGCTTTTATTGGGGAGGCACACTGTCTGATCTGGGGGACATTCACTCCTTGATGGTTTTCTATAAACACCGATTACCCCCAATGACACACACGCGCCCACACACATGTACACACACACCCCAACACTGCAGTGTGTCACACTGCCTCTAGCCTTTAAACAAGATTTAATGTCACTTCTTAGATGTTTGTGATGGTACTTTTTCCAAAGACATGCCACCTACACTTTCTATAGTTACCAAGTATGTTGGGTAGTTCAAACCTTCCCGAATAAACAAGCACTGATATAATGTCACTCAGTTTCAAACTGATTTCTCAACCTTTTTAGCCTGATGACCTCAGATGCACAGCTGGACTGAACATCATGCCATTAGGCTAATTGAAAAAGTACTGCAAAGTGCTTCGTTAGTGCAGTTACTGCAGGTTTTACTCATCTGCGGTTCTTCCATGGTAACAAAGTGTACTGTGCTGCAGCCCAGATGAGAGTCATACGGTTCCTCAATTCCCCCACCTCCAACATCCAACCACACCCAATACAAGGTGATATACATTAGAATAACAGAAACAAGCATTCCAAAATTCACCATACACCTTCTAAGGGTAGGTGGAACCTTCTGTTTGGTGGACTAACTAATTCCAGCCACGAAAACGTCTTCCATGCGATTCTCCCACTCAGCAAATTCACAGCATCACGTTCTGTAAACTGTTGCCGGCTTCAAGCTCACATCTCCACCGTTGTCACGGTGACGCTTCGCTTTTCTGCTGAGGGGAAACTAATGTTGTGTACTGAAGGAACAGATGCTGGGGGGGACAGAAGCCCCCACAGGTGCTCGTCTGACACGTGGGGGTGCGAATCAGTCAAACAATGACTCAAGATCTGGGGCGTTGACAAAAATTTGGTTTTTATTAAAGGCATAAGGGCTACAGGTTTGCGGTTTCTGACCCTGAGAAGTTCATCTCGGATTGATGCAAAAGTGAAACCCCAAAGAGGAGGTGATTGAGGTTTAACAGAAAAGACATGATAGGTGCCAGCTTTTGGATGCTCCTGAGAAGCAGGCCACTTCACCCCCTACCCCCAGAGTCATTACCAAGAGTCAGAAAATAGACCTCCTCTTAACCACGGCTGTCAGAGATCGATAAATCATCTTCCACGCCGATGTTATTAATGGGACAAATTCTTGGAATGAGCCATTTAAGAAGCAGGGGTTATTTAAAAAGCGGACGGGAATATCGCAGAACACGAGGTACTCCTCCAGGGCTTTCATGAAATGAGAAGTGGAAGGGCGATGTGCGTGTGCTCCACGGGACTCAGCAGGAGGACGCCTGTTCACCCCACACGGTAACAGCTGGAGATGGGAGGCGGCCTGCTCATTCCACCCAGGAACAGTGGGAGGACAGTGGAGGCCTGGTCACCCCACATGGGAGACAATGGGAGGCGGGAGGAGGCCTGCTCACCCCAAATGGGAGACAATGGGAGGCCGGAGGAGGCCTGCTCATGCCACACAGGAGACAATGGGATGCGGGAGGAGGCCTGCACACCGCAAACAGGGACAGAGGGAGGTGAGTGGAGGCCTGCTCATCCCACACAGGAGATAATGGGGTGTGGGAGGAGGCCTGCTCATCCTAAACAGGGACAGAGGGAGGTGGGTGGAGGCCTTCTCATCCCACACAGGTACAGCTACTCACAAGGCTCCACCTGCCCCAGACATCAACACCTCATCATACACGAGATGCCCATCATCATGGGTAAAAGAGAGGTGAAAGGAAATGAAGGAAGATGGAAGAAAAATGGCAGGCAGAAAAAAATGAAAACCAATGCATGCCAATGTGGCAGCATCCTCCATACGCTCTCACGCTAGACAGAACATCCTGATTGGACCCAGAGCCTGCTCTACCTTTGCAGGGGGCCCTAGGCAGAGCTTTAACTGGGAGGCCTCCCTACCAAGAACTCTAACGATCATCTTACTTCATCCACACCTGGCTATTTTACATTCTTCCTGTAGCTAGAGCCAGCCCTGAGCGAACCCTTAGAAATAAAGACAGACATTGAGAAGCTGAACTAGTCCAGTTTAGATGCAAACAGCAGTGTCATTAATCCCCTTCGATGGCATTCCGACTCATACATTCCTGAATATGAGTCCTTGTTCTGCCTTTTAAGGACAAGGTGTTCCATCCTGCTGGAAATGACGGCGATTTAACGCGGCACACCCGCAACTCGGCGAGCCTGCGAGGTCTCTCATGCAGTTTCCTATCCTTCGGCTCCAGCATGCGTAGAGAGCGAATGTCACAGGAGCATTATCGCATTCCCAACTGCATGTCCAGGGGACAAAGGCAGCCCAGCGACGTTGCCTAATGCCGTCCCTGGTGGCCACAGTAATGCAGGAATCTCAGATCTTGATGTAATTTTTCATCAATTAACACAGCGGAGGAAGGGGCCGACGCTTCCAACACTGGAGGGGCACTCCCCGGCGACGTTGTCCTGGCAGGGGTCACAGTGATGGCATTCTTTTGTCAGTGGTCCACTACCGGTCTCCCAAAGCTCCCCGACCTTATCTCAAATTCCGTGGCCTGGCCGGAGGTGCAGGTGCTACAGGCATTTTTCTTCCTTCCCTGCTTCCTGCCATTTGGCAAACTGAGCTCAAAGATGCCCTTTCGGTAACGGGGACGGAGGCTGGTCGCTAATTAGGAACACGGAGCACACAGAGGCTTGACCGCGTGACAGCGGCACCCTGCAGTGGTCTCTCCGTGGCTCGGCACCCCAGCGCTGTGCGTTGGGACGGTGAGGCAGTAATGAAGCAGTATAGCAGTATACGGGGACACATCCCCAGCCCCCCCGGGGTGGGGTTGTCTCGTGTGGGCTTTATTTCCCCCTTTCTGCGTTTTCTGGGGCCACCCCCCCCCCCCCCCCCCCCCCCCCGAGTGTGACAGGACTGCATCACGGCTACCACACTCCCTCATACAGTACATACCAGCGGTGTGTACATGCTGGCCTGCTTAGGCTCGATTATTTACACACGTACACATGCTTGTGTGGAATGTAACTGAGCATGTGCTTGAATGTGGAATGTAACTAAGCACGTGCCATAGATGGAGGACACACCGCGCCCCCCAGTGGCCACCTGTGTATAGATCAGTGAGCTAAGATGACCGCAGGCTAGCATCTTAAAGTAAACCGACTCGTTGCCCACAGAGACCCGGCAAATCACCATAGACGTCACCCTGATTCGCCCAAAGCCGCAAGCATCACTCAATGGGGGACATTATTCATTCCGGGCCGGACGCGGGGAAGCATGGTCCAATCTCCCCCAGGGTTACCACAGCTCGACAGACGCTATACAGTCACCCTGGTGTTTATGCTCTGCAGTTTGCAGCCTGTGGGCCGAGAACAGGAGTGCGAGAGAAACATAAACACCACAGTGGAGGCTTAGATCAATAGGTGCAACAGTATACATTTCATATATATAGTGAGGTCACCAAGAAGCCCATTGTATGCAATAGAGTACAACAGTCCCATCATGTTACATCTGCCTCCTGCATGCTGTGGTACCACTGAAGCCGTCTGATAGGATTATCCAGCGCTGCCATGGAAACAGAATGCAACAGAGGCTAAAAAAAGAAAAACGATACAAAATACATTAATTTATCCGCCGACATCGTCGCCCGCGAGAGTGATGTCTGTCACAAACAGTTTCGCTTGATGTGTACTTCTTTTTTTGCCTAAAAGGTAAATAATAACCTACTGGTCTCTGTGCAGTCCTCAATGCATATTCCTACAATGACAGATTTGAGGAGTCCTGAATAGTTCGATTATAATTTCAATTTCTGACCACAAATTTTCCACCAGATGCTTTCAGAACCCATATAAGACCTGGATTTAGGCATTAAAAACTAAACTGAGTATACAGATCAAGTAAATCTAGCGGTGCTGGGGCGGGGGGCAACAATGTTTGAATCGGGAAAATTAGCTTGCATGCATCTATCAGTTTGTTGAGGCAAATATAACAGGGGTTGGGAGCTGGGAGGGGCTTCAACAGGACCTGAGATAATACTTTGCTTGGTCCCAGAAATATGAGAGGTGGCTCCCTTGTAAGTATGTGTGACCCTTTTAGAATTTTATGGTTTTATTTTGCTCATTTTCGATCACAGACGATCACACAAATATTACCGAGGGGGACTCCCCAGTCGGCAGACTTTACTGGTCAACCACCTGCCCTATCCATACATACCCATTAATCCCAATACAGACATCACAGTGTTGAAGGCGTGTATGTGTGCAAATGGACTCCGCATGAGGAGGGTGGATCGGTTTATCTATAGTCTGTGACTGTATGTATTTTAGGTGCACTGCCATCATTGACCCCCCCCCCCCCATGCTCTCTCATACTTCCTGCTGGTTTGAAGTGGTCCGACCACAGGGGAGCTGGGGGAGGTAGGGTGTCAGTGGAGGGAGCTGACAGGCCGTAAAACACATGGAACGCCCAAGCGGTTCCTGAACTGGTCTCTATGCCCAGGGCTTGCTTGGACGCCACCGGAGTGAGTGTCCACCAGCATGCCACCGACGCACACACACATGTACATTTACACACTCACACACACATGCACTCACATAGTCCACATACTCATCTCTTTGCGGGGACTGTCCATTCATATCTTTGGGCATAACCCTAATCTCAACAATGACACCCTTAACCCCCACCCAGCTCTAACCGTACCCATGCATAACCAAACAAAATACAAGACTTTTGGCAATTTTTAGTTGTGATTGCATTTACAGATTTTTATAAAGTTGAGTTTCCCCTTGTGGGGACCAAAAAATGTCCCCGGAAGGTTAAAAAGTGATCACATTGTTACAGAAATCTGGCCCCCACGATGTAATAATTACAAAAACACATATGCACACAAATACAGACCGAGCCACCCTGAAGCTCCCAAGCTCCAGGCTGCTGTCCTGAGGACACTGACCCCAGACAAGCCCCCCATACAGGGGACCAGAAACCCCTTAAAAACAGCTGCTCACCTCATGCCTCTTAAACTAACCCTTAAAATCATCTGGCGCTAAAGGCCATTGAGATAAGAGCCTGATAAGGGTGACTGCCAGGTCACTGCCTCCATGGGCCCGTTTCATGGTATCAAAGACCGGCCGAGTGGAGAACAAAAGAAGTGTCCTGGTTGCATAGAATGTTAGCATAGCTGGTTAGCGTAGCAGACATCAGCAGCCGATAGGCAGAGCCAGGGAACCTGATGATCTGCCACAGGCTTTATTTGAGGATTTGCTCTGGGTGCCACTGCCCAATACTATTCATTCCGGTCAGATTACTGCCGTACTGAAAAGGACAGCTGATCCCCAGCAAAAAGGCTTCTGCAGCAATAGTGATATCCAAGCCGCTCTTCACAGCTCCTTGGCTATTATTCGCTCTGTTTTTCTCCTTAGAAATATATTGCATATTCTCTAAAGAAAGTCCTAGGAAACAAAGTTATTTCGATATCGATCGCCCACACGGATCACGGACCATAAATTAGTTTTAAAGCATTATGAAAACAGTCGTATTTTGGGGTTTGCCTTACTGAAAGGGACGCGGAAACTTTAAAAAATAAAAATTAACATCATTGAAAGAGGGGGAAAAAAAACTGTGTTTCATTAAAGATTTAAGTGATATAATCTGGATCGTAGGAAAGGGAAAAAAAAAACACGAACAAAGTGGAGATTAACAAATAAGTTGCATATGTGTTCGTAAAAGAACAGCAGAGTTTGCAGAGTTTGCGTATCTAATTTCCACCAAATAGCAGCGTTTCGGCAGGTGACGCGGCCAAGGAATGCAGTCCCAGGGTAAATCTACCGCAAAGACTTCAAAAGAACAGTACAGAGAGAGAAGCGGGAGCCGGAATACTGGGATTCGGAGTAAGTCAAATGAACAATAACATCTCCTGAAGGCCTCAGTGGAGAGGGGGTGTCACCCAGAGCGGTCCTCCACGGCTTTCGTGGTGAGGCACACACCCACGGTGTGGATGTGCTGCTGTTACCATGGTTGCATTATCAGCCCGAGCAGTTTAATCCTCTTCAGACAGTAAATACTACAGTATCAGACAAAAAAGCACATTTCAGAATTTTATGATGGATTAACGACTACATTGCATGTGCGGCCTGCGTCTGATGGGCTGGTGTGGTGGCACGTTTGCCAGGTGGTGTGAGCCGTTCCCCTCATGCCCACCCCTCCGTCCCCCGCCCTTTCGGTCTTCTTCGCCATTTTGATGGAGGAGTCGGCCACAGGACCCCTCCTTCCCTTTTTGTGATACCAACCCAAGTCAAATCTATTTCCGGACCTGACTCGGCAAAAACAGACAAAGGAAATATATTTAGTCAATCCCTGCACCTCCCTTTTACCCGGGACTCATCATTCCACACTGTTCCCATTAGTCACCTGTCCACGGCACGCACCCAGGCTGGGAGCCGCTGCCTTTGGGTACCACTTCAGCTGGCACGTTGGCTCTGAACCTGGCGACAGTACCTACTGCTGCCCCCTGCTGAACCACATGGAAGTTCCACACTTCCATCCACCCGCACGAGGTGTCACTGGTTCAAGTCATCTAAGGAGCTTCCCAGCCCTCAACAGTTTCTCACCGGGGTTGTGGCCCCTCCGCCTCCACCTCTGCAGGGCAGCTCCAATCGATATCACTTCACAGTCATGGGCAGCTGAAGGAATACGCGTGAGATCGCGCGCGCAAAAAGAAAACAAGAATGTAAAAAAATCTGCAAAAATGCAGCTGCTTCGTCCCGCTCCGTTCCGGGTGATTAGTCCCACGGAGCAGTAAGAGAACAGGCGCCCACATTTATATGGGACGCTCAGCACCCCACTCACACCCAGCCCAGCCAGTTGTGGGGGGGCTTAATGCGTGTCGGACTACGGAATATGTTAAATGTTACTCATGGTTCCTTTTCCAATTAAAAGGCCCATTTCAGGCCATCTGTGTTTTCTAACAGTGTATGTTTTAAAGATGGCCGCTGCTCCGTCCCAGGGCACAGGAGGCATCGCTTTATATTCCCCTTGAGGCTCCTGAGGCTCTTGGGGGCCCCGAGCCTAAGCCCTTAACAGAAAATAATCTATGCATCCATTTCTTTGTCGGGTCGCTAAAATAAGAAGCACTAAATTATTTGGCAGCCTGCTGATGACTGATTGCTCAATGGAAAAGTGTCTGCTCGCCGCACCTAACTAGGGGGGCTAAAAATAGTGGAGGTGGTGTGCCCTGCATCCAGGCCAGCCCCCCTCGGGCCGCGTCGCTGAGGATCTGTGCAGTGGCGTGCATGGAGCTGCACAGGAGGGGCGAGGATCAGGGGCTGCAGACGCGCCGCTGCTGACTCAGTGACTTCAGGAGTGCATTTTCTGCACACCTCCGTGAAACGGAGTAGTCAGAATGCAGTGTGCGGTGTCTGCATGCGCATTTTCCCGCCGCTCTCGCAAATCTGCTGTTTTACTGCCAAGCTGTATGTTTGGCATGGCTGAGGATGCCTCCAATCCCAATTAACGCAAAGCTGAGGGCAAATGCACAAGGTGGAGCAACTCGTGTGGGCAGATTTTGGATCAGGCAGCATTAAAACCCTGAGGAATGCCATTAAAAGACCTCTAATCCGCATCGGGGATGTTTGATCACTTGCTTTCATCCAAAGAGATTGGATACATCCGTATGCAGTTCAGATTAAGCATCATGTCTTATTGGCTCCTTTCAGCCTGCCAGCCCATGCACTGGATTATGATGTCATAATGGTTGCACTGGACCGCCATTCAGGATTTTCTGAATCTCAGTACATTCTGCCTACCTTTACCACACTGTCAATCCTGAACCATTATTTAATCTGCCACATATATGAGCGTTGTCCCAGCTGCACGAATCCCACTCTGTCTGTTGGCCTCATTGAGGCCCGCAGCAGTAAATTAGAAAAGCCTCCATCGGCCCAGTCCGGGGCAGCAGGATCCGGTCTAATTCGTCCTTACTTAGCAGAACCTTGGCAGCCATATTAGAGGAGTTCCACTGGTAGAGAGCCGGCGGTGCGGAAGTTTAAGCGCCATGAGCAGCCCGAGGCGAAGGCGCAGTAAGCTGCGCATGGCAGGTTGTATGTAATTGGCTGCAGTGTTTATGGGACGTAATCCTAGAGCGGTCTCCTTGACAGGGTCCGTAAGAGCCATTATCATTTTATTCAATTACCGCTTAACTGCAAAAACAAGCCGAGGGCTTCTAATGGAATTACTGCCTCATCTCCCTCCCGGTACTCGGGTGCCCAAAGGCTTGTTTTTTTTCAGATTTATGGTGCCCCCACTGGTCGAAACGGGTCTTGGTGGGCTGTACTGGTCCCGAATGCCGGGAGGCTCGGGCTCAGCAGCGCCCTCCCCCTTCCCCGATGGCACCACTTGTTCAAGTCCCACATCAGAAACCCTGAAGAATTCCGTCCTCCGCTATCCGAGCAAATGAGATTATCAGTCGGGTGGGACGTGTTTTTATGCTTCATCTTTTTACGAAACGAACCCCCCAACAATGATGTAATAAAAAGGGGAAACCATTTGGAGAACAACTTCTGACCCACAAGGAGGCGCTGTGTGGCGGCTGAGCCTGTGCACATGGTTAGCTTTAGCTCACGGGAAGTACAAACAACATTAGGAGCACCCTGGAAAGCACTGAGGTCTGGTACACTGGGTCCGGATGGAGTCACTTGGGGCAGGGAGGGGCCCTCTGGGGAGGGGGGGGCAGTGAAAGAGCAGCCTACCTCACCACAGCCTCGCCACCCGGTCATTGCCATCCCCACTAAACGGAGCAGCGTGCTAATGTCACAGAAGGCAACCCTCGCATCCACGCCGAGGCCACGCGTCACTAGCGGATGAGAGGACACTCTTGCTTCTGCCTGCCCTTCCCACCCCCGGATAAAAGTGACACCAACAGCAACTTCTGGGGGCCCAAATTCTCACATCATCTCAGCATCAAACTTCCCAACTTTCACATGAAATGACTTCGGTGTTCAGTGGAGGGGGAGGGCAGGGGGGCAGGCTGAACGGTGAGCGCTTCCTAAATATAGAAATTGAATTAGCAAAGCACTGCCCTCCGGTTACTCTTGATGGTACAGACAGTTCCAGTAGCCATGTGGCAGTGCGCAGACCAGCCTCGTTCACTGAGATCCAGCATCGTGTCCTACCTTAGTCCCATTATTTGGATAACGGGTCAACTGCGCTAGTGTTGCAAATGCAGAAGTGGTGACACATCACCGGTTAAACCCTAGACCAGTGTTTCCCAATCCAGTCCTCGGGGACCTATAATCCATGTTTTAGCTCTCTCCCAGCTCCTGGTAAAAATGTGGACTGTCTAGTAGGGAGCTGGAAGGGAGCAAAAATGTGGACTGTCTGGCAGGGAGCTGGGAGGGAGCAAAAATGTGGACTGTCTGGCAGGGAGCTGGGAGGGAAAAAAATGCGGACTGTTTGGCAGGGGCTGGGAGGGAGCAAAAACATAGACCGACAGGGGGTCCCCGAGGACAAGATTGGGAAACACTGCTCTAGACACTCATTCCACTCGCGGCTGGAGTCAGCGATGAGAGCCGAATTTGGGATTGGGCTCAGGGCTGTCTCAAGAAGCCAACTGGGTTGGCGGTTTTGGGAGGGGGGGGCAGACAAGGCAGCCATGGTGGCTTCCTCATGCAGGTGTGGCCAGCTGCAGGGGCGCCGAACAGGCGGGTATTAATCAGTGCAAAACAGAAGCTATGCCAAGCAGCAGGACTGAGTCCCTGTGGCAAGCTGAAGCTCAGTAGACACATGAAGCTCAGGATGGAAGGCTGGGCCTCCACATCACGACTGCACAACCCATCCATGGCCCAGCACTCCCTGCAAACACACACACACACACACACACACACTAACAACCCCACCCTTTGGTTACCACAAAAGAATCATCATCTCTCCAGATAAAAGCTATCACAAGAGGAGGCCTCCGAAATAACACCCAGTTTGCTGGGGTGGGGGGGGTGGAGTGTCAATCACAACTGTAGATGCCTGAAATTCATACATGATGCATGACCAAATTAACAAGGACAGCTTTGGCTGACATGTCCACACTGTAGATTGGTAGATGGAATGTGATGATAGGTGAAACGTTCCTGCATGATGCTCACATGATTTTTTTAAACATGACTCGAACAGGAAGGTAGTAGGATATAAAGGGCATATTGCATATAACAGATCAGAACATAGGTGAAGTGCACTTTCAGATTTCCAGGTGAAAAAAAAACAAATACAGAAGTATTCCTATTACAGGTAAGTCTTAGTAAACTACTAAGCAACAGAGCAACACTGTTAACCATTGAATAACAGGAGAAGAATGATAAAACATATTCCCTACTTTCAGCTTTAGATTTATTCAATTGCTCATAAACAGACTCTTATTTTAAAATGCAATGCCATATAATTTAAGGGGATTTGGAAGAAAAAGACAGACACAGTTAATGTGAAATTCACAAAGCTGGGGTTGGGTTGCCTGTGAGGCTCATGAATATTGAGTAGTTGGTCTTTGCATCATATGACTAATTGGCATGCATTTCCTATTCTTGGACAGTGTCCAATCAGGGCTCGCGGCCGCGCCTGCCAGAACTTTGATCTCCAGCTGGAGACTGTCTTGTTCTACTGCAAAGCTGACAATGTCTCTCTAACACACCCACCTGCTAAATGATCTGTGCCATTCTGAGCCATGTAGCTCCAGCCACTGCTCAGGACCTAAAGCATTAGCTTTAGCGTTTGTTCAGAAATATACTTGTATAAAATTTCACTGACAGACCACAAGAGGCCTTCTGGGTAAGGAGCTGGACTTCAGATAACGAAGCTTCCCGTTGGGCTGAAGGAAAACTACAAATTAACAGCGTGCATGTGAGTGATGTCATTAGCAGCCCTAGCCCAGAACCATATCAGCAATACTCCCCCCCCCCCCAACAGATTCCCTTTCCTGTGGGGGGGACATCAACAGGGACAATAACAGCTACAACAGCCTCTGACAGCCTTGCAATAGTGGTAAAGTAGCACACCTGCTTAAACTGCCTTTGTGAGGATTCTGTCTCATACCCACATGACACACGCCCACCTGAAGAGAAGCATCCCAAACGAACATAGTGCTAATTCATAGCAGACCAGACCCAGCACGGCCAGGATCAAAAACAACTGCATCTACTACGGTCTTACCTACTAGGTGGAGTGAAATCGACAGTGATAAAACCAAAGCAAGGAACAGGCAGGCCACTGAGGTCACTCCCTGATAAGGGCTGTAAGGTCTGTGTGTTTAAGGGACATTGTGTCCCCCTAGCTGTCCCAGGCAATGGGACATGGTAATAGAGCCTTTTAGACATGAGGGGAGCTGGATGCAGACCAGCATCAGGCTTTTACCCACATAAGGAGTGAGCAGCAGCCAGAAGATTCCCAAAATGAGCTGAACGGACCTGGAGGTGATTCATATTTGGCTTTTCTCGCACTCAAAGCTCTGGTGTTCATCCGTTTTGAGAGACCTTCTCACCTCGGCCTATGAGAAGCAAACGTCTGGCCCAACACACGGCACTTAGCATCCGAGCCCCCACCCTGCACCGGTACCAGGCTGATGAGATAAGTAATTATCTAATTGATAATTGCGGTCCAGTTTATATCCCCAGAATGGCCTTGATTTCCTAACTGGGCCTGAATGAGAATTTGTGTTGGGGAGGGGGGGGGGCGGGGAGTAAGGAAAGCAATAGAAAAGAAGGCATACGACAGAACGACAGGCGGGGCGCAGGCGAGAAGGTCATGCACGGGGATGCGGTGCTGGTTCCGGTTGCTTTGAGTGCTGATGGACTAGGGTCTCGCTGTGCTGATGGCACCAATCAATCTCTCCGGTTTGCCTAGGTGCCCTGGACAGGCAGCATGGACCTGGCTCAGCCTCCCGCTGTTTTCTTTCTTCATTTGTATAGCTCCTGACTGCCTGGCATACAGTAGATTATACCAGCCACGTTCAGCCTCTGCTTAGTCAAGGTTATGACTCACCTGTCTAGTTAAAAAAGCATGAGATACTTTCCTGGAAGGTGCAGCTGTTTTTCGGTAAAGACTGCATTTAACTAAGATAACGTTAAGGAAGC
>JAODKC010000064.1:24098974-24113815 GCA_026777985.1 Mormyrops attenuatus
TCCTGATGGGTCACGTCAGGGCTCGGGTGTGGGTCCAGTTATGGTTCAGGTGAGGGCTGGGTGGGGGTTACAGTTATGGTTAAGGTTAGGGCTGGGTAGGGGTTAAGTTTATCATTGTTGAGATTAGGGTTTTGCCCATAGAGATGAATGGACAGTCCCCACAAAAATATCAGACAGGTCTGTCTGTGTGTGTGTGTGTGTATAAGCAGGGACATATCTAATGCATGGCTGTGTGCGTTTACTGAAATGATTGTACAAAAAGTGAGATTTACAAAGAGTGAGGTACAAAGACAGATGAATTTGTGAGGGACGCAAACATGCTCCCCTTTTGGTCCTGGGAGGAAGATCACAGTCTTGACAGGAACACAAAAAAAAGTTGCTAGCAGCAACCACAAAACGGACCTCAGCACATTCATACAACTCCCGTGGCTGTTGTAAAAGTAGACTCATTTCCCCTTTGGAATTCCATACAATGAAAAATACAATGAGGTGACTGAAAATACAGATGTGGACACACTTATAATGATAAAAATTTAATTAAATGGCATGACAGGGAAAGCATGCATTATAGCAAAATGAGAGAGGAAACAGAACAATCAAGGAACCAAAAAAATAAAGGCAGAATGTGAGCAGGGAATCAAAATAAGTGACGTACCAACCCAAGTAGGGCAACTAATATGCAACACTGTAATATTTAGATTTAGCTATTTGATAATACCTTGTAAAGACAAAGGAAGTGCTTTAAAATTTCTAATCAAAAAATGCTGAATGGGTCAATAAAAGCTTATTTACTCTAGAGTCAAACACACCTGTTCAAGGACAGACACTCGATATCCTGGAGTAACACTAGGGGCGGGATGACATGAAGACATCCCTTTGCCATTCAAATTAGATAAGGCTGATAAATGCAGCCCGTCTACACACTCCCCCCTCCTGCATTGCTAAAACACGCTTCCTGAATCGTGCTGCAGGGACGCAGTACCGTCTTCAGCCTCCTGGGGGCGGGGCTGTCAGTGAAGCTTATCTGAAAAGGCAGCAGACTGAAGCCTTGTGGGCTAGACATTTAGAAGATGTGATTGACAAGCAGTGACTGCAGTTCACAGGGGATGGTTTCCCCCTTTTTACAGACCTGAATCATAACACCTATAACAAAACACATGATATCTCCGGGCAAAAAGAAAAGCACTGCAATTACGGAGCAGAACGAAAGCCTCCGCAAAGACTGGTTAAAACATCTCTCCAGGATATCGCTCACTCTCCAACATTATTACTGTTATTAGCTCTGACTTGCATTATAATAAAACATGAGTCTATATAATGGCAGCCATGTATTTGTACGGAGATGCCCGTATGACCATCTAAGCCTGTGTTTCTCAATCCAGTCCTCGGGGACCCAGAGCCGGTCCACATTTTTGCTCCCTCCCAGCTCCCAGTACTGTGGGTCCCTGAGGACCGGATTTGGAAACACTGATCTAAGCCTTTCACAGGTAACTGCTGAGCCTTCTCCTAGGCTGTCTGCACTGGATACTACCTGGATCTGCATGGAGCTGCCTAACATTTTCTATTCTCACGCAGTTTCAAGTCCGCTGGATCTTCAGATTTCCTACAGGTGAACCAGGCCAGGAGACACAGTAAAATAAAAACTAGATATAGGGCTATAACCAGAGTTCAGTTTTTGACTCAGGACAGAGGAGGGGGGTATTTCATTCATTCACAAGCAGCATGATAACGACTGGAACAATTCACTAATATGCTGACATACGTCTGGACTTCATAAGTAGCTGTGAGCTTGACCATACAACCCCATAACCCATGAAAATTCACATGGGACGCCAGGCAAATGTTCTGCGTATGCTCTTCCACCAAACAAGATCCTTCTAACCTCTATATATTAAAAGCTGACAATATCTTAAAAAATCTTTTAGCATCTACAGAACTGCATTTTGGGGTAAATGTGCACTTTGAACTAACCAAAAGGCCAGCTCCATTGAAGAGCTTAAATCAAAAACGTTGGGTCAAGTGTTTTTCACATCTCGATGTGAGGTCTGAAGAAGACTAGCTTTGGGTGCATCCTCCAGCAAAGAGAGAGCAGGCCAGACCTCACTTTCAGGCCCAGAAAGCCCTCATAATTTTAGCGCACCGTCAGCCTTTATCGCTTAATTGACACTGTTGTCACGGATCAGCCGCCAGATCACTCTTCTGTCTCATCCCGCCGTAATGAGCTGCTACTGAAACCTACTCGAGAATTCATCCCATGTGAAGATGACGTCTCTCAAGGACAATCTTTCTCGCAGTTTGAGGCGGTACGTTTTTGAGAAGGCAACACGAGTGTTTTGGATGCAACATGATGAACTGAAACCTAATTAATCACTGAGAGGCAACACCCCAGAACTGCACCGAGAGACGCAAGAAAATTAAACAATTACAGGGGAACCCAAGATTCCCACCGATCAGCGCACAGATATTCCCTAAAAATCATAAGAGAAATGTTACAGTTTTGTTCCATTGTCTAGCATGAAAAAAAAAATCAATACGCAATAAAAACATCCAAAGAAAAGTCAGGAACTGTAATTACAAGAAGGCCAAAACTGAACAGCTAGTGTTCAGTTTATAAAGAGTTCTCAGTGCCAACACTTTGAGGACCTGAGTGACCTCTTTTTAGCTGGGTGAAGTTCAGGTCCTAGATTAAAACCCCAGATTAAACCAGCAGACCAAACTCATTGACATGGCAAGCACAGGGGAGTTGAGTTAGATAGATGAGCAAGAGTTCTCTGCTCCTAACTCATGGGAATGATGTTAGGAGCCATCCACACTCACTGTGACGGCTGACAACAGTCCCTTTGGGCTGCAGCATCCCACACGCCCGCACACACAAACACCCACATGCTCCCAGCAAAGCAGCGATGACCAATACAAACCAAAAATCTCATTAATGACTTTTTCAGTCCTGGTTATGTCTCTTAAAACCACATAAAGTAAACCACTTCAGAGGGTCTTGTTAAAATGTGGTACAGCTGAAAAACATGTGGAATCATGCTATTCTCTCACGCTGCACCCTATCTCTGTGGGTATAATAAGCCATTAACACAGAGCACTGGGCAGGGCATTGTAGAGGACTCTAAACCCACCCCCACCCAAAATGTCATTTCTGTCCCTCTTCAGAAGTATAAGCCAGGCCTCTAGCTCTCCAATCATTTTCAGGGATGGTGACGGACTGGGATGTGAAAAACAATGATCTATTTATTTGGGACCAGAAGGTGGTGGGTTCAAGTCCAGTGAAATGACATGCAGACCATCTCTGATGATAAGGCGTTATCAGTTGTCTCACAACCACAACACCGGCACTCCAAGTTCAGAGAGTGGCCGCGGCAACAAAAGTTACTCTCTCACCCTCCCGCCTGCCTTCTTATTGGCGGCAATCAGAAGGTTAAGAAGACACAGTGGGGAATGGCAGAACAGGGCCCAGGTTTAGTAGCAATGAATCTTAACTGAATTCCAAGAAAAGGGTAGTCAGTACAGATTTATATTCAAAGAAAACCAAGCCCACCTGGTTCCGGAAACCAGTGTAGGTCCATCCCCACTGTTGATTGTTGAGAGTGCACTAAAACCCCTGAAAAACACTCTAGGCCGATCTGGGTGACCAGGAAGTGCACGAGTCTGGGGAGCGAGTCTGGGAAGAATCAGTAAACATGTTTTTCTGCCCTGGGGACAGTATGGAAGGACCCCAAGTGGCAAGTCAACCCCAGAAAGAAGAACTCCTGTTATATATGTGCAGCAAGAAGCTACACTGAATTATATCAAGACAATGGCATGGCAAAATGAGTCAACACCGACTGGGTACTGCTGTTGAACCCGAGAGGAACTCCGTCAGGGTTTACCTTTAAACCACATAACAACATTGGGTGCTACAGTTCAACTTCAGAGGAACTCAAACAGAGTTAAATATGAGAAAGACTACCATGGTGATGACGATTAGCTATTACATGGTAAACTTCGGTAAAGCTTTGTAATTGGACAGTGAACTGGATGATGACCTGTGATTGGACAGCAAAACTACATTTGACACCAAATACCAGTGATGTTGTATAGCTACAGTAGTGCTCTCTAAAGCTCTGCCTAAGAGCTGCCCTTCCTTTCCTCCACAAGGTGACTTTCTGCATCTGCCACATGTCACACTTTGTCTTGACAGGGAACTCATTCTTGCAACATATTAACATGGCAGGCCAATACTCGCCTCGCATAACAAAGCAGCCAGTGAATCCTGTCAGACACCTTACGGGCAAGCACACGGATGCAGGCCTACCCACATGCAGCTACACGGGGAGCAATGCAGTGCCACCATGTCACTGCGCTGGGGTTCTGCGGCAAAAGAGAGGCTCTGGGGGTACAACCGGCAAACAACACCTTGTCGTTCCTCACATTCCCTGAGGAACTGAATCCGGACATAAGAAGCAGAAGGTGTGGAGGTCGGGCACAGTTCAAGGCACCCCAGCACTGCCCCTGCCCTGCCTGGGTGGGGCAGGGGCAGGTTTCAAATCCGAGGGCTTTTATTGAGGAACAGCCGCCAGGCACATCAGCCACTGGTGCCGACGAGGGGCCGCCTCACATGGAGCTGTATCCGCATCGCCCTGGCAACAGCCTGGTTGCCAGTTAGTGCCTCATCCAAGAAACCAGAAAGAATCGGGTGGTGGGGGGGGATAAAACAGTAGACTAGGTATTAAACACATGACTGCTTTTTTAAGAACACAGGATAAATAATTTGTCTCACTCTGTGAAGCGCAGCTCGTGAATTGCTATCTGTGCTTACTTGGGTGTATTATGTACATAATGTGCTTAAAGGAGGAGAAAGTCTTCACAAAAAGACCAGATGTCCCAAGGCGAGCTACAATAATACTAGATATAGGATCAGGTTGTCCTTGGTTCTCTCTACAGTAAAACACAGTGTGGATTTAACCCTCATAACATTCCAGGAACAAAACTACACAAAGAAACAATATACAGTGATACTTCAGTATACGTCCACTTTGGAATAAGTCCAACTTGGTATACGTCCTGTTTGGACGCAAAAATTTTTGCTTGGTATACGACCTTTGTTTGGAATACGACTCACATGCTAGAACTTGTATGGGTCAAAATGAGTCATGACACAGCGTGCTACCCTTGTTTACCTCTCTCGAGACAAAGCCACGACTGCCCACGAGCGTCAGTACGCCAGTTGCTACTATTCGGTGAACAACTCGCGCTATAACTCTCTTTTCATTTATTTCAACTAATTGCTTTTGTATTTATGTATTTTACTATTAAGCAGCGTTTAAATTATTTTATACAACCCCATCAATGTATAATATGCCAATAACAATAGGATTTTTTCTTGGGAACAGATTAATCATTTTCCCTTTATTTCTTATGGAAAAATTCGGTTGGTATACGTCCTGTTTGGTTTAAGTCCAAGGATCTGGAATGGATCAAGGACGTATACCGAGGTACCACTGTATGAGTGAATCAGGGATGCAGCAGAAGTCCTAAGATACCCTGAGAGCTGCCTCTGCAGCTGCCCAATCACAGAAGAGGAGGCTTGACAAACAGGCTTTATGTGACATATCTGCGAGGATATCACTGCCTGACAAATTCAATTTCTCTTCATTTCCTCTTCTTCAGCCATCGTGCTGAAGAGAGAGGGAGTGAAAGATAGAGAGGAAAGGAGAAAGGGCAGGAGAGATGAGAGAGTGATAGGGGCTTGCACCAAAGTAGTGTGTCTGTTCACAGTTCATCTGAGTCCCAATCAATCCCGAAGCCGCTTTATCCAGATGAAGTTGTCCCAAGAGTCCAGGCACCTGCCAGACTGTCAGTCCACTGACGAAACCGGGGCCTTAGTGCCACCCGCAGACATAAAAGGCATAGAATTCATCCATTCATCAAACAGTTCCACTAATGAGATATCTTCTACACATGAGCATCGTCAACGGCAAGGGGGAAGAACTCCGGCAACACAATTCTCAGTAGGGACACAGGGGTACAGGTGTGCCGAGTCTGACCCAGCCTGCCACTGTGGAGGAGGATTTGATGGAGCACCGATCGATTATGAACACCGAAGAGAGAGGTCGGCGGGAAGGAGTGAGCTGAAACACTGGCGTAGCAGCAAATCCCAGCACTGCGATGAGACGGGGCTGACTGCCGGCCGACAGCCTCTGAGTACTGCATCATCTGGACAGTAACAGAAGCAATCAGACGGGGTCAAGAGAGACATGATTTCACCCATACCGAACAGACGGGCCGGTAGTTTCAACCCCACCGATTGTTGCTAATGTTTGTATAACATCTCCATGCTCAGCAATTGGCCACCAACATAGAAACGCTACTTGCTGTGGAACTGCTAATTTTAGCATCACAAATAAAATGTCCTCAACAACTTTGAAAGGAGCCAACATCTATCTGCGTGAATTTCTGAGAAAATATCTCCACATGGCCCCGGATCTTTAAATAACGCTCCACGTGTATATAAACGATTCTGGAATAAGGCATTTTATGAGAATTTAATTTCAATACATCACACTGCGAGCACACTCAAGGAGACGAGGACTAGGTCATGCTGATGACAGCCAGCAAAGGATGAAAGATGTCTTACAGCATGCTTCCTTCCTTCATCTTATTTACCTGGAGAGTGGCAAGAAATAATATCTGCCCAAGTGCCTTCCAGTCTAAATAATAGTGTTTTATGCTCATCACTGCTAATATCAAGACAATTACTGCTTTGTGCGGTTTATGCTGGTGTGCTTAACATTAGTTATTGACCTTCTGACACTGGGCAGGACTGTGATCTGACCAGACGTTGAGTTCCCACCCCTGTCCTGCGTTGGGATTGCAACACGGTCCACAGCGCCTGCCTCCAGTGTTACTATAGTTAACGAAAACAAAAACAAACATTATAATGATATTAACTAAAACGACAGATACGAAAATAATATTCAAAAATAAATAAAAATGATAAACATTGCTGCCGAAATTAACAAATAAAATAAAAATACACGTCAAATACTTTCCATTATCGTTGATTTGTACTGATCGTACTGATTTGTTTATCTTTAATGACTGTTCATGATACCTGGGATCATTTTAAGGACAATAGTACTTATGTGCACTGTGTACTCATGTAGGATTCTCTAAGGATCAGACACATAAATCGGCTCTACAATTTTCAGTCTATCCCTAGAAATAAAATTTAAATATTAAAACTTAAACTGAAACTATAATATATAAACTCTAATAAAAATATACCTTTAAAATAAAAACTAATAAAACCACAGGGAAAACTAAAATTAAACTGGATTTCAAATGAAATTATATTCAATGAAATAAAAATACAGACCAAATTTAAAAACCTAAACTATAACAACACTGCCACACCCCAGTGTTAGCAGCCAAATCATTGTCCTCGAATGAAGTGAGAAGGCCGTGATTCGATTTCTGCCCCAGATCCATGAGGAGGTCACTGCGCTCGAAATACCGCAGAACTCCTGGACACCGCCCCTCAGAAACCACTACCAACCCTCACATGCATGGAGAAGTGAAGAGAGCCTGTCCATGCCAACACAGACACACGCTCTGCTAACTCAGTCACACATGTAATATCTCCCCAAATACACAACAGCATACTTGTACAGTACGGGTGAATGCCTGTCAGACCTGCAGCCACCATTGGGGGGAGCTAAGGAGTCCACCTCCAAGTCCTTATCTCAGTTGGCCAGTCACACCTGCGACAGGTGTGGCAGCGGGTATGTCTTGGTGCAACAGGAAGTCCCCCCTTCCTGTCTTCCAAATGACCCGGTCACATGACATCATAAATGACCTCTGGATTGGTGGAGACACTTCAGCCAGAGACCAGCGTTGCCCAGCAGCTGTTGCCCAAGTAACGTGCCCCCATTACCAGAACAGGAGTGTAATTTCACCATAAAATCACACAGGTGCCGCAGTGAGGGATGACTGGGGGGCTTTGCATAGCCTCTATTCCACCAACAATCAGCCCTAATTGGGTTTCACCGGATCAAGTAAAATCCATCTGCTTTACTTGAGGCAGCTGAGCACATCTGATTCCTCTAAGTTCAATGCATTAATCACCTAACAAGGACCACAAATAATATTATTAATATTATTATTACTGATAATACTACTAATAATAACAATAATGTCTTTACGCAGCTTTAAATAAAGCTTTTAGGTCTATCCCATTAAAATGGTGTTTTGTTTTCCGAACAAAAGCCAGCTGTTAAACAAATAGATTAAAGCATTTTGCCCTACCCATCCAGTGTGCCAAGAGTTGACACAAAAATAAAAAGATATTTTACTTAAGAGACATAAAGCTCCTTTGTGTTCACCTGGTTAAAGGTGACCAAGCAAACCTAGAATAAGCGAAAGTCTCTCCTTTGTTTGTTTCCTTCTTTCAAAAACGGACGGCTCCTTATCTTGACGCAGACATGTAAAGCCGGCTGCTGATTAGTGAGAATGTTCAGTCACCAAACCTCAGGATCTATGAGAAGCACTTAACTGAATCAGATCGCACAGTGATAGCGCTTGGCTGGACTCCAGATCTGATTGGGAGACGGGGGAGCGCACGATATGGAGCTAATACAGCTCACTGGGGAATTTCCATATAAATGTAATCTCATCTCATTTCTTTCAGGAATGAGTGGGGTTGGGGGGGGGAGTGAGGAGCAGAGCCAGGGGTTGGGGGAGAGAGGGTGACGAGGGAAGAGTAATCAGAAATGGGTCAAGGTCATCAAACACCTGTCAGAATAGTATCAGGTGTATTTGGGTCCTGGGTAACACAGGCCAGAAGCAGCAGTCCCAGGGTGGGCCAGAGGGGGCAGCTGTCCTCTCACTGATTGAGAATGCAGAACTCCAGGTACTGCAAAGCCTGGCTTGACAGATCTGGATCACAATTTAAAATAGTCACACTTTCAAACGGTGCCCTCAAAATTCCGGAGAGACAAGTGCACCAGAGCACAAAAAACGTCCCAGGCTGGACCTGGTGGGATGATGGACAACGTCAAAGAGAGTTAACCGGTCACAGCAGGTGACAAGCCAGATAAGGGCAACGTTAAGGGTGTAGCGCACATCTCAGAGTGGGCCCTTAAGCAAAATACTTAACTGGTCTGGTGAAATACTACAGGTACATAAACCATTAAATCATTGCTTTATATACATGTTGCTTTATATATGCTTCATACAAAACATTAGCTGGTTACAGCTACAAATAAGACAACAATAAACACACCAGAAAAAAGAGAAGTAACAACTGTGAGTCTGACACCAAGACTCCTAAAATGGGAAATTTAACACAGACACTGAACATCTTCCCACTAAAATCGGGAGAAAGCAAGCAACCTGACAACAGGAGAAGCAGTGTTATGTTCCCAGTGGTGACATACTATAATACAGTATAAAATTGTAATAAGCTACTTAAAAATAAAAAATAACATCAAATAATAATGCAATATTGACATGCTGGAGAATAACAATGAAGGAGATAGAAGACAAAGAGACACATCCAATCAGGAGCTAGCTGCTGAGCAGCAAACATAAGCTGCTAATCCAGGTCCAGGGTCAGAGGTCAGAGGTAAGATTCTGCATTCACCCAGCCCCCAAAACCGGGAGAAGTTAGAATGGGGGCGTTTTCACATCCAGCCCCCTCATGCCATCCTAAACGACGTGCTGCCGTCCCCCTCCTGTCGCCCACACCAGCCTCTGCCCACCATAACAAGCATCTAATGCTCATTAGCACAGAAAAATATGTCTGCACAGGAAGACAGGGAGAAGTTAAAAACAGATGACTCCATATATGGTGCTCTGTGTTGGTGCAGTTGCCAGGCAACATAAAACTTCCAGAGTTCTTTTTGTCTTCCTAAAGAAAATATGCCTGCGGATTATCTGCACCTAATGACTTGTTTTCATCCAATTACTTGTCGATTTGGAAAACAATGACTGGACAACAGTGTGTCATGTTTACATGGCTCTTTTATATCCAAGACATTACATGGTCTTGAAAGACACAGCTGAGGAGAAACAACAGTGCTATACATAGATCATACAAAAAAAAAAAACTGCAACCATTTCACTCCATCGACTTGAACTGCCATTTAAGAACATGGGAATAGACCTGCCAGCCAATCAGAATTCACTTCTAAAGAGTTCTCACAGTCCTCCGACATATTAGCTGGAAATACCAGAGTGTGTCGTACGTCCAAGATGAGGAAAAGGGCACAGGGACGCTCAGATAAACATCAACATCAGTACCCATATACCCATAATATTTTGTGGAAAGTTCCTCTTACAATACAAATGATTTGTCTACTGCGTGGTGATAACTGTAATATTCAGGCCAGCTGCTGAATAATCATGAGCTCATGAATAATAATGACACGTGTCACACAGATTTGCCACCGAAATCCCCAGTAGCATCTGTGCTCCGGAGCAGACGGACAGGCCTGACTGGAGCTTTGAAAACATTCTGCGTTAACAGGATCCCCTCTTTCCCTCCCTCTCTCTCTCTCTCTCCCACATGAGCCCCCCCCCGTGTGGGCATACCGCTTCACCATCACACTTCAAAGCACTCATTATCTGTCCTTTAAAAGGCCACATTAATATGAAATCACTTGCATGTGCTTGGCCCCCTCGTGCACTGACGCGTCATTAGCTCCTGAACTCGGATCCATGCGCTGCTGATCTGAATCCGGTACAGAAAACACGCCCATTACAGACGTTTCCTATGTACTGCATACAATTACCATCTGCTCCATTCAGCTGAGGGCCAAACCTCTGTACTTCACTTAGTCCTTATCGCTCCCTCTTAGCTGTAACACGCACAGGCACATATTCCAGCACAGTGATTAAAGCTGAAGAATGTGCTAGGCCAGGGTTTAAAAAATAGTGGGGAAAAACAGGCAGACACTGTGCCGGAGATCGCGAAGGTGGTGGTTTGAATCCCGGGGCTGCCACTGGGCCACTGAGTGTGGCCTTTAACCCCTGATCGCTCCTGGGGTGCCGGAAAAATGTGTATTTGTGTTTGTGTCGAGATGGGATCTGTCGAGGGAGACATTCCAATGTACCTGTACTCATACGAAAGTAATAACGCATCATTTAATTTTTTTTCATTTAAAGTTATTTCTAACAGAGGCGTAATGGTCTTTGAGTCATGGGGGGGGGGGGGGGGGGCACGACGAATCCAAGAGAAACCCACCCAGCTCCAGGTGTGGCTGTCATTCGTCTAGGCTGATGACCCCTGAGAGCCACCTGGTCAACGGCCCAGGCCGACACCATGGGGCGTGGCCTCTGTCACAGCAACGCCGCGACCTCCTGGGTCACTGCAGAGCGGTGGCAGCGTAGAGAGGAGCTGCTGTGGGGCATCATCAGCACGTCCCGCAGGCATCGCACATGAACGTATCCACGTGACCTGCAACCCCGCAACGAATTAAGCCCCTCCCATAAAGTCCAGAAAAATCTAAGATGCCAATTCATTATTTATTGCAGAGTCATGTACATTATTAGTGGTTAGTGAGACCTACACGGGGATACGTGAGGAAGTGGGTCACTTCCCAGGAGCCCTCTGAACCTGCAGTGGGGAGACCGAGAGGGACATGTGTGCTGGTATGCAAGCGTGTGTGTGTTGTGTGTGTGTGACTGTATGTGTATGCTCAGTGTGTGGGGAGGGGGTGGTAACACAGCCCAGGATTTTGGGGGTGGCAGGATAAAGACAATGAGCAGACGGACACGGAGCCAGGAGACTCGGGGGGGGATGTGTGTGAGACAGACTGGCCCGCTCAGGCTCGCCCCAGATGCGTAGCACATGCGGTTCTGATCGAACGCACCCCGACAGGCTGGTATTTTTCCACTGGAGCAAGAACTCCTGTTATCTTCCTTCCCTAGTGTGAGGAGGAGGCCGCGTGTTTGGGGTGCCGCGTGTTTGGGGTGCCGCGCTGCGGCCTGCGGTGAAAACGGTGTAAGTGTGACGCGGCTCACCACTGCCCACCTACAGGATGCACGTGCTGCCTTGCGGAAAAAAGCACTTAACAATGGGCAGCTCAATCATCCAAGGAGCCGTGACGAGGTTCACACACACACAAGAGCATCTTCTGCCACGCATTTGGGCCTGGCACACATAAAAATGTCTTGATGTGCCCAGTCTAGAACAGCCAAAGGAAATCAACTGAGCCAAATAGGCTATGCATACCGTACATAAACATACATATAGGCTAGAATGTAATGAATCATGATTGATCTCATTGATCCACAGTGACAGGTACAAAGAGCAGGTATGTATTCAGTAAGCCAACCCAGTCCCAGGCGACCCACAGACGGTCCATGCTTTTGTTCCTACCCAGCTCCTTGCCAGACAGTCCACATTACCTGGCAGCTGGAAGGGAGCAAAAACATGAACTATCTGCGGGTTCCTGACGACTGGATTGGGAAATACTGCTGTAGGCTTTGATTATCCAGAGAGGCAGTAAGACTTATTATCTATCCTCTCACTAGTCAGGGAACAGAGAGGAAATGCATTCTGTATGCTCTCATTGGCCAGAGGGAATTGCATTCTGTACGTTGGTCGGTGAGCAGGAAGCATGGATTTTGTGCATATATAGGTGGACTGATGCAAAGGTGTTTCACATAAGGGAATTCACACAGGAGCAAAAACAGTTGGGGCACAAACTGATGCAAAAAGGAGTGAGGTTGAGTTTGAGTGAACCATGGTCACCTGTTGCATAGGGAGAAAGCGTTGCGTGAAACTTTTTGCTTGGGCAGCCACTGTAAAGTGAAACAGCACACAGGTGGTGACGAGATCTATAGAAGAACTTAGCCATCTGGTATATGGTGTACTGCCCAAAACCGCTCTGTCAGAGACAATATTCATTTAATGACTGCATCTCACATAGTGACTATAAAAAAAAAATCAAAGACCGCCGCTTTGCCAGAGGACCCCCTTCACCCAGCAGAGGCAAATACATGGCCAACTACAGACAATACAGCCATTTGAAAAGGAAGCCTCTGTTCCCAATAAGTGCCTCACATGTCTTCGGTCATCATTTAGATAAATGGCTTGCTCTCTTTCTCACACACGCACGCACGCATGCAAGCACACATCCATAACTACATGTTCCAAACGTGTCACCCAAGATCCACACTAAAAGCAGTCTTAGCAGCAGTGACAAACGCCGGCCTTCCATCCTTGGGAAACCCACCCCAAACAAACAGGACACGGCTGCGTACAGCTCAGTCGGGAGTGTTAATGCCTATGTGGAGGGGCCGCCATGGCTTAAATCCAAAAAATGGGGCGGCAAGAACGGTGTGAAATGACAGCACAATGTCAGCAATTCTCACATCTAAAAAAAAAAAAACAAAACAGAACAGAAGAGGCGACTTTGAAGCCGTCGTAAGGACAGTGTAGGCAAAGTGAAATCCACAGTACAATCTACATCAATCCACAAGCCACTGTGGTCACACCAAACTGCATTATTCTATCCACAGGACACTCCTGGCCTGTATACAAATGGCCAGGTTCAGGTCTGAACCCTGTTGTATATTTACAACTTCTCCAATCGCAGGTACTTATCAATTAACTGATTATCCATCCATACACACTTCTCCTTGTCAAAGGACAGTTATTTTCCATAACTGTTAATCCAGCACCGGGTTATGGTATGCCTGTAGCCTATCCCAGGGGGCAAGGGATACACCGGATAAGACGCCAGCCTATCACGACCCACTAATTAACCGATGAGGAGATCCGATGTAGCAACACAAACCCGACAGGAAAAAACGCTCCCACGACAAGAAATGGCTCAACCGTAGCTCAACACCCGTAGTACCCATGCGATAAGGTGACGTTGCATTCCTTGGCATTCTGAAAGATGCGAGGAGCGTGAGGACAGCATGTTGAGTCTGAGCAAGCCATTCTGCAGGGACACATGGTGATGCTGAGCATCAGCAGGAAAGCAGCACAGCGCTGCATAAAGTGACAGACCTCTTGTTTGTTTCAGGGCTCATCTGTGGCTCTCGCTAACTGTGCCACACATCAAGGTTCCCACGCTGGCCACCACAGCATCATTGGTCATCAGGTATGGCCCAATCACTCAAAGCGGCTAGTCCGTCAGAGTAAGAGCTCTAAAGGATGGTGAGCATCTGGATTAGTGGGCTCCTTTACTCAGATGAGTGCCTACGCCTCCAGATACAGTTATTATGATCCACTTTATTATGGCCGAGGGACAGCATCTTCAAATTGTTCCCAAGACAACGGTCCAGCCTGGTGCCAGGGCATAGCAGGAGCAAATCATACACCTGCACCTCCTGCTGGCCATCAACCATTTAGAAAAGACATTGCTAAAGCTTCGTTCTGGACAGAAAGTGTATAGGGTTCTCTTGTACCTAGCAGGTAGTCTAGAAGACTCTACTGTGCTTACCAGGTAGTCTACAAGACTCTACTGCACCTACCAGATAGTCTATTTGATTCTACTGCATTTACCAGGTAGTCTACAGGACTCTACTACATCTACCAGGAAGTCTACAGGACTCTACTGCACCCACCAGGGAGTCTACAGGACTCTACTGCACCCACCAGGAAGTCTACAGGACTCTACTGCACCCACCAGGTAGTCTACAGGACTCTACTGCACCCACCAGGAAGTCTGCAGGACTCTACTGCACCCACCAGGTAGTCTGCAGGACTCTACTGCACCCACCAGGTAGTCTACAGGACTCTACTGCACCTACCAGGTAATCTACAGGACTCTACTGCACCCACCAGGTAGTCTACAGGACTCTACTGCACCCACCAGGAAGTCTGCAGGACTCTAC
>JAODKC010000064.1:24129700-24146314 GCA_026777985.1 Mormyrops attenuatus
CCTCTAAGACCAGGAATCATTCTTGTAGCCCTACGTTGCACCCTTTCCAAGGCAGCAATGTCCTTTTTAAGGTACGGTGACCAAACTTGCAAGTAAATCTAACATATTCTTTAGTGTTATTCTGTTTAGTGTTCCAAATAATTGGTAATTAATTAAACTCTGTAAATGTTCCAATTTTTAATTCACCACCACCCCCCCCCAAAAAAAAACGAGGTATGGAGTAAACCGCGACTCAAAAATCGAGGCGTGAACCAAACCGTGGATTTGGAAAATCGTTATATCCCACCTGCATATGTTTATAGGGTGAAAAAAGCTCACTGTTCACAGAGACGCATTACTACTTAAACTATACCCATTTTATGTGCTAATAATTATTACATTTCTGGAAACTGTTCACATTAAAAATGGTAGGACACAAGACGAAAATGAATCCGAGAGTGACTTCCACAGAAAGAAAATCAAACAGTGGATTTAAATAAAGACATCACTTTTAACCAAAACGTAACCAAAAGCTGATGCAAAATCGTCCATCTCTGTCCATCTCATGAACCAGTTAGGGGCAGATTAAGGCAAACAATTCACTCATAAGAAAAAAATGGCCACGGCCCATCTAGGACAAAGCTGTTTGGGTCTTTAACTGCTAAGCGATCTCTGTGTGGCAAATGCCAGACACATCAAACGGGACTCTTCACAAAAAGGCCAGTACAAAAGCCCAGATCTTAAAACATTTATGCACGCCTCATTGGTGAGGGCTCTCCCTGGAATGGGAGGAGATTATTGTCCAAAGGCAGATTCATTAAGTGACAGCGGCCTCTTAACTAACTTTAATGGGAGGCGTACTCACTATAACAGGCCCGGTGATCTGGCATTTTACAGCGACATTTTATTTCCTCGTAAGGTCTACCATGCGGGCACACAGCACGGCTGGGAGTTTCACATATATAGCTTTCACCCTATGAGAAATCACAGCACTGCACCAGGTCTGCGTCCAGGATCTGAAGAAGAGTAACCAAAATACAATATGGGATCGTTTCATTGGACTTTCTAGGAACCATCACATTTGAGGAAATGAAACAACTTTCAGATCGGGGTCTTTCATCATCACCTCCTGAAATCCTGCCCATCTTTTAAACCGCTGCAGAAAAGCTCTCGCCGTGGGTCTGTAATCTGATTTCATCCCCTGCGTCTCGCGTATCTGGGCCCGATGCTCATTGTCCTCACAGGTTAAGCGATTTCCTCTTCACCGAGGTGGGTGACGCTGGCTGAATTTGCTGCCATCTCGGACACATGTGACCAACCAGGAAAGTCCTTCCAGAGAGAGACCTTTGCAGACTGAGGCTTATAGAGGATTAGCTGCTGTGGACCATCTTGCCCTTATTTCAGTCTATGCATAGGCCTTCCTTGGAGATTCACCACCTGGTTGTCAGTCTCCGGTGAGGTACTGGGGTAGCCTTTTTGTTAGCAGCATACTCTTCCATATCGTCTCATTTCCTTTGTGTTGAGCCCAAAGCAGCAGGAACACTGAATCACCAACAGCGTGAGCAGGGCACTGCATCTACAGGGTCAAAGGTTCAACAGAGCATAAATCTACTCCCAGTTAGACCAGGCCTGATTGATAATTGTCTGCCAGAATAGCACTATGTTTGAAAATGCAACCAAAACACTGGATGCCATAATATAATGTCGGGATGGTATGGTGGTATGAAAAAATCAGATACTGTCCAAACCCTCCTTTTATGCCACTGGATGCTTTTTATGGAGCGAAGTGGCACAGAAACAGCCCTTGTGACATCTGGTCAGCCGCTGCTTCCTGATGGACAGGCAGCTGGAGGAAGCCTCTCTGGGCCTCACCTGTGACCCTCAGCCCACCAGCAGCTCAGAGGAGCTGGCTGCAGGCCTGCCCACAGATGCCGATCTCCGTGACATTCACTTCCCCGGAGAAAAGCCAGCATGTGAGTGAACGTGTGAGTCGCTAGCAATGAGGTGGGGGGATAGTTTAGCTGCTTATCAGACACTTTGCCTGCAAGCCTTCAACGGCATCTTATCACCTTTCTCAGGCTGCGGTGGGAGTGTACTGGGAGGCCATTAGCAGAGGACTGGGGTCTTCCCGTTTCCACACCGCCCTTGCCTTCTGACTTTTTTGCGATGATTTTTTGCCATATAAATTGATGCAGCGTAATGCTGCAACAGACTGTAATTGTAATTGTAATTGTTACTGACTGTAATTGCTGTGGTTTCTCGTTGCTACTACATCTTCTATTAAAAACTCTAGAGTAATAATTGTAAGAAGGAAGCTAATCTAAAAGCAATTGCACCGGAATGAATGGACCCCCAGAATCTCATTTCTACAGCACTGGCCATATACTGGAATCAGACCTACGGGGGATCATCTGGGAAACCTTGAATGGCTCAGCAGGTTATGGGATCTATGCCAATATCCAGAAGGTTTTGGGTTCAAATCCCATGGCTAGCTGAAATATTGTTTTGGTCTTGTGATCTTGAGCAAGGTGCTTAACCCCAACTGCTCCAGGGATGCTGGTTGTTCCTGCTCTCAGATCCTCCTGCTGGTGGATGCAGTGAAGAGCGAATGAGCTGACCGGCGCCTGCCGGACACAGCAACGCCCCTAGGTGGTGAGCTGTAAAGAGCCTTTGGATTGGCTGCACATCTTCACAGGTGCCAACTCTAGCAGGTCAGAGATGAATTAATTGAACCTATTATTTCCAAACAGTAGGAAGCTATTCCCTTCCAGAGGTTCAACACAAGTTCAAGCCATATCTTCATCCAGATTGCAAAGCATAGATACATAGACACCTGCTACTGGGCAAACAACATCCATTTGCCTTCCTGCTGAGGAACCTTTATGCAAACCAAGGACAATATGATACGTGATTCAGCTTCTTTATGAATATATTGCTTATTCGATAATACAAATGATATCTAGTTCACATTGTTTGTCAATCACAGCATCACATCATCATGGATACGAGACGCATATTTTTACAGGAGCTTCTGAGATCACCCGCTGATCAGGGGTCATTTGGCTCTTCCTGCAGTCAGAGCTCTCTCAGCTCGTACACATATCAAGCACAGATGTAGACTCATTCGAGCAAATCTTGAGATGTCCCTTTCAGACAAGCACTATCAGATGCTTAACCTGATATTAACAGTCTAAATGAATGATTCATTCCCAGCCGAACAAGGCCAGGAGCCCTTGAAAAGCAAAACAGATTGTAGTAGAAAACAACCACTCAAAAAGGAAAAAAAAGCCAAGGCGCTCTACTCTACAGCACCCAGGTGTGACGTAGGGAAAAAAAAACGTTAAGTAAGGGAACCACAAGCATGTTGGCATTCAATGGGGACTTCATTAAAAGCTTGCCAACTGCTACTGTCACACCCCAGCAAGCACAGGCAGGCTGAGGGGACCGTAACGGTTCTGGGGCCCAGATTCGGGAACCTTATGGTTGCAGGTTCGGGTACTTTGAGAATTTTACTGTTGAACCCTAGACAATACAGAGAATGCAGGTCTTCTCCAGCAGCAGCTGATGTCCCATCGCTTAGCATGATGACGCAGAGGTCCAAGGCCCTGCTTTGGTGGTCATGGCTTCGCCTGTCACTATTCCACTCCTTAACCAGTGCATTTATCCAAAACGGTTTGCAGCTTTACCTGTTGATACAGCAGGAGCGAGGTAAGGACCTCGGCTCAGAAGCAAAACCGCTCAAAAACTCAGCACTTGGATCAGTCACCTTCAGGTTCCAATTTTAACAGTGCTTAATCACCGTGTCCCCTGCTACAAGGATAAGCAGTGCTGCTGGTCAAGAAGCAAATTCACCGAAACAACAGGAATTCATCTTGATTTGTATTCTGCTCCACCTCAAGGTTTAATTGATTAAGTTAATGTGGAAATTCATACAGAGCGTGGCCAACGCCTGTTGTTCCAAGTGATATTCTGTTTCTAACTGTTTGTAATCCAGAGAAATTTTACTGTTTGGGACAGAAGAAGGGAACTTCCCTGGGTGGCACACAGGCAGATGTTTTGGCCAATTCTAAAGAACAAAATTACCTTGGAGAGAAAGAGGAAGAAAGGAGGATATATATATACACACATACATACATACATCACACACGCCCAGATTCAGTGCAGTAAAAGGAGTGCCTGAATCTTTCTTGTTGAACATATGTGAAGCATCATGACTATAAATACCGCAGCATGTTGATGAGAGTGTAATTCCTGTCCACCACATGTCTGTCAATATACACGCATCGATACTGACTCCGGTGAAGGAGCTATGGCCCTAGTGAAGGCCCAGAGATTCAGATTAACCCTCAAGGGAGCCAGGGGGGACAGGAGAGCACTGTCAGCCTCCCTTATCTCATATATTTGCAACATTCTTCCACCTATAATTTCATGCAGAAGGGTTTTTCGCCAAAGTTATTGCAGATTGCCTTGCTTAAGGGGTGCAGCCCCTCCCCCACAAATTATCAAGCCGGCCAATGAAAATTCAGGCTGAAATGGACTCAATGCAAAATTTCAAACTAGCTCACCAATCTCAATCTGTCCCTTCCCTGTAACACAAAACACTCAAATGTAGATCCGCAATAAGCTTGCTAATATTCAGGGCTAACTCCTACACTACTAATTCTAACCTGATAAAAAGATTATCCTGAAAGGTTTTAACCAGCAAAATATTTATAGGTTTTTAAAGGGAGGTGTTTCTTGATCACAATATTTCGCAATATTTATGAAGAAATAAATGCCCAAGGTCTTCCTCAAAATATGTATTGTATAATGAATTAGACCATGATCCTGTCTGTGTCTCCCTTTTTAAGTATTTATCTTAACACACACACACACACACACACACGCACGCACACACACACATGCGCACACGCACACACCATTCTGAGCACAGCCAAGTAAATCATTTACATTAATTTTACAATAACTGCTTTTAAATGTAAAGCCTTTATAGACAACGAGAGAAAAGCACAGCTAGCTAGAAATTTCAATCAAATTCAGAATGTTATGGATTTTTGACCGCGTTTATCGAACTGACACCAGGAGAAACATAAAAATGTCTGAAGACTGGAAATATTTGAAGTGATTAAAGCAAGGATGCATTATGATATTTTAAAGCCTTTCTGAGATGCTGGGAAAATCTACAAAGTGTGATGTGAATTGTCACCCCATGGCTTTGTGCACGTAGCCCGAGTGAATGTAGCGCTGAATGAGGTTCGATTTTTAGGGCACTTGTGTACATATGTTGAGTGGGCGGTGGGCCATTTGAGGTGCCATCCCCTAGTGGGGCATCGCCACCACCATGCCATCTGCTAATCAGAACAGAGCCTCTCCAAACCCCTCCCCTCTGAGCCAATCGTGTGGCATAGCCTGGGCTCTCTCAGCCAATCCCAGTCCAGGGGTGGCCGGAACTGTGTCAAGCTCACGCGTACTGGGAGACCTCTGTGGTAGAACAGAGACACATGTACAAGGTTAGACAGCGCACCCAGGGAGATTTTGATCAAGACAAGTCACGTGTTGGGGCATGCTCTCAGTCACAGTAAACATTTATAGAATGCCACACTGGTTTTTTTTATCCCTCAAAGTTACTGTAAACACCCAAAGAAGAAGAAGAGAGAGAGAGAGATGATTACTTCCACTTGTGGTAATAACATTTCACCGAGATTTGGTAATAGTATTTTACAGAGGTGGAGATTTCAGGTCCAGAGAATACAAATCCAGACCAAGATTTTGTTTCAACCACCCAGTTGAGTATAAAGAGTCTCAGTCACAGAGTACATCAACTGGTTGGTTGAGACAAAATCTTGGTCTGGATTTGTACTCTCTGGACCTGAAATCTCCACCTCTGGTATTTTAATCATCCGGGTATGATTTGCATCCATAGAACAGCAAAGCTGACCATTGTAGGAACCAAAAAAAAGGATCAGGGCCCCAAATATAAGATTATAGGATGATATGGCATCACAGCCCGATAGGGTTCATACGCTGCCAGCAGAGGGCATGTCAGTTAAAGGGCTGAGCTCCTGACAGAGAGGCTGCTGACTCAGGTCTCTGGAGGTTGGCTTAATGTCCGCATCCTAGAGCAAACTAATTAACCTGAATTTCTTCAGTAAAAATATCAAGTAGCATGAATGTAAAAAAAAATTACTTATGTGCTAGTGCTGCTCAGCAACTAAATAATAAAGGGCTCCACGGCATGTCCTGAACATCCGGGCCTCACCAGGTTTTGCAATCGACTGCTATGCGTTTGATTGCGCACGCCCCTGAACGGGACTGGGTGAGAGACTGTTGACCATGCTGTCGCCCAGTGAAGCATAGCGAATCGCATTTCGGCGCCACCTGCCCCTATGATACGCATCCGAAGTTGTAACCCGGCCCACATCTGAGAGTAAGCGCCTTATCCGAGCAGGCCGCACCTCCTCCCAGCTGGGTCATTGCCCCACATGCGGCTGTGTGTGATGAAACTAGTGAGTTAGCCTTTAGTCCCGGTCTCCCTCAAGGGGGAATCAAGTCTCACTGTCTCTCTCTCTCTCTCTCAAGCAACAGTGCGTGTCCTGAAACGCTGCTGCCGTAGCTCCTCGACATCAGGCCACGAACCACCCCCCGGCCGTCCCTCACCCCCGCCTCCGCCCAGTGGTGTGCGGTGGAAACGAGCCATGCAGTAAGCCCATTGGCCATGAGGGAGAGGGGTATCAGCTCGAGCCATGCGAGCAGAGCCGGATGACTCAGTTGGCGACCAAGAAACACAAACACATATTTACATTAAATGTACACGCACAGGAGAAGAAAAATGTAAGTATGTTCTAACCTAGTAAAATAGCTATCCTTACAGCTACTCAGCATAGAGCTGCTGCTGCTAACCATAGAATACTCCGGCTAATTAATGAAAACGGAATAATAATATGTTATTCGATTTCATTGCCCCAATAATTTAACACGGCTGGATATTTCAACCACTGTCTTCACTAAATGTATGCAGCCTCTCTCTCATCCGGTAGGCTGAGAGTGTCTGGCTGGGCTAACCCTCCGCGGCTAAGATGCGTATCCTCCAACTCTGCTAACCCCTGAGGGAGCAAGAGCCAAGTCTCCTGGCTGGCAATGCTACACTAACTGCACGTGCACGTGTGATGTCTTCTGGCTGGCCAGCCGGATGTAACTAGCATCTACCTGGGAGATCGGGATAATCAGATGGGAGATTAGAGGTCTGAGCTGACCAGCTTGGCTCTAGGGGAAATTCTGCATGATACCACATAAGTTCCAAGTGGAGAGAAAAAATTAATGAATCACACCTGATTGGCATTTGCATCTGAACTTAAGGCAGTTTGTGTTCGTGTGTTCGTAGGACCACAGATTCAAATTTTAAATTGGAGAGTTTAAAAACATTTAATGACCAGGGTTGCTTCTGATTTGTATAAGATCCTCTATCGAAGCAGGGTGGTGGATGAGGGACAACTAAGAGGGGTGGGGTGCTGGCTAAGCTTGAGTGGTCTTATACTGCAGTATATTTGGTATTTTTTATATACCACAGTATTTTCATATGGTGGGGGGGTGCCAGTACAGAGGGCTGCCGGTACAATTTGGCTAGAGAGTAGCAGTAAAATATGGAAACCTTGCCACCAGATTTTACCACCACATCATTCACGGGGGCTGCTGTCAATTTGTGGGAGACTCCCAGAACTTGTACGTCTGCATTAGCTCAGAATTAGTAGCATTAGCAGCTTGAGTAACCATTAGTTACTCATAAGCATTAGTGACCAGCCACCACTGGTTACTAATGTTACTAATGCTTGTACGGAAATCCAGGAGCATGCCTGGTTGCTACAGTGATTTGCTTATTGAGTCTCAGGTCTACTCTTCCTCCATCTCTAGCCAAGACTTTGGCAGCAATGAAATGAGTTACAAGAATATTCTCCTTCCTCTAAACATCTCAACATCCATTATCATGTTCCCAAACAGCTTCTGCATAAATATTTACGTTGGAATGCCACCATGTCTGCCATCATGTTAGTGCTATTTTAAGTAGCCTTTGGGTCTGCCGGGCAAATTCCATGCATGGGCTCCGTATAAAATCCGGATCACCCTGTGCGAAGCAGAGATATGGGCAGTTACACCTGCAGAGGGCGTCGAGACCCGTGAGAGACAGGCAGAGCTGCTGTCCCACTGCTGTGTTGAGGACCCAAACTTTAATTGCTGGCCATTAAAACTTGAGCCATGTGCAGCACATCGTCTTCCTTCTGGAGAAGTGTTTAACTCATCTTTCGCCCATTTATACGATCGGATGTGTCTCTGGAGAAGTTCACGTCAGGGATCCTGCCCAGGGATATAGCAGTGGGTTCCTAGCTGAGATTTACAGCCAAGCAACCTTCTGCTTACACATATGCGTCCATGGTTGCCAGTCATTCCCAAGTTATTTAATGAGCTCATCCAGAATTAAAAGATGCTAACACTAACCTCTGCCCTGCTGTTTAATCACAACACTGGGTCGCTAATGCATCAAACAATGCCATGATTTGGATGGCGTTTAACAGAAGCCATTTCAGGTTATTATGAAATCCCAAAGTCTAGACGCAAGGGTCGTTGCACAAAGCGGTGAAATAATTCTCGTGGACGCAACCGGAACAGATACGGCTGGAACAACTCAGAGCATCGCCACTCCGCAAAGCTATGCCTGGCAGATGACACAGTCCCCAACGCCGCTGATTAGAGTGCGTTACACAGTGGGAACATGATGGATGCCTTTCGGAAACGGCTGTACTAAATGCCTGGGAATGTGAGAAGTCTCAGCACTCCAATAAACAAACCGAACTCCATACTGTGACAGATGACAAATGCGTGAGCAGAGGAGCCGGCAAAGGCCTGGATCCACCTGTTTTCGGAGGTGGAAAATACAAAGATGACACTCCCTGTCATAATGACAGTCAAGCCGCTACTGGCTCTCGGGGCCACCTCCCTGCACCCCCTTCCCCCCAAAACCTTTTTAATTATTAAATTTAATCAAGTCTGAAACACCAGGCCTAATCCTTTCTGTATTTGACCACCTCTCTATTTGCCAGGCTAATCATCCTATTTCTTTTAACATGTCACATTTCATATAATCAAATCCAACATATTTATTTTTTAATACAAAGCCTAGTAACTCTGCAAATTATTTGTCGAACTTATCTGTATTAGTCCATATATTTGCATAATTCTTTAACATTTTTTTAAATAGCCCTTATGTACATATAATAATCCACATTTATGCAAAGGATTTACTGCTTTAATCTATTGATTAATGAGTGAATAGCATTGTCCACAGGGGCGTGGGAACCAAGGGGGTGGGAGGAGAGTACGCCCCCAATTTTTAATTTGGATTTATTCACCCTCCCCCCAATAAAAGACCTTTGTTCTCCCAATATCAAACTCTCTCCTACGCCATTGATTGTCATCCTGGATTATACTGAGGATTACAGATGAAGATTACGAACTTCCAACTAATTCATTATCTGAATGAGGAAGTCTTCTGGAAAAACTCCACCTATGCAAATTGATGTGATTACTCATCCACATTATCCATCCATCCATCCAAAACACTTTTCCAAAACACATTTACAATACATTTACATAAAAAGGCAGTTAAAATTATTGATTTGTCAGATGTCTACAACGTTACGGCGTCGGGCATGGGTAATTACTGTTGTATCCTTACACTGTATGCGCCACCATTATTGACAGCTAATGCTTCAAGTTGTTCAAATTCGGAAGAAATGTTAAAAGTACAGAAGTGGAAAACAACTGCAATACTTTAGCCCTCTTGGACAGACTGACGTTTAAGATTAAAAACTGAGGCGGCGCAGTGGTTAGCAAGGTTGCCTCACACCTCTGGCACCGGCGTTCAATTCTCCACCATGTGTGCGGAATTTTCAGGTTATCCTCATGTCATCATGGGGTTTCTTCTGGGTTCTCCGGTCCCCCCCCCCCCCCACACACATTCCAAAAGCATGCTGAGGCTGACCCTAGAATAAGTGGTTACAAAAAATGGATGGATGGATTAAAACTACAGGGCAAGTTGCCAATTGCAATGTCTCAAAATTGTAAATTGTTATTAATAAGCACACGAGATGTGTCCATGTGCTCAGGGGACGCGGCGCAATTAGTGGCAGGACACACGAAGTTCATGGTCACATGGGTTAGCGCTTAACTGCAGTTTGCCCTCTACACAGCATCCCAGATACCTGGGAAGCCATCCAGGCCGAGCTCTCTGTTCCTTCTCAATGCCCGCAGCTTCAGTGACATCTTTTGGAAGGAAGAGCTAAACAGAGCAGCATCCATCCCACCCTTGGCTGCCGCCTTCAGCAGTCAACCAGGACTTTTTAGTCCAACGGTGTCAGCCCCCGGGTTTGGTACTCATGTACTTCTCACCCTCCCATGAACACCTGAGCTCCTCGGAGACCCCGCCCTTGACTTTGAACCAGCCTGGACATCCAGAATTTCCCCACAGACCCCCACCGCTGTAGGAACTGCTCAAAAGATTCTTGAAGCTCTTATCAAAGATGAAGCAAGTGTGTTCAACAATAGCAAAAAAAATTAATATATGCAAGGGGCAGGGGAGGAGTTTAATTGAGTTCATGCTTAGCCATTTCAGAGAGGAGTGGGCAGGCGGTGGACAAAGGCGTCCCTCTCCCCATCTGACTCAACCGTCCGCAACTAAGTTTAGGTTCCCCCAGGAACCCAAACCTTCTTCAAGGTTCCTCATTTGCGTTTCCTTTTTTTTTTAAAAGGCGTCATGAAATAATTAATTGCTATAAGTGAAATTAATTACGTTAATTAGATCAGTGTTATTTTGGGCAGCTGAACAACTGATGTCCTGGAAGCAGAGGCAAGGTGTGTGTGAGAGTGTGACCCGCTCCCCACCGCCCTGCAGGGGCTGACCTCGGTGACCCCTTCTGGAAAATGAGGGGCGGGCCTCTGGCTTGCTCTGTGTACATACACCTCGATGTACATGTACTTCCCTTGGAGTAAACTGGGGAAACATGAGGATCTGCACCCCAGAACCACCCCTAAGCAAAAGGTATATTAGCTGAAATGCAGGGGCTGAAAAACAAAAAAACATATTAATTTCTGTTGCTTTTACATGTAGCTAAAAGTAAAGAATCTGTCAACTGTCAAATGTCTAATTTTCAAAGTCCCAACGAATTCTGTACATCAAAGTCAAAAGATATAGAGGAAAAAAAAGATCAAACATTTTAATTACATGTGTCATCGGAAGCCGGTGGGGAGAACATGGGTGATTTTTAAACCATTGTTTAAAGTCCTACTATCCTGATTTCATTAAGCAGTTTGAAAAACAGCACTAATCGAATCAATTTACGAGTTGATACATTGTCACTGACATCTAATGGAAAGGTAATCATACAAAAAAAGCACTGAAAAATATGCAAGCATTGATTTGGCACTCACACTTCATGTTGCGGTTAAAACCCTGGCATCCATTTACAGCCAGAATATGGGGGCCTTTGTTCAGTCCCAGAAATGGCCTTTGAAGCACATTGCCACCTGACAGAGCCACATGATGCATGTGCCGTGACAGGGGCAATGGCGTGGGCTGCAGCTCAGCTCAGGCTCCAGCACAAGGCCCCGTGCAAGCACTGAGGGATCCTGAAGTACTGAAATTTCACAAATATCTCACTGTTGATACCTTCTGATGTGGGCCAGATAGGTTACAGCTTGAGACATGTGACCAAAGATGTGTCGGGAGGGAATGGGGGCACTGTACTCTTTAGCGGGGGGGGGGATAAATACTCTCATAATGCAGCCCCTTGAAGAGACATGGAAGCAACACAAAGATCCAAAGGGCTCAATGGCCAAGGCACGGGTCATGATAACTTCTGCTCTACGCTAATGGAGGTCCCACAGCTATGACAACTGCTGGGTTAAGATGCCCATAGTCACAATGACCACTCAATGACAGTGTATACATAATGGGCGAGTGTATCCATGGTGACCATCGGCTACATGAGGGTACCATACCACACCGGAAGGGAAACAGTTACCAGTGCTCATGCGTTCTGCGGAAATGTGCCCCACTGAGATGAAAACCATACATGTGGCACACAGGTGCAGGGCAGAGCAGGATTTTTCAGCCAAATCAAAGCGGAGTAAAGCGCTCCCATCAGATGTGATGTGGTGAGGCCCACTGGTTGTTAACACATGATCCCTTTTAAGAGCGCATACAATACAGAAGATTAGCTGCACTACTTAGGATGCTAACCCAAGCCTGAAACCATATTCCGGTTCCGGTCCAAAATGGAAACTTGGTAAAAGACCACCATACCCATCCATGACCAGGACGTTTTCTGTATATTTGGGAAGATTAAATCCTTAAGAGAGGTCAAGTTAATTGTCCGGATCTGAAAAGCTCATGCATTTCCACCCCAACATTTTCTGCCAAATATGTTCCGAAAATGACAGCAGGCATTTAATCTCATTACATTTTAAAAGTATATTTTCCTGTGGCAGAGAAGACTATAAGAAACCACTACACCTTTCAGAAATTTTATCAGAAAGTCAAAACAGCACATAATTTTGTATCATCGACTGGAAAAAAAAAAAACACCATTTCGCCAAATGCACGCATTGACTTTTTCTGTTGGTGCTGCATTTAATTGGCTTTGCATGAATTCCACTCGTAGTGATCATTTCAGTTAATTGTACAATTTGTATTTATGAAACCACACTACCCATTGTCTGTGATCACTGAAAAAACCTGCACATTTATAGCCTTACACAAGGAAAATTTCCCATTCATTTCAATTATAACTATGATTATATTGAAAATATTACATGACTCTTTCTCATCATTAAAAGCTGAATACGAGTGAAGCATTTTAATGAGGCTGTAGCTTCTGAACTACATGTTTGGTTTAACATTTTTAAAGTATATTTTTAATCAAATTTAGTTTAAATATGAGATATGCACATAACTTTCTTAATACATATTTAGGTATATAGACAAATTAACTTCTGTACCAGCAGGGGTGAATGACAAAAGGGGAGGTCACCTTTCAGATTAAAGACCACAATGAGTCAGCAATGAATATTCATGACTAAAGTCATTTGAATAGAGCTTCAGAGGACTGGAAGAATCCTCTTTACCAGTGACCGAGGTCCACAGAGGGGCAGTGGACCAGTACAGCCAGTGATCCTTTAGTTAAACAACAGCTACTGATTCCAAGAGCACGATGACAGCTGCTCTCGTACCCTTTAGGTGGCTAATGGCCTAAGCTTATTCAGTAGGACAGTACTACCATGTAAACGAGAAAAGGGTTGGGCGCTTTGCGTAAACTCATCTGCTTATGAGATTTAGGGCAAAAGAGACTTACTTACATCAAACTGGGTTGCCATTATCTGCCCATAACTACTTCTGTACCTCGTGGTCTACCAGCAGCCCAAGCTACGTTAATGGAGAGGGTCAGGCTAATGCTGAGGGGACTGCATTAATATTTTAGTGGAGACTCTTAGCGACGTGCTGTTCGCCGAATTCCTGTGATAGTTTGGCTGATTCCCCTCAGGACGCGGCGCCGAGACCAGAGCTGCCTCACGTCCACGTCCGACCGATTGCAACCGATTTATGGTCAACGGAGACGGAGCTGATGTTTCATGGGAACATGATGTCTTTACCCCTGGACCCAGTGCAGAAAAAAACCACCACCTCACTGCAAAAACACCACAGCATATGCCAGCAAGGTATGCTCACTGCTCTCACCATACACATTAAACTAAACTGCTTAAAATAAACTGCTTAAAAATATTACGAATACTCTATTCCTGAGTCTCTCTACAGACTTAGAAATGTATCTCTGGGCGAAAGGACAGCAGACAAGGAGTGGAGAACAGAGACAGGTTTGTAGGGGAAACCTTCCGTGAGTTTTACTGGGCGCCGGCATGTTTTCCTCTGTCTCAGGCCTCACAGTGGCAGTCACACGCCCCCCCCCATCCCGACACGCAGGATGGGAGCAGCCCAGACAGGGAATGAGTGACTCCCTGCCCTAGACTTTTAAGCAGAGAGCAGCTGCCTGCAGCCCTGTGCCAGCGAACAGGCCTTATTATATGGGGCTGTATAAATTTATCACTCTTGTTGCTTACTCACGCAGTGCCCCACTTACTGTGCCCATCTTACCATTTCTCGGTGCTCCAGCAACAGCGATCGCCGCTAAACAAATGGAAGACAGGAAAGGTGCACTAAGCTGTGGGCTATACATACCTCTTGAAATGCTACACCGCCACTAGGCCGCTAGCATTCACCATTCATTTCTGTGCTCGCCAATGAGCCATGGCGGTCCACCTCCCCAGCGGGTGACCTCCACAGCACCATCCCCCACCCCCACCTCCCAGACCCCTGCACTGCCGCTGCTGCATCCCTGCCCATTCAGGTGCGCTCTGACAATTAATGGGAAATTAGACCATTAATCTTGCTTTGATTAACCGGGTGCCCGCTCCCGTCTCATTATAACTACACACGCATTACTTGAAGTGGGTACTTCTTTAAAATGTATAAATACCTTACAGCCGTAATTATGGCTCATCCTGAGTGCTCTGACTGTAGTTGAATAGGATGTCTCTTTCGATCTGGCTCTTCCACAATGCCTGTGATGCTCGGCCTGCACCCTCCCACAACCCCCAACCGGTTACCCCACTATAAGACCCCAATCTAAGACAATATTTAGAGTCCTTAAGACCCTGCTGTACGGATTATTTCCAGACCTGGGGATTGCAGACAGGCTGCCTCCATTACCACAGCAGCCTGGATGCGATCTTCAGCATTGTCACCTATGTCCCTGGTGATGACAGCTGGGGTCCTCCCCCCCATCCCGTGTCTGGGGGGGTCAGGGGAGCTTTCCTGCTATCTGACACATCCACACTCTCACAAGCTGCTGCCACAGTAGATTTTCCCTTTTTGCAGCTCATCAGATAGCAGGCTGGTTGAGAAAGAGGTGAGCAAAACTAAAAGAAAAGATCATACTGGCCAGCAGGTGGCACAGTGATTAATGTTTTTAATTAAATATCTTTATGGGTATTGTTGTGCTTTTGAGGAGCATATCCTTGTCCTCACCAGATTTGTGTAAATGGGTGGAATGGACAAGCAACAAAACAAAGATCAAGAAAATATGACAACCTCAGAAAGACTAAAAAAGAACTAAAGGTCATAATCTTCTAATCTGACTTTTTAAGCACTGATGGCCAGCCATTAAAATAAATAGCCTAGGAGAAACAAAACTGGGAACAGACTGCAAGTCGTAAAGTCATGTCTCACTAGACTCTTAAAAAACAAGCTAACTAACTAATATGCAGACCATAAACTAAATATTAAGTGGGGACAAATATTGTACATATGTTTGTTTCTGGATTGTGTTAAATCTGATGAATCCAAATATTTCCCAGACATATTGATTCACGGTCCATTGATCCATTATGTGATGTGACTCTAATTTTACAATAAGATGGTACACAAATTTAATATCTTTTATTGTGAGGGGAGCAGGCCTCACTATGGATATGAGGAAGACCGCGTAAGAGACTCCAGGTGGTCGCTCCCAGCAACCGGTTCACTAGCAGATGGCAAACTAGCATCTAACAAGCGATAAGGCCATTAGCGCCACGGCTAATGGTCAAATGGCCTGCCTGACCGTCGTAATGGCAGAACACGGGGTTTTATTGTGCCATGCTGGACGTTAGCTAAAATGCACTTCTCCTGAAGTCCACGTCGTCATGCAGAAGGCCGGCAGCCGACAGGTGAGCAGGAGCAGCTCACCCGTGAACGTTGCTGATGTCTGTACTATTTTTGCGACCATGGCAACGGCCTCCACAAACTTCATGTCGATGGCTGGTGAAGGTAATGATGGGGACGGCCTGCAATCGCTTCCGATAGCCACTAGCTAACTTCCTCCCGCCTGGCAGGGGTGTATAGCGGGGATGTTATCATGGCCATCGGCCCTCGGGACTTCACATCGAGCCGGGAGCAGATAGGGCAGTGGAATAATGGCAGCCACATGTGGAACGGACCGTACTGGAATGTGGCCAGGTGGCGGGGTCACGCAAACGGCAGGGTGCGGCCAGGCAGGATGAGAGGCGAGGTCGGTCCTCAGCGGCCGGCTTTCTGTGGATCTGGCAAAGTGTCACAGCACGGCCTCTCTGCCACTGGGTGCCAGCTCAAGTAAACTGTTTGGATGAGGAGCATCTGTGGACTGTCTGTGGGAGACGCACTGTGGAGTCAGCATCTCGCCCCAGATCTTCACACACAAAAAGAAACACCCAACAACCCACCAAGGAGCTGGGAGAGAGGCGCTGAGTGGAGCCACAGGGACTCGGCCCGCTGCACCCCCCTAGCAGAATATGAGAGACAGAGAACCCACCCTTATTTTTAAGGAAATACGCACCATCATCTGGATAACTCTGTGTAAACTCAGAGACTCAGATCTACTCATGTTTAGCCCCTGATACCTGATATAGGAACACAGAGACTCAGGTACAGACTCACCCAAGACTCAGATGTACTCATGTTTAGCCCCTGATACCTGATATAGGAACACAGAGACTCAGGTACAGACTCACAGAGAC
>JAODKC010000064.1:24154436-24165051 GCA_026777985.1 Mormyrops attenuatus
CCCCCCCCCCCCCCCCCCCCCCCCCCCCCCCCCCCCCCCCCCCCCCCCACCGCCGCCGGGGTGGGCAACACGGCTACACGACTCTCTAGGACCGGCACTGTAGATGACACACACACAGCCGCAATATAAAAGTAAGGTGCACCTCTTACAGACACAAGACATGCATACAAGAGAGCAACATGCTGGTCCTGGTGAACTATTCAGTAAGCCATGCCTCAATGAATGCAAAAAGTGATTCAGTTTCTTGTTCAGTTCTGGCCTCTCCCTAAACAAACAAACAAAGTGAATGGCAGGTTGAATTAAAAAGAAAAATCTGTTCATACCCAAGGCAAAAGACTGAATGTGGCAAGAGGTAATAAATCTGGCCAAGTTCTTGCACAAGAGAGCCATAGATCTGGACAACAACTATCCGCATAGCCCATTCAGGCCTTCCTGATGCAAAAGACAGCATCAAAAGCGAAGTAAAAAGAAGCTTAAATTAAAAATTAAACAGCTATGACAAACAACAATGAAATGAACGTCCCAGAAATTGCATTGGAACTGTTACAGGATTAGTTAGAAATCCAACACACAACAGGACAGACACTACATTATCAGTAGGTATTCTGTCCTACTGTACTGCTGAACTAAACAACAAAAACAGACCCAAAAAGCAGCATCTCTTCAAGGTGTCATTTAAAAGGAAAAACATTCAAAAGTGCATAAACATTCAACAGAAGTATTCAGTAGGGTGTCATAATATTCAAGTCTTGATTTTAGGGGGTTCCAGGTTTGGCACAGTTACTATCCTGTGCTACATAAGAAAAAAAATTTTAAACCTTTTTTGCACACGATCCCCCAGGTCCCAAAAAAAAAACCCAACAGAGTGCTCCATTGTCAAGGAAACAGACTGGTAATGTGATGGGTGCCAGTTTTAATCCCATAATAAGAGGGCAAGAGAAGAAGAGCAGCCAGTTGCGCCTGAGGAACTAAAGCATTCCAGCACTGCGGACAAGAAAATGCTGAGGCTGAGACCAAACCAGGAACTGAAAATCACACATTTACATAGATTTATATAGCGGACACTTAATCCAAAAAGATGTGAGGAAAGCTTTGGCTCAGGGAGCAGGGTCAACCAGGACCCAGCGCCCTTACAGCAGTCAGCGGTAAAGACTTCGCTCAAAGGGTGATGTCACTACTCTACAGTCTGCGGAATTCAAACCCACAAACTTCCAGACATAGGAACGCAGCCCTAACCCAGGGAGCTACACAGCAACCCAGGCAAACACCACCCAGTCCATTGTTTATAATGGATGGCAAATGGTAAAGCAATGCTATACACTGTGTGACGGATGAGAGAAATCAGGCAATGTCCAGGGCACCCATGAACCAATTACTGCCTGTCTATGGACAGGGCTTCAAATGTTTACACCGAAGGATGGCTGACACAGCTGTGTTATAAAATGGCAGGCTGATTAGTTGGTGAGTAGGGACTTTTAATCACTCTTTTAATCTTTTATCATCTTTTATCATTCTCTCTCTCAGCATCTCCACAGTCCTGGGTCCATGACACCTCTGCCTAAACAGACGAAACCCAGAAAGAAGCAATACAGTGAAAGATAATGGCACAGTAATAATGGATGGTGCGCTTATTCGTGTGGTGGTGCGTCAAACACCACCCCAACTGATTTGTTGGAAAAGCAAGTTCTTTGATCCTGGCTCAGTACTATAAATATTATACTGTGAAATTATCATCAGTCATTTCACAGCGCCAGCGTGTGTGACACATTAGGACACTACTCACCTGAAGTTGCCCGTAACAGAAGGCAAAAGTGAATAAATACTGAGGTGGTTTCTTTTTAAGTGCAAAGACAGATTAAGCATGAGATTGAGAAAGCAAAGATTAAAAGAAAAAAAATGGCGGTGGAATTAAATTATTTTCGTACTTGAAAACTGAAACTGTCCACGGTGCTGAAAAAGACGGTCCGCTCCAAGTGCCAAAGTGAAATCACCGAGTCACATTTATAATTACGGGCACTTATGTCGTATTTATTTATCCCGTATAAGTAACAGTATTTTCAGTGTTTACTGTTAAGTTCTCACCCACGCCCTACCAGAGGTTGACACACCTCACGACTGTAGTTTCAAACGCTGAGAATCTGATCCTTCGTTGAGGTGTTATTAATTGTACACACGGAAACATACGGCTTCGTTCGTCAGCATGCCACGAGAGGGTTTTTATCCCGTTATATCAATTTTAAAATTGAAAATTAAAATTTCACACCCATTCTAAACATCTGCCAGGAGTCGTAGGAGTGATAGCAGACCTATATCAACGTGTCAAGGACGCTCCTCCAAACGCATTATATGTGCATAAGAGGACGCCGACTTCTAACTGTGTCGGCGACGGGCTTATTTGGGACAAAAAAACTCGATGCACGGCCCGAATCGCACATAACAATGGCCTCTGGTTTACAAACAGCGCAGGCTCAATAAGCGATGACACTGGGTTGGAAATCATGACACGGTTTTAATTTTGGAGCACACCAAACCCAAAGGATGCGCAACCAATGCAGGATCCAGCTTTCGGAGACCACGACTGCAGCTGTTGCCGCTACGGATCCACGCCTCTCTTACCACTGTTTTGGGAAATAGTGTCTTTGGGGAATGATTTCCTTGTAAATATTACGGGAAGTTCATTGTAGCCACCATTCTGAATGGCATTAGGTTACAAGCATAATCAAATTAAACGTATGGTACTAACCCGGGCGAACACTGCGCCAAGCAAGAGCTTTTGTCCATGCCTAGAAACAGCAGGTGTTATCATCGGAGTGGGCGGATACGTTTAACCCATCGGCGGACTTGCTAAAACACACACAGTTCTTCAAAATATTTCATTCCAAAACGCAGTCGACCCCTTTCCAGATCGATGCGGTTTTAAAATGTAGGCCCTATGCTGCAGGTTCACGTTTCAAAGCGATCTTTCGTCGACATCCATGCATGCTTTCCATGACACTAAGAGGAAAGCGTATTGTCAGGGCGAAAGGAGCGTGTGTATGTGCATACGAGTGATCAGTGATACACGCATGCCATATATTCAGTGAGAAAAGCCCTACTGCCGTGACAGAAATAGGAGACGCTGTCAATTCCTGGGTAACGTATGGCCCGAAACTCTGTGTCAGTACGCCCGTCTCCAGCTGCCTCGCTGTCTCTGGTCATAGCCCTCTCTTGCTTCATCAGGAACCTGTATTTACAATTCACGGTGGTCAACGAGAGATCTAAATGATGCACATTCTCTCTGCTAAGCAATCTATCAGTTGACTGGATATTTTACAGCATCCATTTTCCACAGGTAGGCGACAATAGAACAGTGAGGTAAAAGGGATTGAAGCGCATAAAGTCCGTTGTGGACTTTGATTTTCACATTCAACGTTGAAACCCTTAAGAAAACATTTTAAATGAAATGGTTTATACCCCCGTGCTCCATCCACCCCCCACGGCCACCTTCGTACACATAATTAGAAATCACATAGCATCCCTCAAACCAGTGCCGCCCCAAAAACAAAGTAATACTAGGAACAATTCTGATTGACCTTACCTTGATGATTTTCAAGGTTTTCCTCCGGGATGTACATGTTTTTGCTTTCATTTACCATAAATGTGGTCCGGCTTTATCCGTAGGTAAATGAAGGAAGAGGTTGTAAAAGGAGGAGGGGAAGGAGAAAAATAAAGGAGAAAAAAATAAATCAAAGAAAAAAATAAAAATTAACAGCGGAAATCTTGAGATATCCCTCTTGGCGTTTCAGTTAATATTACCTGATCCCCATTATGGAGTTAAAAAACAGAAATAGACATTCGCTGGAACCCCCTAATAAATCGAACCAGTGCATCCCTCGGTACATCCGGGCCCTATCTAAGAAACATGATACCAGCACCACTTGCTGCTAGCAATAATCAAAATAGTATCAAATCACTCCAAGATGCTTTGAAATGGTTAAATCAAAACCTTTAGAAAGACAGAAAATCGGACGCCGGCACTACCGAATAAGGAAAAGACAGAGGCTCTCGATGCAACAAAAAAGAAAGATGTATGTATTCCGAAACTGATCTCACAGGGTTAAATCTTCATTTATAAATGATTCCACCAACGGTGTCCAAAAACAGGCGAATTTACGTCGTGCCTCATCGAGGGATCCAAATTATGTCAATTCCAAGCCATAACAGCAAGTAGCGGACTTCTCGATCGCCTTGTAGAGAGCGGTCGCTTGTCTCTCTGCAGTGATACTTGTCTGGTGGAGGGAAGTGAGGGGGGAGCGAGAGAGAGGGGTGACGACCAAGCCCCCTCCCCTGTAGACTCTCTGACTCGTTCCAGATGTTACTGCGCTAGAAAATAGAATAAACCGTCCCTGATTTTCAATCTCGCCCCAATGAGGGTACAAAATGCGGAGATCTCGCTTCACCGAAGAACGGGCATGGCGGACGAATAATGAAGACGTTAACCTGCCCTGGATTATCATGTGCGGGTGTTTTTTTCCCCTATAAACTGCGATATATCCATTCAATTTCCAGACTGCTTTAAACCTAACCAAACTTTTTTCTCCTCGATCCAGAAACTTATTTATGTTAAAACAAAAGCACTGCGGGTGTTTTCAAATATAACTACATTCCAAGTGCATCGTGCTCCCGAAATGTGGTAGAAATATTTCTTTTATTTACAACGCACTGGACCACAAAGCGCTTTGAATTTGGAGTGACTCCAACACTAATAGCACAGTTCACGAAGTACTTCGCCATAAATATACATTTAAAGAGTTATTAAACTATACAGAAAACAAAAGATATCAATATACTTCTATTCTTCAAAATAAGCATATTTTACTCAATCTTATTTGGTCAAAAGTTGAGGAATTAAATTCAATACGTACGGCGTACCCTCATGCATTGCAGAGTGTAATCATTCATCACGTGGCATTGGTATGGCTTACTAGGCACGCTGTTGATGCTTAGGCGTTCTCACTAAGAAAATAAACGAAAAAAACACCGTATCCCTTGGTCTGTTTGCGCGTCTGAATGTAGTTAATCCTACATTACGCTTGACGTGATTATAGTTTGAAGTAGTGCAACATCATTATATTCTTTCGAAAATAAATAAATAATTCAAAATAATGACATGGCAATTCTGAATAACCATTCAAAAACGCCCAATCCCCCAGTGTCCAAAATACAGCTCGGTGTATACAGTAGGAAAAAAGTTAATTCAGCGTCGAAGCTGCAGTTACAGACGGTATGTCCTTTTGCTTAAATTACTTTGATAGATAATATTGCCCAAAAATGATTCGTTGAAATCAGGTGATAATCTAGGATTTGTACCCATCGGTATTTTTTTCTCCCTTAATCAGCCTTGTCTCGTTGTACTCTGACTCTGTTTAGCTGTTCTCCGTGCCTAGGAAGCATGCCATTAGCTGATTTACTTCACTTGGCACATCATTCCATGAAAGTTTTTCCCTAGGGTTTTGCACGACTGTATTATTTAGGAATGATGGAGGACCATATGAAAGGGTAGCTGTCATCACACGTACCCTGTGCTACAACACAACCTGGTTCCTTCACTACCAGGACAGTGCTAAAAATCAATGGCACTGAGGTGGTGGGGGTGAGGGATAGGGAACACTAGCAGGTTCTCAATTTGATACGAAGAGACGTATCCCAAAACCCCAGTTTACTAATATTTAGAAACTTCTCCACACTTTTCTTCTGTGGAATCACTAGTCTGTGGCTGGTGTCTGAGGCCAGACTATGAGACGCATTACTAGGCAGAGAGGATCAAGACGTCCACATCCAGGAGCTCTCCTTAGCAGAGTGCTAAAAGAAAGTAAGGGCATGCATTCACCTTACCCACAATACACTGAAAAAGCATCCAACCCCAGCACTGGCTTTGAACCCATACAGCCATATTACCTGTTCAGATTTGAGGTTCCACTTGAAAAAAATGACATCTTTGGCTGACTAACCAAAGTCAAAGTAACTAACACAGAACAATATTGTATATTTTTCATAGGGACATGTTTGCAAAGGCAACCCCTCTATGTTGTGGGGGAGGGATAAAGAAGACTGTCTAAACCAAAGTTTGCCCGGTAAGCTTTTTCACTGGCACCAGAAATATATGTCCTCTGTGCTTGAAAGCAGCCAAACAAATTAATTTCTGACCAAACTATTTCTCTGTATCACAGTACAAATTGCTCTGTGAAAAAAACAAGTCACTTGATTTTTTTCAAAGTGATTAGACTGTGCATGTTCAAAGCATTCAGGATTCCATATCCTTTATATACACCACTAATATTACACAGTTTTGCAAACGACCAATATACACTTTTGAGGGGTCCGAGTATATTCAGTATATAAATATATTTAAAGGAAACTTGCGAATTAAATTTACTATTAGTAAATTTAATTTACTAATAGTATTTACAAGAAATTTACTAGTATTTTCAAAACATTACAGAATAAGAAGTGCATCCGTGCACAACATGTCGAATTGAATAAGACTATCAAACCCCGTTCCCTTGTTAGCACTGTAATCGTAAGAAATGGGTAAATCCTGAGCCCGATGTAGCCACTTGCAAAGATAATGCTGCCCCCTGGCGTCCAAAATAAATACTGTAAATGCCTCGGGGGGAAAAAATCATCTGCTAGGAGAAATGTAGCTATACATGAAAATGAAAGATCACATAATGACAGCCATTGTCTAGCAATAATTTCAAAGGAGCTAGCTATATCATACAAATTATCTTTCGGTCATCACTTGTTTACTGCATTTAAGTACGAAATCGTGTAGCTCTATTCAAAGTACATGAACTAAATGGTTCCAAAGAACATGTTTGTCTAAAACGGTACGCCGCTTGCCGGGAGCCAGGCGTCCAACTAGCTGCATGCAGCGTCACCTTGACTATCACCAGTTTCTGAATCCGTATCTCTTGAGTCGATTCACTATCCTGCCTTGTGTTCTTCGTGTGTTTAGTAATGCCTGAGTGTTTACAATCACTTTGGTATACCGAAAGATGGCTCCTGTCAGAGGAACAGGTTGCTTACCAAAATAGTTAACCGAGATCAGAAGCAAAACCTTACAATTTTAAAAAGATTTTAATACTCATCAAGGGGTGCTGGCTGTCCATACATAGTTTTTTGTTTGCGTTCGGCACTTTGATCGCCACAGATTCGCGTCGGTTTTCTACGCATTTTGTGAGCTAAGAAAGCCGCCTAGCTAAGGTGGCCGCAGTAAACGAGGGACAATGACGGCGAGCACAGCTGGAACCAGCAGTTGTTTTACAGCTAAAAGTCTGGACATTAGTCTTGCCGCTTTAAAAAGGCAAGACCCCTATATCAACAACATAGTCGATGTGGCTAGCCAAGTGGCGCTCTATACGTTCAGCAATAAAGCAAATGAATGGGTAAGATCGATAATCGCGCCATTATTTTGCCAACGGCCGAACTGTGGATCGTGAATTGCTTTCAATAAATACTTCAGGTGGCTGTCCGGGATTATGTAGAAATTATCAGCCTGTTAATGCCTACCACGCGGTCACTTCTTTTGTTCGTTGCTTTTAATCTTAAGAGTCGTCTCCTGTAAGAAAAGCATCGGCATTTGTAAATAAGTAGTACTAGAAACTGGGTATAAAATAGTACGAATTTTTGTTCGCTTGTTTTTGTATGTCTTGGTCATGTTTTTGAGATGGAATACTATCGGTTTAAATCTATAGTTATAAAATTCATAGTTAAATTAAGTGTTAACATAGTTATAAGCTTACTAGGATATATAACGCCAGTAGCGTTTTAAAATAACATGGGAATTTACAGGAAGGGCTTAGCCAGAAACAAAAGTTTGCGTGACATACAAGCATTGCATTATCAAAATGTATATTTAGCAACAAAAAAAAATGGTAGGTTATTAAATGAATGCATAAGCTGATATACCTGCGGGGGTATATTTCTTGATGGTGAGTTTGTTTGCGCCTGCATTTCTGGTCTGCACTGTGTCATTTGTCTACAGACAACAAGCGTTTACACAGTGCAGTAGAAGGGGTAGTGTATTCTTGCCACTTGACTCATCTACCAGGAAACAGACCTCTTAGGGATGTGCTAACGGAGGGCATAAATCAGGTAGCAGCATGTGCGCAGCGGAGACACCCGCGAATGGCGACCCCTTAATAAAGGAAGGAAGGTTCGAGGGCCTACGTTATACCAGTAAGAGGTTGAATGTCACACGAATGTCACCCTGTTTTCCGCCTTGCAGGAGAAGACGGATGTGGAGGGAACCCTATTTGTGTACACCAGGTAAAGGGAACCTGGGATGGCCTGCTTTTTATCAGCTGTTGGAGTGTGTGTGCTGTGTGTGCGCCATTTATAGCCTGCCTATCAGTGAGGTCATGTGACTGGGCTGATTACAGCTGTTTGCCGATATGTACTTATGGGGCAGTTCTCAAAAAAAGGAAATTCACCATACAGATTTAAGCGTATTTTAATGCATTTAAAGGCTTAGAAATGGCACTAAAATCCCTGAGCTGAAATAGTCCCTTGTGATCTTTTTCTGGTAGGTTAGCGTCCCCCAGACATGGTTTCACCATTATGAACCGCCTCAGCATGGATAACCTGACGGAACCGATAACTAAGGATTTGGACTTCCAGCTGCAGGACCCCTTCCTGTTGTACAGAAACGCTCGATGTAAGTGCTTGTGCGGGATGTCAGCTGGGCTTTAACTTTTCAGGCGTATGACAGAGAGTCGGCTTTTTAATCTAGTAATCAGGATAATCGGACCTTGCATCACTGTAAGGTAAACAAAGCATAAAGAATTTGTGGGGGATGTAATATCGTCCTGACGGTTCTCTTCCACTTGATTCTTTATTTTGATGCTGTAGTCTCTCTTTACGCTCACAGCCATACATAGATAAAGATGACAGAACAATGAAGATGTGGCAGCTACAGTTTGCATCTTAGCTGGCCAGGAATTTTAACTCTGGCATCATCAAGCGCTTAATTTAATACATTCAATTTAGACCTGTGCACAGGCTCGGAGAGAGAGGGGCAGGCTGTTTCTGCACTCAGGGGTCTACAGCTCCTTTTATGGTGGCGAGGTATGTCAGTGGCTGTGGGCCCAAGTTTGTCTGCGTTTGTACCGGTTAACTCTGCCGCTGTCCTGCCAGCATCAGGGGACTCAGCCAGCCAGGCCGGATAAGATAAACCCCTCCCCTCGTCAAGCCCGAGACGTATGCAAACTTCCACACACAAACACACACACACAGTCTCTCTGGTGGGAGATGGCATGTGGGACCAGAATGAGCATACACACAAAAAAGGAAAAAAAAAAAGACAAAAATCACTGGAGAAGATTTTAAGTGCCTGACTGCCTGCGTTCAAATTAGCCACGAAGAAAAGCTGTTTTCCCATGTGAACGCGTGGGGAAACTTCGCTGGCTCAACCGAGGGTTGCTGTATGACTGTATGCCAGGATCTACATGTCAGGCAAGCGGCCATCTTCGAAAATCTTCAGATTTACAAAGTGTATTCTTGGAAAATTTAGCTTTAGAAAAGTCTTTGCACTGCTAATTTTTATGAGTGCTGTTTTGACTCTATGAAGGCATCTAAATTAAAAGCTTTATAAACATCCATATTCTTTAACCAGGAACAAACAGCAGAATGATATTTTTTGATAGTTTTTAAAAATGAATATCATAACATCTGGGCAGTGTCCATAAAGTCAGAGAAACCAACAATTGTAAACGCTGTTGAAAAACAAGACCTGTGTGTTCGTTCGCAAGCTGCCACCACAAACTGCACGGCAGCATAGAAAACAAGTGTTTTCCCAGAGGCAAATCTCAGAAGACAACAAATTCACAAATCAGGCAAAAGCAGATTAGGTCATCTTTCCCCACATGAGCAAAACACAAACCACACAGGATGGTTTAAAATAGCTGGGGACTGACGTATGCTGGCCAGCGCCAGGCGATTGCGAGTCCTTCTTACCTCCGGGCCGCACATACGTGCATTCAAGTTGGGTCTCCGAAATGAGCTTCCCTCTGAACTTCACATCGGGCTCCTCTTCCAGGCGCTCATGCTTCTGCTTGCGGTGAAACAACCGGCGGAACATGGTCTTCTGGAAGACCCTTAGGGTGGCCTGCTTTGCCAAAAGGAGAGCGGGAGGCTAGGGCTGCCCACTCTTACCACCTGTGGCGTCCCAAATCGAGCAGAGGTACTCCTCCTCCTGGTCGATGTGCCGGAGGTGTTCCCTTCCTGGGTAGTGCGTTTCCGGACGGGGACAGCTCAGGGCCTTGGGGCCTAGATGAGTGTAGAGTGGCTGCCCTCGAATGTCCCTCCTGTTGCCTACTTCAGACTAGTATGCTGGGCTACCCACTTTTTCCCCTCAGCCAATCCTCCTTTTGCCCTCTTTATTTCTGTCGTCCCTCTCTCCTTTGGCTGCTATCTCTTTCTCGTTATCTCACGCTGGAAGCGAGAGTCCGGTGGAGGTGAGAGGAAATGTTCGCTGCGACTGTCAGCAGGGCTCTTGACTTAGTCATGCAGAGCCTTCGTTTCCCGGGGGGGGGGGGGGGGGGGGGGGGGGGGGGGGGGGGGGGGGGGGGGGGGG
>JAODKC010000064.1:24172453-24207228 GCA_026777985.1 Mormyrops attenuatus
CCCCCCCCCCCCCCCCCCCCCCCCCCCCCCCCCCCCCCCCCCCCCCCCCCCCTGCTATTGTTCGTTTATGAGAACGCAGAAATGTGACACTTCCTGGCAGCACTAGATTAGGGAAAACGGCAAAACAGGAAGAGGTATGTACTCTTTCAAGTATTCAGGACTCTTTATCCCTTCAATATGTGAATTTGAAAGTTTATATAGCGTTTTCAATTACTATTAAAGAGTATTTCCATTGTTTTTATGTGTTACTTTCTTGCTCGGTCCTGCAATAAATATTCCGTACAGTGACTGTTGTCACTATTTATCCACTGTTCACATTCCCACTGGAAGAATGATGTGTGGGAATGGTGGTCATGTGTCTATCGGACGTAGTGAGTCTCAGGACCACATTGCCCTGGTGCACCACAGGGCAGTTTCTGCGTATGTAGACGTGTGTGTGTATACATACATATATTTATATATATTATACAATGTTTGCCATGCGCAAGACGGGAGTTCACCCTGTAAGGGACCCCACTGCACCTCTCCGTGTGTTTATATAGTAAGCCTCTGAAGCTATTGCTTCCCTCACGCTGATAGGATAGACAGAAGTCTGTCTCCAGAAATCACAATAATCTGCTTTGATATAGCAGTTCCCTCCTCCACCTCCGCCCCACACACAAACACACACCCCACCCCCATGTCTAACTGCTACTTTCCCCTGCCCCTTTACATGCCCTCTCTCTCTCCCACTGCCTCTCTCTCTCCAACCATTAGTCCCACCTCTGAAAACCCCGGAGAGAAGCAGGCAGAGGGAGGGTTTAATCCAAGTGGATTAGGCTGTAAACTGGGTGATGGAAAAGGCGGTGCTGTGCTGCCGAAGCCCAATGGCTGCTTCCTGCCTCCCTGGGACCGTCTCTCTTAGCTCCAAGATGCGGTGTCCCTCGCTGGACAGGGAATAAACCAGGTCAGCTCACTCCAAGAAGCTCTTGGGAGTCACACAAGCCGAAGACGACAGGGAACCACAGAAAAACATACTGGCTTTTTATAGAGCCGTTATTTCAATCTTTTATTTTTTTTTTCTTTTACTTTCACTTGGTTGCACGGTGCTGACCCTTTGTGACACAGCTGGGGTGGTCTCACTGGGTTTGCTGCTGCCCCTCACCAGGGACTACGGTGACTCCCTGATCGAGCACAGAATCTGGAACTGGTTGGCCCATCAGAAGAAGATCACCAGGAGAGGGTGCCAGGCCCAACAGCGGCTGCTGCAGGAGGTGTAAAAAGCAGAGACACACCGAGGCTCACTTTATCCCAGGCAAGGATGAGGTGTGGAACCTTTGGCCCCGGGGCATGGAGCTTCTGAGATAGCGGGATGGCCATGAGCGATGAACAAGCACAACGGGACCTCTTTGATTCACTCAGAGTTACCATGAATAGCACCCTGTCCAAACTCATGATCTCTTAGGACTTCTTTACTGAAGCCTCACTTGGACTGAGCTTTGTCCAGCACCCACAGTGCACCGGCACAGGTGTTTGTGCACCTATACGCACTGACAAGCAACGAGATGCGACGCCCAGGCGGCCCTTATGCGAAGTCGGCGCAGATGGCCCGGCGAATAGCTCTGTGCATTATCTGCTCCAGCTGGCTCTGGTTCCCCACAGAAGCAGAGAAGCTGCTGCTCCCTCTGGAGACGTAAGTGGACCCTCGCCATTCCCAGCAAACCTTCAGTTCCTTTCAGTGTGTTGTCAATCTGTAAGACCAGTGGCCTGTACTACAAAGCAGGCTTACTGGCTTATCGGGGTAACTTGTCGGGTTTAAGGTAGTCTGGGCAAAATGTAAGTGAACGAATATGAAGTCCATTTCAGCTGTGGTACCTTAAATCCGGCAAGTTACCCCGATAAGCCAGTAACCCTGCTTCGTAGTACAGGCCACAGGTGTGCAAAGAAGGTATCTTCTTCTTTGCTAGTTAGCTAGGTTAAGCTTAAAAAAAAACTTTATAACATTATTAGTCTTGAAGAGGGAAGTAAGCTCCAGTGGTGGGAATATACCCTTCCACTGTGCCAGTTGTCTTATCCAAAGTTCTAGAAAGTTCTGAATGTGAACAGTGCAGTGTGAAGGAATAGTAATGATCGTGGGATTGCCTCTGCCCAGGGCAGTTCATTAACATGCCACTTCGTGATGGCTTAGCTTGCAGCTAATCTGGACACCCAGTTCTACTCTGAGAACATCATCTTTCTCTTTGAACATCCTGGCGTTTAACAGAGCAAGTGTGGTGTATTTAATGTGAAAAGAGTTCACTCTTAGTGAGGTACAGCTCCTTGCTGTGAATAAATTAGCACATAATTTATTATCTTTGTTGATCTTATACATTAGCAAAATTCTAGGAAAAGAATTTGCATAGTAAAAGAAATTCCTCTCTACTATATTCAGAAGGCCATTCAAATACCATTAATCGAATCTGGTATCTTTTCATAACCCATTTTAAAGCATGATCCTGTTCCCCTTCCTCCCCCGTTTGAACGTGAAGCCCTCACTAGTCAGGAAAGAAATTGAAAAACAACAAAAGACACTCTTAAAAACGCTGACGCAATGCGGAGCTTAATTGTGCTCAGGTCTGTGCTTGCAAATACTGATGCAACCCAGAGATTAACAGCGGTCCTGTTGGCCTTTGCTGGCTCGAAGACTGATACCGAGCAGATACGGAACAGGGTGACAATGTGAATCTGCAAATGAAGATTTGATTCACTTTCAGTAGAGATACAGTTATGACAAATGTCATAATCCCTGGGGAATTTAACAATAAACAAAGCAGAAATCAACCCCATGGCAGGGGGTAAATGAACCCTTCAAAGAATGTGACAGGAGCAGTATACCCACAAATATGACTTCAAATATTTTGCATTCTCTGGCATATGGGAACAGAGGCACACAGTTGGAAGTATATGGTCTTCATGGATTTAAAAACCTAATGAGGGACTTAATTTCAGTGTTTTGCCATGTAGAAGGGCTGTATCCATCACATTCAGTTTAAGTAAGCTTCCCACCTAATTCCCCCTAAAGCCGATAAGTGTCTTCAAAGATACAAATGATTCCCACAATTACACAATGCAACCGTGCCGCTGTTATCACAGTCTCCAGGGGTGCTGTGGTTGGTGCCTGACAGCAGATTAGTGGTTTACGCGTGCAACACAAATGCAACTGTCCTTCTGTCGGACCACAGGCAGCATCTAAGGCCGGGGTTCACAGGCAGTCAACGAAGTCTGGTGGCTGACCCTAGATTTCATGGGATCATTGCATTACAGGAGTTATGACCCTGGGGCAGATGGCTTGCAGAAACTGCTCTCCATGCCGATTGTCTTCAGAAGCAAAAACACTGCCGCCTGCTCTGCATGGATATATTGTCCGCACTGTTCTCTGTATTGTACTTCTTATTAAAACAGGACAACTGACTTGAGTTTTCAAGACATAATTAATCATCTTGTGTTTTCCCCTGCTATGAACAAAGCTTTCTGCCATAAAAATTTATAGTGTTTGCTCTGCAGCCATGTCTATGTCAGATATTTGCTGCTTGGGGAAGGTGGCTCCCGTCCGCTTTGATTTTCATAGGATCCCCTTTTGTGTGGTGCAGACTCTTTGTGTGAAGGTAGGAGGATTTCATCCTCCCTGCCTTAATTTTAGTAAGCCACCTGATTAATAAGTCTTTGGCACAAAGGCAGCAGATTGATGCTCTGCTGATCCTGAGCCATGGGAGATGGGGTATACCCACATACTGCTCCTAGGTGGGAGGGCAGGAAGGAAAAGAAAAGCATCCTGATCCTTTCCCTATACAGTACATCAGCCATCCAAGACTTATTCATCAAGGTGAGCTATCCTACATACATACATACATACACACACACACACACACACACACACACATTTACTTATTTAGCAGACACTTTTATCCAAAGCAACATACAACTGAGAAGCAGATTCAGATGGTCCCTGGAACAACTGGGATTAAGGGCTTTGATCAAGGGCCAAATGGTAAAACCACTCCGGGATTTGACCAGGTTACCTATCACAGGTACAGCATTCTAACCCACTGAGTCACACACCGGCCCGGTATTACACCATGGTCCAATCTCAAACCATACTAGCACTGGGATGCGGGCAAGGTGCCTTAGGACAGCCAAACAAAAGCAGTAATCTACAATAACCCCCAGGAACTGCTGCACAACTACATTCGGCTGGGCAATATGGCTGTAAAACAATACTGATATTTTAGATTACTGTATTGATATTTAGTAAGTATTTCCAATATTTAACAACTAGGTTGTTCAAAAGTTAAATGTCTGGAGTCGAACTGCGGCCACATAGCGCTGGAAACAAATGTGTGTACCGTGAACGAAAGCACGTATAAATTGCAAACAAAATTGATGTATTTGGCACTTATTTTTCTTTATGGCATGTGTGCTGCACTTTGAAATACTTTCCTTTTGCGCTGTATTTTTATTTGCGTTTCACCATCGTGCCTCTATTTGACACAGTATGGGTGGGCGGGGCTTTGTGGGAGTATCTGTTATTACCCGATCTGTACCACCTGCCTGATTTGTACTCTGCATGTCTGGTCATACGCAGCATTTTCGAGCATGCGTACATCGCGTTACATTTTCTGGCACTGCCCATGCATGCATTGTCCACATTTACAGTAAATAAACTCAATCAATATAATGATAGATTATCAAGTCATTTCATATGTAACAATATATTGAATATAAGATAAAAAATGTATATATTGTTCATCCCTAGCCTGAAGCACATATTATACATTATAAAAGTTTCCAATGTAACTTAAATAACCATTTTTTCCTCTTTGTATTCCAGGGTCCAACAGTGGGCAACAGACTTTGGAAATCAGATCTACTCCATAGCAACAAAATACTCTGGAGCTCCTCTACTGCAGAAGGTAAACTGCAAATCCATTCCCTTCAAGTAAACTGCCAAGTCAGGTGGAAAATTAGTGCTGCTGCTCCCAAGCCCCACTGCTCATATAGTATTTAGTAAATGTGTTAGTAATCTATTACCCTGCAGTTGTTTAGCTGAACTGAAGCACCCACAGTGGCTATGGCATGAATGGCTGCAGGTTGGGTGACTTGCCAAAGAGTACATCAGCAGTGGTCTGTTTTTCTCATCCTGTCAGAGATGGAAAGGGAGATCCTCGAGGCTTCCTCAGCCTCTGAAGGCATTTCACGTGCCATAAACACATGTGGTGAAACCACTGGTGCAGTCTATTTAGAAAGACCCCATGTAAGACTAGTGGTGTAAGGGGCACAGGGGGCATCTTAGAGGTACTCTGTAATACAATAAGGTATTTCTTATATGGTCAGAGTCCTTTGTGTGTCCAGCTGCCCCTGATAATGCAGAGTAAGACCAATAGAGGTATGCATGAGGGATGTGAGAGTGACCTATACATGGGGGTTGCTGGGATAATGATACAAAACACCATGACTACAATGTACCATATATCCCCCTTCTCTGAACTCCGAAAGCATCACCCATTCCTAAAAGATGGAAAAAACCCAAACTAGGACTTCTGTACATTCCCACAAATAGGAGTTTTTTTTTTTTAAATTAACAGAACACATTGTGCCATAAGAAATACAGCTAATATTACCCAGTACAATATATCAGGGTAAAGAGATTATTTTAAAAAATTCCCCCTAATTATTCTAAGGATTTAAACAGAATATTTGAATAAGACAACCATCATTTGTAATAATATCAGTAGTAAAATGATGACTCACGATTTACACAGGCCATTGGTGCAAAGTCCAGTCTTAACGGGATATGCATAGTGATTCGAATCACACCTGTCTTTCTGCCAGCTGACGTGTCTCCATGGCAACTCTTGGGCATCACGCAGACCTGCTTTACGTCTTCCACTCAAACAGCCCAGACCCGTCTCTGCTTATGCCAAACCACTGAGTTTTTGGCCAAGCGGGTCCTGATTGTATTTGGCTGCTAATTCAGCAGTTCAGAACCATTCATTTCCAGTGATGTTCCCTTAAGGGTTTTCTGACCCTTGATTTTACATGGAAACATTCATTTTGTGTGCCCTGTGTCAGAGAGCAGATGAGCTTTTAAAGAGGTAACATCAAAGCCCCATACATCTGGCAACAGCACAAGCAAAGCCTATATACATATACAGGTCTGCTAATCTATACCTATACACCACACTACAGTGAAACCATAAGGCAAGTGCTCCACAGTTTCAACCAATGAGAATGAACCTTGTTGATGACGTGTAACAGGAATCACAGCTAAACGGAACACATAAAATAAGAAGAAATCTGTTATATTATAAATTATAATTTGCATAATTGGCCAGCTAAATAAATTTAATTTCAGTTACTGAAAATGAGAACTGAGTTCAAACCGCAGTCTTAAATATCAAGCATAATCAGAATTTCCTCTGGTTGCGGGCAGTAAACGCATTTCAGCAAGAGCCCAGGCCACTGCACGTCCGTTCCTGTGCAACACCTTGACCTTCACTATGGGTGTTTACAGGATTTAATGGAAAGAGCGAGCAGAATACCAACCAACAAAGATGGCTGCTGTGCACTTTTTTCCAGTGCTTACATTTGCTGCCGTATTTGTGCCTTTATGACTGTCTGGCATAGTGTTCTATATATGCATTATTCACACAAGTACCTGTTCAAATGGGACTGTTGAAGACCATCTCCAATCTCTGAGACAGCAACTTCAGCAAGGTGCATGGGGACAAGGTCACATGGATGTTTCCAGTGTTCTAACTGAAAAGAAACATGCCATCTTGTTAATTACTCTACTGAAGGTTTTCAATGTTCACTCAATAGTTTTGGAAAATTTGTGAGCATCTTCCCTTTCCAGGATTATTGGCCTCTTTAAGCAAAATGGCTATACGGATCAGTGTCGTTTTAAAATCAAAGCGTTTTTTATAAATTGGGAGCATTTTCAACAAGGAAAATTGCAGTTTAGTTTAAAAGTTCGCAATTGTGATTTCCTGTTATATGTACAGTTGTTATATGTACATCGTACACAGATACTCCTTGTTACTTTACACGTATATGAAAATAACGTGCTTACTGATGCTTACCAGAATTTTACTGCTTATTTTTTAAGTTGAGCGTAACACGTGAATTAGAAGTAACGATCAAGTTTCAGTCGGTTCATTGGTTTTTAATTTATGGGTAAGTCGTGTACACAACTTCGTGTGATTACAGTTGTTTTTAGAAGCGATTTTCTCATTCACGGCGTCCTTATCTAATCAAAATCCAGGAGGTGGAGGAGAGAAGAAAACAACTACCGAAAAAACATGAAAATTCCTTGTGAAGATTAACAAAAACACTTCTTTCGCCACTTATTCTATTAAAACAGCGCTCACGATGTGACTACATCTAACAACCACCGTCTCGCGCTAGTAACAAAACAACCAATTAAACCTAATTAAATTAAAGCCACCTTTTGATGGCTCAGAAACTCCTAACAGCAGATGAACCGCGCTGTAACCTCTGTGTATGAAATACATACCAATTTTTTTTTTAAGTCATGTTATTAAGCTTTACACGAGCTTCTTTTTAATCTAACTGATCGTTGTTTAGTGGTGTGGTGGATGTGCCTCTAACCAAGAATAATTTATTGTATAGTATTATGTATTTTAAGGTTATATTATACTACATTAAAAATCTAGAAATTGTACTATACGTAATTAGTGGTAAGAGCAAGTCCAGTTTCTGACACCACAGCGTTAGGGGAATAGCGTGGAGGACGTTGTTAGGTTAGCACGATGTAACCAAAAAACAAAGGAACATTTTAAGTGATGAGTGAAAAAAACCGACATTTCAAAATAAGCAAACACTGCTAACAGGGCTGTCGAACAATAAAATGTATAGGCGATGGGGCATGGTGCAGGCATGATCCACTGGCCTCCAAGACAACAAAGGGGTTTATTAAAGGAGCCAAACCCAAGCTGGGGAAACCACAAACAGAACACAATGAGTACGACTAGGAAATTAAGCAAAACTAAAGACCAATAATACGGCACACACAATGATTGACTTAAGAGCAGGACAAAGGCAAGCATTTAAATACACTGAACACAATGACTAACATGGGGCAGGTGTGGCTATACAGAACCAGGGGGAACGAGGAACAGGTGAGGACAATCCAATCAATTAATCAAGGCACAGGACAACTGGTGGCATAAATGACAAACACAGGAACTAGCAAACACCGAGGGCTAACAAGAGGAAGGACCAGGGACACAAGCAGGATGAACCAAATCAGGGATGCAATGAACTTAAACACTAGGAAAAACAGAAATCCAATAAACAAAACAGGTCAACGTGGCTTTGAATCCATGACTTCAAGGGTATAGTCTCCATGCTGCATACTTAACTGACTGAGTTATGCCACAGTTCCATGCGAAGGGAAAACACACTAGTGACTTAGACACGCTGGGGCTGAAAGAGAAGAAACAGGGAGGAGGACAGGATGGCCAGCATCACCTGCTGGCCAAACGGGGAGGAGACACGAATGGCAGAGTCAGATGGGCGCTGACCCTGACATAAATGTTTTATTTGCAATTAATAACATACACAAGCACATTGCAGTACAATCAAAAAAGATTTTTTAGTCTGTATGTTCAGTATAGAAATTAAACTGCGATATTACAGAAATTCATATAATATTAATCATTAAATATTGTTTCTTCATTTATTTTGGTATAAGCTGTAGCAGTCAGCCTTTGGGGGAGGGGGGAGAATCAGGCCTATTTCCTGATTAACCTAATTTTATTAGACTCATTGAGAAAACTCACTGTTGTATGTTATAATCTATTTTCTTTATGTTTCATTTGGAAGGAAGACTTCATGAGTTAACACCACAATAATGCTTCAGAATAATTGGCTCAGATTAAAGAGTAAGACAGTGGGTTTAAAAAGATCAAAGTCATAATGTATGCTCATAAAACACGGACACAGATGGTCTGTACGTTTATACACTAGTGTTCACCTTTGAAATGCTTTATATATCTACAAGGCTTTTGCATAAATTTCTTTTTAATATTCGCCCCTGTGGAAAAATCATTCTGACTGCAGAAATTCAAAGATGTAGAGCCAATCGTGAAGATTGAGGAGGTGGATGGTTCAGAACTGGTGCTGAAGTTTGCAGAGGAGATGGAAAGTATGCTGGGAAGGAAGATGAAATCGGTCAAGGTGAGAGCATTCCATCCACAGTCAGCTTCATTTCATGAGTCTCTCCTTCAAGTCGCTCCTTTAGTTGTCATGGAGAGGCGGTTTTGAATGCAGAAGGTATGAGATGTCTGTCAAGCTTCTCCACATCCGTTCTTTGGCATTTTCGGAGTAGGTCGCCATCCCCTGCAGCCTCCCCTTGACGCGTTTCCTCCTCGCAGCCAACAGTGTGTCCGATAGGAGGAAGTGTTGACAGGGCAGCTCTCCGCACACCTTACCTCCCATCTAACCTCCTTGAAACCTCCTTGTACATGAGAATTGCATGCCTGAAACCATGTGGGGAATCCTCACAAAGACCTTTTAGTGTGGCACTTCCCATGATTTTCTGCAATTTCTTTCTTTTTTTCCCATCAGCCACTCTTATTGACAGTGCGACACAAAATAACCCCCCTCCATGTTTCATAATCCACCAAGGACTGATTGCCATATAAATTATAGTTTTAACAAGGCAAGTTAATTTAAATGTGATATGTGACATACAGTAAGTCACTAAGTACTGCTTGGGTGAAATAAAAACATTCACATGTCAGAGTCTGCAGAATTCTTTTAATAAATATGGCGGTAATTTAAATATATCTGCTCCAATGTTTCTCATTGTTACCTGTCCTATCTGCAGACCCTGGCAGAGAATGCCGAGGACGCAGACTTGTACCACGATTACGACGCCTCTCTGAAGGTGAGCCCTCCTGTATTAGGTCTTTCTCTGATGCACCTGTTTAGCACGTGTCTAATTCAGAGCTGTTTATATGGATACAGTTTTACAGACAGTCAGCTATATGCTGGACACTGCAACATTTAGACCATAAGTCACGTTCCTTAACCACAGTGTTTCTAACAGGGTTTAAAGCACATGCAGTAGAATGCAAAAAGAATGGTCAGTCAGTGTTACTGATCTCCATTTCTCAACATCTATTCAGGGCGTCGCTAGAAATTCTGGGCCTCGTGACAAAATATCACACTAGGCCCACCTGTCCAATTTTACATCTGATTTTACATACTCATGGGCCCCTATAAAGTGCTGGGCCCCTAAATCTGCCAGGGTATCCATGCCCCTCTGATGCCCCTGCATCTGTTACAGTTTTTACCAGTGCAGCTGTGCTTGCACTTGGAAGTCAACAATAACTAACCAGTTGAATTGAATTGTTTTCAGCCATTGTAGTTAAAAAACCAGCCCTTACTTTACTCCAAAACCTTTTCTCCATGTCAGATTGACTACTACAACTCGGTGTTGGTGAACACAAAGGATGAGGATGGGAAGTATGTGGAGCTTGGTGGGGAGTTTATCCTGGAGGAGAATGAACACTTCAACAACCTCCCTGTCAACACCTCCCTCAGTAGCGTGCAAGTCCCTACCAACGTCTACAATAAGGGTGCGAAAGCTGTGAAAGGCTGCAGACAGCAGCCGGCTAATGGTCTTGAGTTTTAGTGAGAAGGTGTCTGAGAAATTTCGTTTATACAGGAGCAGACAAGATTGACTAAAGTAATCTGTACGAAATCTATTTATGGAGTTAAAAAGAACCACTTTATTTTCTCATTCATCGCTCTCTTCCTTTAAATAATACCCTGAGTCAGTTCGTCTTGTGCTTGAGCTTGTGCTATTACCTGTTATGAAAAGCACTAAAGCTATCGAAAATGTATCGCATATTTCACTGAAATCATCTGATTTGAAGTGAGATGTTATCTCCTCAGGTGTAGTGTACCAATGGGTGTGATCCTGTGGGAACATCAGGCTAAAATTGGCTTTGACAAGTGTAGCTTTTCCTAGCATTCACCTTATAAGGGTGGTTTTGCCCTCTTGGTATCCCTGTCACGTTTGCCTTGGCGTATGTGAATAGAAACCTGTTACCTATTAGAATACAGGTTTGTACTCTAACTGAATAAATACGTGGTCTACCACAATGTTACTGTTTATCTTACTCTAGGCTGAAGAACTGTTTTTCACAGCCTCAGAAAGACCTCAGCATTTCTTCCTTTCGCTGACTTATTCCTTGTTCACTTTCTCTTTCCCTTGATCCCGCCAATCATCAAACGTTGCCTGCCCACTCCCGAACCCTCATCACCAACAGATCCAGACATTCTCAATGGGGTTTACATGTCAGAGGCGCTGAATGAGATCTTCATTAATAACTTCAAAAAGGACCCCACCCTCACCTGGCAGTTCTTTGGCAGCTCCACAGGTTTCTTCAGAATCTACCCAGGTACACTGGAGCCACATATATTGCAAGGGGTGCTAACATTTGACCTGGAAGAGTTCTCATATCAATGGTGAGAGTAGCAGTCAGAATTCCCACCCATGGGCTAGAATGCTCAATTAAGTTTTGTGACACCTACAGTTGCCTGAGCTGCGAAACAGAGTCGCTGGGCCAGCAGTCTCATTGAGGCTGAGATGGGTGTGAAGTTCACTGACAGAGATGGAGCTGCAGGATAATTAGCAGTAAAGAGTGACTCAGCTTGGCCTGCATTGACTTGTGGACGGTCCATCAGCAATACAACCATGTGGTCTGCTGAGCGGGGTCCAGGGTCCAGAGAGTTAATTGGGTGTGTAGTCAGGACCTGCCAGCACAGCAAAGGGAAATGTGTTCCTGGGGGACTCGACTTCTGCATAGTCCTGCATTTGCATGGTTCCCAACCTTGAGTCAGCACCTTGAGTTTAAGACCAAAATGTTGATATGCATGGAATAAGGGAATCAATGGACAGAAACTTCTTCATGTTTATGCAGTTGATTGTTTTTTTAAGGTATCAAATGGACCCCAGATGCTAATGGTGTCATCGCTTTCGACTGCAGGAATCGGAACTGGTGAGCCTTTATCTTTAGAGTTGCTTATCATTAGATATATTTACTGTTTCTTTCTCTGTGTGTGTGGCAAGGCCAGTCAAGTGACCTCTTTTTCTGTTCTACATGGGACATCTCTCAGTGGGGTGAATGTAATTGATAACGCCATATAACAGTTGAAATACGTTAGACAAGCAACCACCCTAAGAAGGTATGTCGCCACATAAGGGAAGCAGGCCCCAGGTGACCTTACGCACATGGATGCTACTCAGGTACCTCAGATAGTAGTACTTGACATAAGACAAGTTTTGGTCTGTCTTCAGAGGCTGGCCATTTATTAGCATGTGGTAAGAATGATTATGAAAATCAGCCTGGGATTCATTGGTGAAGCTTGATGGGGAGGGCAGAAAGAAAAACCACACCATGCTCACCCTTTGTGTTAATGCACATATCTGATATACACATAACCTATTATTTTGCCTGCTTATGCATAGATGCAAAGTGCCAGCATAGAGCACAATTATAAACCCACACCACCATCAATTCACTGAGCCTTGATGGTAAAGAACTGCATTCAAGCAACTTACCAAAACAAACAACCGCTAAATCCGTGCATAATATCCTCTGTTAGTTGGCTGGGTAAAACACTTAAGACGCAGTTTACCTAATGTAAGAGAAGTCGTTTCTTTTCCCGACTGGCATACCCCCGGGGGGTACTGCCCCCCCCCCCCCCCCCCCCCAAAACCGCCCTCACTGGAATTCCACAAGCAGGGTGTCATTTGACCGTTAAATATATAAATTTAGCAGCCAGCTATTTTAGGCATATAGCACTAAAGAGTGTACTTGTCTTCTAAGCTAACATATAAATGTCAACATGATTATGCTACACTGGATTCGCAGAACTGAGCACAATCGTGGCTGATAGGAGCTCTTTTTCTGCCAACACTACTTGACAGGACCCAGGACACGCATAAACATGCACGCTATCGAACATATGACCAGGGGTTTTTCATTGAAAATACTGTAAAGGGAATGTCATCTCATCTAATAGATAAATTGAGTTTTATTGCTCCAACTTCAGCAGCAAAATATGCTGGGCCATCACGCTAACAGCCACCATGGTGCGTGTATCAACACATGAATCTCCCTCTCCCGTAGGTACATCCAAGCCGCGACTTCACCAAAGGACCTCGTGATTGTCGTTGACATCAGCGGCAGCATGAAGGGTCTTCGTCTGACGATTGCCAAACACACTATCAACACCATCCTGGATACGCTGGGGGAGAACGATTTTGTCAACATCATCGCTGTGAGTGAAAACAAGTGAAAACATTTCTAATTACGTTAAACCACATTTCGTGATTCTCCTGCAGCACGTTGTCTCTCTCCAGTACAGCGATTACGTTCATTATGTGGAGCCCTGCTTCGAAGGCACGCTGGTGCAGGCCGATCTGGACAATCGTGAGGTAATGCAATAATCTAATTCATTTAAGCTTGGAATGACTAAGCTTCAAAGCCCACGTTGCACAAATTGACGTCCGTGAAGTAGGAATCGTGTGGTAATTATGCACAGTGGAGGGAGAGGATATGGTTTATTTAGTCTGATCCCATCTCTCTGGGCACATGCACCACTATGTGTGTGTGTGTGTGTGTGTGCGTGTGTGTGTGTGTGTGTGCTTTGTACTCCGTCATGCAGAGGCAGTTGTGTGCCTGCTTGCTTAGTCCCATGGCCTACTTTCCATGTGCTACGCCGTCAGAGAGCACGTGGGGTCAACCTTCCAGGATGGCTTTGTGGTCACATGATCTCTGGGTGCCACAAATTGGGGAGGATTTCATGTGGGGGGGTTTTGGATGCTGAGCCTGCTTTCAACAATGTCTTTCATGAAGTAAAGAACCTCTTGTTAACATTCCATGAAGAGACCATAGGATATATAGCAGCCGATGCTATCAGTGTTCCTTAAAGTCAAGGGTGTCCTTAGAAATTCTGAACCCCCTGCGGCGGACATTTCAGGTCCAGAAAGTAAAAATCCAAACCAGGATTTTGTTTCAACCAACCAGTTGAGTCCTATATGACTGCGACTCTTTATGCTGAACTGGTTGGTTGAAACAAAATCCTGGTTTGGATTTTTACTTTCTGGACCTGAAATGTCCGCCTCTACGCCCTGACAAAAATTCACCTTGCCCCCCTGTCAAATTTCATGTATTATAACTCCTGTCAAGTGCTGCCTCCCCTGACTCTGCCAAGCTGTAGGTCTGGGTAGGTGCTCTGCTAATCATCCTGCCCGGTGGCTTCAGTTGTGAGATGTGTTCAGACTGTAGTTCATGTTTCACATATAGCCACAAATGGCACATGATTGAAGATGGTTAAAGAGGATATTCGTCAGTTAGTTAGGATATTAGTTAGTTAGATATTAGTTAAAGATATTAATGGAACACTGAGAATGAAAATTATCAAAATGATGATTGTGAAGATGATATTTATGAAGTGAATGAGAAAGATCTGCCCTGCACTGTGCGTACGCTCTGTGTTCTGCCCGGGGCTTTCCTCTGCTCATTGCTGTACTCTATGTATCTCAGCACTTCAAGATGCTGGTGGAGGAGCTACATGCCAAGGGGGAGGGGAAGGTGAACATGGCCATGAAAGAGTCTTTCCGCATCCTCAGCGAGGTCTGCGTCATGACCAGCTCTACATAAAAGTGCTCAGCTTTCACATAGCTGGCAGTGACGTGCTTTTCTGTTACATGTGGTCGTCTGCTGTGGCTGCTGTGATGTCATCTCCAGGCGACAGCCAATGGGCAGGGCAGCCTGTGCAACCAGGCCATCATGCTCATCACTGATGGAGCCATGGAAGATTTCCAGCAGGTGTTTGAGGACTACAACTGGCCAGAAAAAAGGGTACGGTGCTCCTGTAACTCAACAAGTAGTGTGTTGTGCTAACTCTGAAAGAACACACATAAATTGTAACTCTTCCCTCTACTGTAAGTTGCTTTGGATAAAAGTGTCTGATAAATGACTATGAGGTTGTCCTCACCCACAGACCACATTGATAGCCCAGAGAAAGCAGTAGCATCCACATGAGACGGTATCACATTCATTCATTGTAAGGAAGCTAGTCAAGTCTTCTTGTCCACTAAGGAAGAGATCGTGGGCCTGTTTCACAAAGCAGAATTTCTTGCTTAGCTGGATAACTTGTCAGATTTAAGGTAGTCTGGACTAAATGGACTTCATCTTCGTTCACTTACATTTAGCCCAGACTACCTTAAATCTGACAAGTTATCCAACTAAGCAAGAAGTCCTGCTTTGTGAAACAAGCCCTAGAAAGTGACCATTTGTATTTTCCAAACACTCATACACTTATTGAAATGGATGGAATTGCCTCCTTGTCCTTGCTGAACATGCCATTCTGTAACCTGTGGTTTGTGCCATGTCTGCAGGTCCGCGTCTTCACCTACCTCATTGGCCGAGAGATGACCTTTGCAGACAATGTTAAGTGGATTGCCTGCAACAACAAAGGTGGGCCTTGCTGTGCAATCTGGATTGGAACTCATTTAAAACATGTGCTTCTCAAATGTATTCCAGTTATCAACCTACTGAACCAGAAAATGAAAATCATAGAAGAGACCTACTTGTTTAGGAACACAGTTTTATCCGCCAAAAAGAGTTTGGCTTTATAGGTTGCATAGATATACTTAGAAACAAAATAGGTGTGGTAGATGTGTTCATCTCTGTAAAGTGATCTTTAACCTGTCTGTCCTTATAAAGAGCATATATTTTTGTCTCTTTGCTTTCTCCTGTTGTGTGTCTGAAAATTCCTGGGTTTGTATACCTGCACAAAAATATATTATTTATAAGTTCTAATGTATTAAGACCGATTATCAGAGATTATGGTACAATGGATGGAAAGGTATACCTAAATGACATTATTTCAGGTGCAGTAATCTGGAGATATGTGCTGCCCTCTAGTGGACATTCGATCCACAACAGTTTCATTTAAATCCCTAGAGGTTTGTTTTGTTAGACTATGGGCTTGTCTAACATTGTAGTGACTGATTAATCAGATAACATCATATATTGGATAGTCTAATAATAAAAAAAGTGTGTTATGTGGTTTTGATTATGTATGATATATTGATGCACAGGTGTGTGATATCGGCAGTTGTGAATCTCTCTTGCTCCACAGGTTATTACACTCACATCTCGACACTAGCCGACGTGCAAGAAAACGTCATGGAGTACCTGCATGTTCTAAGCCGACCAATGGTCATTAACCACGACCATGACATCATCTGGACTGAGGCCTACATGGACAGTGTGGTGAGCATGGCATCTTCAGTCACACACAGCTTTCAGGTCCTCTATTAGAGAGCTACATCCCAAATATCAGGCTCTCCCTGTTAATAAAGGACACCAGTGTCACGCTTGTGTTAGTTAGTCCTGCTCTGGGCAGAAGGAGTATTCACAAGAATGCCATTTCATGCCAGTCATTTCCTATCCAGCACAAGTTTTCTTGCTGCTGTTTGGTGGTAGTCATTCTTTTGTCATCGTTATTATGTCACACTTGTCCAGTGTCATCTCACATGTGAATTGCTTATTCGATATCTGTGCCATCGCCAAAAGGCTGTCTCGTCTTCTCATGTTCATACATCGCTCATCTGCTGTTTTCGTCCCACGCCCGTGCCTGCTCATTCCCAATTCTGTTGCCCATCTGACCTGAACAGCTCCCAAACACAGCAGAGGTAAACTCACTCCTGGTCTAATGGGGTCTCTCTGTAAGGTTCGTAGTGCTGTCACATCACCCCCTTATTGCGGGGTGTATAGTACATGATGGTATGTTTGTGTGGAAGGTAATTTCAAACACTCAGTTAATCTAATGTTGCAGCTTCAAATTTCAAAACGTTAGTTCGTTTTCTTAAATCTATGTATTGTTACGATTCAAAAGAAAAGTCAATTTTACATTTACGTTTATACTTTTGTCCAAAGCAATATACATTTACCAAGACATTACTAAGTTACAACTACAAATCAATCATAACTTATTAATAACTTCATTTTGGTCTCATTCATACTTGGCAAGTGAAGTAGTAAGACTTTTGTTGTAATCTGGATTCCCCGCTAAGATTCCCATTTTTCTGTAATTGGTCACTCTCAGGCCTTGCTGATTGATACCTTTCTCCTATGTGAACCAAACGCTTTGTGCTAAGGCAGTTGTTCATAGCTCAGTGTGCAGAAGCATGTCTGTCGATAAAAGAGAGATGCACGAAAGTTCTGCTTCTAACAGTTCGGATAGTGATGATGATCCTAACAATGCTCCATCCCACAGCTATTCAACACACAGGCCCAGAGCCTGCTGCTCATGACCACCGTTGCCATGCCTGTCTTCAGCAAGAAGAATGAAACGGTGAGCGATCCCCCACTGGGTCAAGCCCCTAGACTGATATTCTGCTTCTATGTTTCATTATATCCCTGTGGGAAGCCCACAACTTAGCATTCACGTATTTGTATCGCTGGGCATTTCGATGGCGCACATTGAGGTTGTACGCTGTGCTCAGTGATGCAGAAAAGGCTGGGTACTTTATGGTTACTGCCTACCGCTCTTCCTGCCTGTTTTCATGGGAGGGGGGGATTCGGTTGAGCTTTATTCTCTCCCTGAGGGCAGCGTTCCCACGGCATCCTCTTGGGCGTGGCCGGCTCTGATGTCCCCCTGAGGGAGCTAATGAAATTGGCCCCAAGATATAAGGTACTGTGGACAGCTTTCGACGGCTATCATGCAGAGGTGGTTAGTTCAGGTCCATAAAGTAAAAATCCAGACCAAGATTTTGTTTCAAACAACTAGTTGAGTATAAAGAGTCACAGTCTGAACTGGTTCGTTGAAACAAAATCTTTGTCTGGATTTTTTTCATTTCTTTCTATCTACCCTTGCTATCATAACATGTAAATATTTTTGTACTTGCCACGGCAAATAGGATTTCCTTGCCTGCGGTCTCTGTTTTCCGATTGTTTCACCCATCTGTCTGTAGATAGACTACATGATTGTACTTTGGAGGTCCATCTTGTCTGTCTTTTTCCCAGCTTGGAGTGCATGGCTACGCCTTCCTGAGCACCAACAACGGCTACATTCTCTCACACCCTGACCTTCGACCCTTGGTATGACCACATTTCAATAAAATCCCAATTACAGAATTATGAATAAATCTGAAAAAACATGGTTAACTTTAGGTAATTCTTGAGAAACAAACGATGTTTCTTCCAAATGTAAAAGTTAAACAATATTTCAAAGTCAATTAGGGCTCTCTGACACATGTACAAGTGAAATTTGTTTGACCATTCTGCTGTGGTAATAATTATTTGATAGCAAAGGTGGAAGTTGCAGGTCCAGGAAGTAAAATTCCAGACCAAGATTTTGCTTCAACAAACAGTTGAGTATAAATAGTCATTAGGTGACTTCATGCAGCCGCTTACAGCGCTGGCTTAAGGCAATGCATTCTGGTCCTGACGCAATGCATTATGGTTAGATTTTTTTGTCCAACTTAAGCCGGCACTGCAAAACGTCACCACGCCTCACTATGTCACATGGTACAAAAACCTCGCGAGAGCAAGATGACTTAAGACAGATCGTGCAGCACCTCTCAGCCGGCTGCACAAACTGGAACCGCCTCCGTGACGACACAACTTTGCCCTTATTGGCTGAAGATTTTAGTCACATGCATGATGTTTGTATTCCAGGCAGATCTGATGCATTATCTGCTATTTCTCCCAAAAAGCACATAAAGCAGTGAGAACTGGTTTTCAGTTAATTTACCTGGTAAATTAAAGTTTAAATAAATGACATAAATGCTCTAATAGTACACGTGAGTTGTTTATTTATTGTTAGTTACTGTAATGTCGCGCTGCTTTATTAGTTTAATCGTCCAGTCTGTGAAGACGGCATTCAAGTAAGAATTGCATTGTACTCTGTACACGACAATAAAAGCTTTGAATCCTTGAAATAAATGTATTTGATCTTTTCCCTGGCAGCTATCTTTTTATACAGGGCCACTATGCACAATAATTTATTTTTTCACTGCTAACTGTTTGGATCAGGAGTTGGCTATTGTAAAAGATGTAATGTGCATGCAGGTGATATTTGTATAGATTTATCTACACCCTTCTGGCAGTGCCGCCATTGCAGTCAGGTCTCGCACTACGGGGAGTAGAAGTTGTCCGCCTTGGCTGTAGTCGGTTTATACTCCACCCCTGCAGCCGCTGGCAGATCTCGCTCCACGTCACGTCAGCTGCAGACAGACCTAAGCCCAAGTCAAACGCACCCACGGTCACAGAGTACTCAACTGGTTGGTTGAATCAAAATCTTGGTCTGGATTTTTACTTTCTGGACCTGAAATTTCCACCTCTGCTTGATAGAAGCTTTTTATAGCTCGACAGGAAAAGAAACCAACCACACATGTTTTGGGGAGAAAATGTCTGCTTCATCATCACCTCCTCCAGTACAGGCAAAGTGTTTATAACATTGTTCCCATGTCACACCCCTGTGGTCCTGCAGTATAAGGAGGGAAAGAAGCTCAAGCCAAAACCTAACTACAACAGCGTGGATCTGTCTGAGGTGGAGTGGGAGGACACAGAGGAAATGGTGAGTCAGGGGACACTGTAGGACACAGAGCGTCACCGGCACAAACACTCACAAACAGCTACACACACACATACTCACAAATGGATGAAGGTCATTTCATTAGATCTGGTCTAGTTTGGGGATCACATTAATAATATAAACATAAACACCCTTAGCAGAGTGCAGCATCTGGTAACCAGTCTTTCTACGAAATAGTGTGTTTGTGTTTGTATACAGAAGCATTAAGGTAGAGACAATGGGCCTGTGTAACAAAGGATGATTTTTGGGTTAGCAAGACAACTGGGCCAAATGTATGTGAACAAAGATGAAGTCTATTTAAGGTAGGGTACCTTAAATCCGAGATGTTACCAGGCTAAGCAAGAAATCTGACTTTGTGATACAGGCCCCAGATTCTATGATTCCTCTGTCTTAAAATGTCATTATTTTGATCAACAGATCCGTATTTGTTTGTGGTGTGGGTGTTGATGTTTTTTGCATGTGTTTTGGCACAAATGCGTGTTGACATTCCAGCTGAGGACAGCCATGGTGAAAGGACAAACCGGCTCTTTGTCCCTGGATGTGAGAGCCACTGTGGAGAAGGGGGTGAGTGTGTGCCATGGAGCTGCCCACCTCCCTCCCGCCATCGGGCAGCGTCAGCTACACAGTCCCAATTGAGGCACCTGGCATGGAGCATCAGTGCCTCATTCAGATAGAAATGATATAAAATCTCTGACAGAAGCTTTTCAATCCCTAAACCAGACTGCAGAAATCCAAAATACACACAGCCACATTGTCCCCCTTTTTCTTCTATCAGAGAAGGGTCCTGTTCCTGACAAATGACTATTTCTACACAGCCATCAATGAAACGCCATTCAGGTATGAGATCGTCTGGTCCAGTGGTGGAGATGTGAACCCACATATTGTTAGCTCATCCTGAAATATGAAGTCGGTGTACCGGGAATTCCAGCCAGACGGCCCGTTTGCTGACAGCATGTGGACAGACTGTGTGCTCTAATCGCACAGCCTTGCACTAACAATCTGCTGACTTGTGTTGCTGTTCATTCCCTTCAAAGCCTGGGCATAGTCCTGACCCAAGGCCACGGGGAGTACATCTTTCAGGGGAATGTGTCCATAGAGGAAGGTACGTGTCTACTCCCACACCTTCTGCTGAAACCAGGTGATGTTGCCATCTATTTATGAATGAACTGAGGGCTAGAACACCACACAACATCAAGACAACTTACATTCCTGCCTATATGTTCCTTCTGCATGCTTTATTCTCCATTGGTGGCCACTGCACTTTGTACTCACACAAGGATAGTGGCCTCTTGTTAAACCGCAGACTACATCAATTGCATTGCATAAAAGTCGCATGAAAAAATGATGGATGGATGGTTGGGTACGGTGAAGATTTCATTTAAAATCAATATAACCATCAATCACTGTATAAACCGCATATATCAAAATAATGCAGCGGTACTTTAAGTTTAATGTAAGAGGCAGGGGGGGTGGCTGGCCAATACACAGTACAGCTGAGACCTTCAGATTTACACAGGGGTATTACGACAGCATATAAGAGAATGAAATTGTTACATGGCTTCTGTCAACCAGTGATAGCACATTAATGCTACATTGGCAGAGAATTCACCTGCCAACCCTTGTTTTAGTTTAGCTTTGGCTCTGTCACTTGATTGTCTCCTTCCAATTCCCAAAGGCCTCCATGACCTGATGCAACCAGATGTCACCATAGCTAATGAGTGGTAAGCTGGTCATCACTATTCATTTGCTCATCCAAGATGGGTCCCCAAAGACGTTATCAAATACACAGATGGAGCAAAACATTATGACCACCCCCACGTGAAGCAGATATGGTTGACTATCTTGTAAAAACAGTGCACGTCAAAGTCTGGGATAGACAGCAAGGTAACATTCAGTATTCACAGTCGACGTGTTGAGCACAGAAGAAATGGGCAGGGGCAAAGATCTAAGTGACTTTGACAAGGGCCAAATCATTATGGTCAAATGACTGGGTCAGAGCATCTCTGAGACGACAAGGCTTGTGAGGTGCTCACAGTCAATTGTGGCGAGCACCTACTGTAATGAGTGTGGTCCGAGGAGGAAAAAACCACAGACTGCTGACAGGGTGTTGGGCAGCCAAGACTCACTGATGCAAGATGTGCAAGTAGGCTATCCTATCTGGTACAAACCAACAGAAGGTCTACTGTAGTTCAAATGGCAGATAGTTTTGATCATGAGAGTAATGTGACACGACATACATTGCACCAATCCCTGCTGTGTATGTTGGTCCATGATGCAACAGAAAACAAGATTCATCGAAGATTCATCACATGCCCATTGCAGGCACTTTTAATGGTAGACCGGGGTTAGCATGAGCACTCGGACTGGCCTCTGGCTACGCAACTCCATACGCAGTAGTCAGGGGCATCAGAAGCAATTTGGATGTGGGAGGGACACACTGGCGGGGGGTCTGGGTCATTTGCTTGTGTTTTATTTTATTCATCATATGGGGTAAAGCTTATCACCTGTGTCTTCTGTAGGACCTACTGTGAGACAGACATAGACCCACAACACCGCAAGTACTCCCAGCTACAAGCCGTCATCCGCTACCTGACCGGCAAGGAGCCTGAACTGGAATGTGAGCCAACCAGCCGCGCTTCTTGCCCGTGACCCTACAGGCCAGCTGCACTGTACATTACAAAATACTGTCAACTGAAGGGTTTAACAGACATGACTGTATTCCTAGGCGATGAGGAACTGTTACAGGAAGTCCTTTTTGATGCCGTGGTAACTGCGCCTTTGGAAGCTTATTGGACAGCACTACTACTCAACGAGTCTGGGTAATTTTGCAACTATTGTGCTTTTGTGTAATGCTTTTGAAAAATGAACTAGGTCTGTTTTGTCATGATCCACTCCTCCTCCCCTAACTTAGAATGGATGAAGGCTTAGAGACAGCATTCCTGGGCACGCGAGCTGGACTCATGCGCGTCACCAGATACATTAGCCCTGAGGACAGAGTTGCAAAGTGAGTAATGTTACATTATACTCGTAATATAGGTTCACTAATGGGACCTTTGGTCATATATTCAGGTCCTTAAACTTGTACACTACTGCCCTAAATCTGATTTGTTGATCTGTACCAGGTGGTGTGCAAGATTGGTTCTCAAGAGCCAGCAGGCTTTCAAAAACACTTCATCTCCCCCTAATTAATACCAAATACTCAAATAAGAACTTACTACACAGATAACTTCATAAAGCAACCACAAGCTGAGCAAAAACAGTCTGGGCAGCTCCGACTGCTACAGGGTGAGACGTGACCATGCTGGGTATAAAGCCATGTGGTACCAGCGATCAAAGATGAACAACATAAACCCATCTGGGTCGAAAATGAGGCTAATCAAATGCGGCAAAGCAGGATAAATGAAACACCGCAGCATAAAAACAGACAAAATAAGAGTTAGCCAATGGGAATAATCCTGAGCTTTAACCCTTTTGAAGAACACTGACTCTTTCCACAGTTACCCAGCTGAGTATTTTTACTTAAAGTTTGCACATTTGTTCTGTGAGTCTCTGCAGCTTACTTACAACTATGTTGCACATTCCCACATCTATCTTCTATCCCTTTCTTCTCCAAGTGAGTCAGCTTGCCGTCCTGTCATTCCTGATTGCCAGCTGAGTGAGTCCCATCTGGGCTGCGTTTGCCTGTTCCCTACGGAGCTACTAATTACTTTCTCAGAAGTAAACATGTAGTGAAATCTAACCCTATATGGTCAATGGGGCCCTCAGCAGCCCATAAACCGTAGACCATAAACCACGGACACTGACTCACTGAGCCATAGCGGGGACTCCAAAGAGTACGGCCTACGAGCAGATTTGTGGTTAAATTAACAGCTATATTAGGCACTTTGGATAAGTAGCAGATAATTATACTTATATAATAATAATCAGACACTGTCCCCAGGCACTGTAATCTTAGCTCTAGTTTCTTAACCAATGTTCCAGCCACCATTCCGGCAATGTATAACTAGTGCATCATGTTAAATATGAATAACAACTACTTACATTAGTCTTAGACACATTAGTCTTAATAATATCACTCATAATAAGACACTGTGTCATTTATTCATTTATTAATTGAGATACAGTTATTGTGCTGATCAATTTACATTTCTGAATGAAGTCTGCATTAACCTCCACCCATTATTGCCTCCACCCACAATGCAGCAGGGGCCCTCCTGTGAAGCATGGAGGGTCCTGCGTTAACCTCCACCCATTATTGCCTCCACCCACAATGCGGCAGGGGCCCTCCTGTGAAGCATGGAGGGTCCTGCGTTAACCTCCACCCATTATTGCCTCCACCCACAATGCGGCAGGGGCCCTCCTGTGAAGCATGGAGGGTCCTGCGTTAACCTCCACCCATTAATGCCTCCACCCACAATGCGGCAGGGGCCCTCCTGTGAAGCATGGAGGATCCTCTCTTATTTTTAAAAACGTGGACAAACGATGAAATATAATCAAACTGACGCTAAAGGCTCCACCCCTGGAGGAAGCTCCCGTCCCCGGCAGCTTTTATCTCGCTCAGCAAATGTTTAATTAATTCCATGACCGTAGCACACATCACGTGTAAACCTGCGATCCCTGACCTTCCTGGGTCAGTCAGGATTTCAGTTTATTCATGGTCCAAGATGGAGGCCTCAAATTATTATGCATCATCCACTAATATTCTGTTAAAAAATAAAACAAAAAAGTAATTAAATGCTTGCAGTTCCTTTTATTTAAACACTAAAGACAAAACGTCTACTACTAACTTCTGCTAAAAGTCTTATGCAGCCCAAGAAAATTATGTTTAAATGATCTTCATGTTGGTGTAAAACTGTGATATTATGCCTGTCAAAACCTCTCCTAATGTCACCCCAGTATTTGCAGCAATCATCCATACACCCATGCATTTTTTTCTCTTGACCTCATATAGCTAATCAATATCTCATCAACTTTTATAACTAATTAAATTAATTTCAGTAAACTGTGTCCCCACCCCAATTTTTGGCCCACACCTCTCATTGGTTCCCACAATTCCCCATCTCTGCAGGAAGTTCCTCACCAACTCAGATAAGGAGAGCATCTTTACCATGGATCACTTCCCCCTGTGGTACCGGCGAGCCGCAGAGCATCCCCCGGGCAGCTTCCTGTACTACATTCCCAAGGAGGACACTCGAGGTACTGCCTTAGTCGCCATGGCAACAGCCGCAGTCTTCCTGTGCTGTGTATCACGGCAGGACAGCAAGCTATATTCTGTACTGTTTCAGCCCATAATATTATTTGGTGAACTGCATTGGCTGCTTCAGTAATAACAAAGACAAGCTCAGCGTACAGATGCTGTAATACAAATTGCTTCATTCACCTTAAAGGTGAGGTTTAGTAATGCCACAATTTTCACTGCATACTGAGAATTCCTGACCATTATGTTAACACATTGGGACCTGCTCTCCTCAGATGTTTTCAGGGACTATGAGTATGACTATAGCACCTCCCCCAGGCTGGAGGACCTTGAGCAGGAGTACCAAGACGGTATTTACAGAGCCTGCATACTGTCTATAGCATGTTTCCATACGGAGCCATGCTCTTTGGGTCATCACTGCATGTGCTCTCATAACTCTACTGCATGGATCGGCAGCTAAGCACCAAAGCTCCTTACAGAGTAGCTGCTCATTTGCCTGCTGGTTGGATCCATGTTATGAAGGGAACACACAGCATGCTCAGGTGTGTCTGCAAGAAAGAATGACCGTTGTGGCTGTCATCGTACTTGCCTTTGTTTGAATTCAGTGCGATGTTCCTCTGTAGTGGGCTGGTCACTTTAGTATGCCCTCAAGCAGTGCGATGTTCCTGGAAAGGTTAGTTTAGCAGATAGCCTCTGGGGAATCTGGGCAGGACTGCGGGACAGAGACGCCACCCGACAGCACAGTGACTCGATGCCCGCCATTGTATCGATCACGGCATCTCGCGCTTTCCACAGCTCGGCGAAAAGTGATACGTTCAGCACATTTTATAATCGGTCTCCCAGAGCATGGGAGGTGTGCCTGATTCACACTAGAACTTTATCATAATTAGCAGCATCATTTCTGACTCCCAAGGGTTCCGGAAAACAGCAGTCATTACGGTAATCAACAGTGAAAGAACACGTCCCGATTCACGTTATTATACTCCAACAGACTAATTAAAAGGTCACTGAAGTTCTTGACATGAGCTTTAAGCGAGGAATTTGTTAGGTACCTCAGGACTCTTGCAAAATACTTGTCAGGTAACATCTGCTGAGTCATACTTGTGCTCCTGGATTTGAATAATTAAGTGCTGAATGAGGTTTTCTCAGTGACTTGTGTATGATTCCTAGCTGCGACACAAACCTCAGGCATGTGGACCGCATATCGACCAGATGCATGTGCATTATGCCACGAGTCAAGCAGCTGCAAATTTGCGTCTTCTTCTGACAGATGAGAACGTGGTTGTCGCCAGCACTGCCGTGACCATGACCGTCAACAAGAAGATGGCCATCGCTGCAGGTAAGGCATCCAGTGGCACTGGTTTTGTTTGCTGCACCGAGAGAGGTGGGGCTTGAAACTGTTGTTGCCCATCATGTGAGGCTGCTGTTGTCATGTTGTTGCTGAGCGGGGCAGGTGAGGTGTGTGTGTGGTCACGTGACATGATGTGATGGTCCATGCTGACAGTATCGTTTGACTCTGCTGATCATCAAAAGATGGATGGTGCCTTGTTTCAACTGACCACGACACTTACGAGAAGCTCAAGGGCAGTTCAGGAAAGCAGCATCTTTAAATGATCTTATTGTTTAAATGTCATTTAAACAATAAAGTCCCATCATTTAAATATGTGGCTCACTCTCAAAATTTAATTGCAACAGTGCGGAGTGAAAAGTACAACAGGACCACGTATGGTCGTTCATAATTAGACGTTCGATAATTTAAAGGTCGACCATATGATTTGGGTTTATCTGCCTGTTATATTAACCAGAAGCTGGATATGGTCTCACCAGAGATTTATATACTGATTTTTTTCTGTGATTTATAAAGTAAAAACAGCTTATACCACTGAACAAATTAGTTGCTATCCCTTCCCACGTTATCCACTGATAGACTAGGATTTCAACAGTATACTATTTCATACTCTATTTCAGTATAAACCCCCACACTGCAGTAACCTTCCACTGAAGGTAAAAACTCGCCTGTCACTGTGTAATGAAAAAGCATTTTCGACCAAGCAAATCATTTCAGATGCAGCGCAGACACTGAGATGTGACTCACTTCTCGATTGGCTTGTCATTAGCGCAGAGTCTTAATTTTGAGAGCGCCACGCTGAACTCCAAGAGAAGGTCAACCAAGAGTCACGACGTGATGGAATTTTAAGCGATGCAAGCGTGTGCCCATCTCATCCCGTCATTAGACAAGCAAGGAAGCAGGCTCTTTAGTGTTTTAGTTCACACTGTCTGTGACTCCTCTCTGTTAGGCTTCTGAAGGGAAAACTGAATTTAATTATTGGAGACCATGATAAGATTGTGACATGCCCTACATTTGTTTTATATTTAGTTACTCATTTGACACCCTTATGTTGTAACCAACATAAAATTATTACCTCTTGGTACAGCTGGATGATTTACTTAAGGAAATCGGGTTAAGTACCCTTCTCAAGGATCCTACAGCCCTTCTGGGACTTGACTCAACAACATCACCATGATCTTACCAACTGTAGTACCTGACAACCCTAGAAATGTTTCCACTACAAATAGTGACAATATTTGTATTCGGGTGTAAGGATCATTGTAAAACCAGCCTTTTAGTTGCGGTGTTAAAATACATGCTTATGAACTATATATTAGATGGCATTATGAGTATTGCAGTATTATTCTGCAAGTGACCTACAGGGGTATGACATATACGGAGATCTTACTTTCCATGTACAGCTGACCATAGATAAATGCCATGTCTTCTGTCCTGAAGAATGAGGTATTTGTAGGACAATATATTTGTGTATTCAGATGATGACCAATCTGCAGGATGCTTCCTATTCCACACTGAAAGTGCTCCTTCTCTCTCTGGTAACAGTGACAGCTACATGTTTGCTCAGATTTATTAGCCAGGATATTCAACCACAGGCCCATATAGGCTAATCTGTCCAGTTCATCAATCTGGCTGCACTGACTTCCCTGCATAAAGTGGTTGGATTTCTATTGAGTCAATGGGGAGCCTAGAAAAACAATGAGGACGTCAAACAAAGGGGCTTTTCTGTAATTAATGCGGCATCAAAATGAAACTGGATACTGGATGAGGTTGCTGTTACATCATTGCATGTTAACACATTATACAGTTGTTTCAAGACACAGAAAATTAAGGAAATACATTCTTTATTAATTTCAACATATCTTGTTCCACAGCCCACAAATAGTATTTCAAACAAGCTGTAATCTTGAGCAAAAAATAAAGAGGCAATTTGTTTCATCCTGTATAACTTCGTTATAACATTTTTAGAAAAAATAACAGTAGATAAACCAATAAACCAACAAATAAATAAATACATGATTAAATAATGGTAGTTAAAGGAGATGCACAGAGTCCATTTCGGGGGAACCTCTCTTTTGTCTAAAACCAAGAGAGCAGATAAAAAAAAAAGAAGCTATCCATCTCCAACCAGCCACCCACAGTAAACCACATTTACTAAGTAATTTGATTTGGGCATGTTGTGACACTGAGTTTCCAGTAGGGGTCAACATTGATAGGTGTGGCAAGGAGGCATGAAACCTGTTATCACATTGATAACACTGAGAAACTCATTTAGGTCTGTGCTAGGTGCTCCCATCCTCAAACTTAAGTGTTTTTTGCAGCAATCTATGCAACAGTATAATTCTTTGGTCACTGCCAAATTCATTAAAGTCATGGGTATCTCTTGGTTTAAAACATTTTGTCTTACATGACCATTAAGTATTCTAGCATATTTAAAGTGCATCCATTGTCTCAAAAAAAGAGTTTTTCCAAATCCAGGAATCATCCCCCCACCCTGTACAGTTGTAGAAGTCTGCAAATTCATCCTTGACCTTGTCGCTATGGGGCAGACAGAAGGTCGGGCCAATTCAGCAACAGCTTTTATCTGCATTTTTCTCCTATGATTGTTTATGTCACAAGGCAAACAATACAATAACACTGGGTTTAGCACAGAGTCACTGTCAGGTTTTATGTTATTCCATAAATTTTATACTATGTTTAATAAGATACCATTCAAAGTATTTCTACACGTTCAAGGTTAACTGGTAAATATATCTGTAGGATAAATTATGAAATAACAGCTGACACAAAGACACACTTCACAAAAACATAACACACTTCAGCTGTAGGAAGGTGCACATGATATTCAACTGGCATTTTCTTTGGTTAAAAAAATCCAAATCAATAAATGGTATATCAACAAAGTATTGATGAATTGGTACCACACATTAAGTTCTAATGTATGGAAGTCTTAAATCTCTAAATCTGGATATTGTTTTACATGTCATGTATGTATTAGATTAGTCTTTTGTCTCTAATAATATGCCACATGCAAACTTTTGTGTTTCCCTGAACACTCTCTGTTGTCTTGTTGTGTCATTCCCATCAGTTTCTGCAGGTGGCGCTGTGGGAACTTAAAGGGAACCTCTTTCCATTTTGAAAACCTAAAGTACGCATATAGGATTTGTATGGTCTCCGATTCCTTTGTTTTCTGAAGGTCAGTCGTTTAATATGACCATACTACAGCACCACTGGGATAGAGTTAAAACTATCCCAATTCATAGCTATTTTCTAAACTCAGAGGAAGCAGCTACTAACAGGTTAATTTTTAAGGAATTGTTTCCAGACCTATTGCTTCTATGCCGGTGAAATAAACCACTTAGCACATCACAGTCTCACTAAGATATGAACCCTAGCACAGTCAGGATTAAGTGTGTTCTTATAAATTCAAATTTTTATAAACCACTGTTTTAATAACATTTTAAGACAACCCAACCTCCAGCGGTCCTGCACCTAGTCTGTCTTCAGGAGGTTCACAGATTTGCATAGCATGCAGGCAACAGACAGAATGTCTTTGAAAAACTGTTCCAGAACCTACCACCCAAACAGGGGGAAAAAAACAATTGTACTGGCGTGAATTGAATAATTTACAGCCAAGGCCAGAGAAAATACTGAAATAAATACCTACAGTACCACATCCGTACCATTGCTTCCTTCAGCTGTCAGGTGGCAAGGGAGCCGTGTGTTTGTTGTGTGTGTCGTGTCGACGTGGCGGCTGAGGGTTGGGTGGTGCAGTGACGGTGATTGCTAGCTGATGAATAGATGACCTGTGATGGGGGGGGGGGGGGGGGAGTAAGGTCCTCCCAGTGTGGATATGGTTTGACCCAGGCTGAGAGCTTCTGTCAAACGGCCTGCTTTAAATACAGTGTGGAGCGACACAGCAGCGGAAGACTTTCTGATGGGGTGGCGTGTTAGGTGTGCCTTTGTAGATCTAGTGCAAACCAAGCTCTCATTCCAGTTCTGCTTGAGTCATTTTGGATGTGCACGCATAGGGAGTCTAGGACAATGTCTAACACAGAATCAGGCAAACTCCTAAGATACGCTTCCCTTATCCAGTTCATCTCAGCAGGGTAAATGATACTTATGGACATAAATATTTGTCTGGATTTTGAGTATTGTTATGTCCCTTCTATCGGGGCAGTCCCTGTCAACAAGCTGTGCTACCATAAAATATTCTACTGGAACACTGTTTAGGCTGAAGCAGCCATTACAACTGTCGTTCCAGGCTATCTGTTCCTGTGATAGTGCTTCAAGTTATAAAGGGGTTGAACTGCAGGGATGCAGACAAAATGGGAAATGGATAATATCCACTGACAGACACGGATATCATTATGAAAAATACTCTATTACAAAACCAAAACATGTTCCCTGTAGCTGACAAAACCACTGCTGTCCCGGTACACCCAGCGGCTTAAAAACGGGTCTCATAGCAGCGAACGGTGTCAGATCCGGTCACGCCACTCCATCGAACGACACACGCGAAGAGTCTCCAGTAGCACGAGCGGATGCTAAGCGCGGCGCGCGTTCAGTGCAATGGCAGATGAGGAAACAAAGACAGACAGCCTAACAAAGTCTGTTTGCCCGGACAGATTGACCGAATCTGTCTGCACGACGGCTGCAGCAGGAAGGATTAATTTTAAACCACAGCTGTCTCTCCTTCTCTATCTGCCTATCAGGAGCTGTCGCTGATGTCACATGCCAAGCAGGCGGTCGTGTCCCCGCCATACTTCTACGGTGGACGGAAAAAGAACCCAGTATGTCCGTCCACTGAACTGAGGTCTAGGTTATCACAGCTCTAAAACACACAAAACGAACAAACTGCATCCAGCTACACACTGTTAACATCGTTAACGTTACTCTATATCATTAGTTTTCTCTTGAGGAGATCTAACAGACTCTAAAAACAACTTTTACTGGGATTAATCATTCCTCCTAAACCACATGATTTAGAAATAAACGATGACATGAGACTGCAATGCTACAGAAGAAAAACAGGAAGGGAAGTTACATCACATGTTAAAGAGTAATGGTAGCATCCTATACAATACAGATATGTAGGGTAAGGATAGATGATATTGTTTATCATTACAAATGTCACCGCAGAGAGACTCCAGGAGGGGAATGCTGCAATGCAATTGGATAAACGCAGGGAGTGCGTCAAGGAGCTGGTTACCTTCCAGGGTGCGGGAGCTGGTATCGGGTCAGAGCACAGGGATACGGGAGTGCCCGGCTGCCCCCGTCATGATGCAGACTCAGCCAGAAGCGGGGAGGGGTGGAGGAGTCAGGAAGAGACCCTAACATCCTATATATGTTAACTTTCCACCCAGAAAATTAGGAAAGCCCAGGAGCTTTGAGCATAGAGAACAGGGCAACAAAGCAAGGATGATGCTCTGCTGATTCCCCAAAACAGGGTCCCAAGCAGTCTGTGTCTGGCCCCTAGCTGGTTTCCCTCCAGTATTAGCAAAAGGTTCAGGGCTTCTTTTTTTTTAACCAACTTGTGATTAAGATTGGGAGGTAGGGGTAGGTCTGAGCTCTCAAAACCCCCTCCCAAGTACAGAAGAGCAAGGAAAAGAGGGAGAAGCAGAGCTAGCTCGGCAAACCTGCCCCGGGGGTGGGGGGGGGGGACGAAACAAGAGAGAGGCGACCAGGATAGAAATCATAGAGGCAGTCCTGCTTCCCCGGGCCAGGAGCTCCCGGTGAGGCCTCTCTATGCCACAGAGGAGATCTGCTTCTCCTCGGGGTCGGCGTCGCCCTCCCCGTCGCCCATCAACGGCTGCCTTTTCTTCAGCTCCCGCTGATACTTTGCCATGAGCGACGCATAGATGCAGCCGTAGGCAGCCGCTGCCACCATCATGATGCAGACGATGCCGCAGACGACACCGGCGATGACCACCGTGCCGATGGCCCTCCGTACACTTACGGGCCGGTACCGCTGCCGCACACAGTCTGGAGCTGAGGCGTCTGCTGCTGGGGCGGGTGGTGGGCCTTCTGAAGGCGGGGTGATGGATGGGCTGGCAGCCCTGCTGCAGGGAGGAGTGTTCCCGCCTCGAGAGCTACCGTTCTCATCTTCTAGTTGGAGGCAGTAGTTGAACATCTCCACCGGCACACCGCGGATGTCTCGCCCACGCAGGTCCTTGGGGAGGGTGCACTCCACAGCATCCACGTGTCCACCTGCAACCGCCCCAGAAAGGGAGAGAGAGAGGAAGAAAAAGGAAGCTCAGCACACATCAAACATTTGTTTTTCTTACCTTAAATTAAGAAACTTTAACCTCCAATCTGGTGAGAAGTTTTTTATGAGTCACCAATAAGGGTTAAGACTCTTAAGCATGAATCCAGCGGCATGTTCCTGTAGGTGACGTCAGTGTAAACAGATGGTTAGTGAACCCGTGTAAATGCAGGACTGCCGCGGCTCATCGGACAGCATGGGGCTGAGACTGCTGGCTCATCTGTTAGAGCCGCAAGATCTGTTGAAACTATTAGAAAACGGATGACAGGTGAAGGTCTACACCAAGGCCCCCCCCCACAGAACGTGGAGAGGAAGGGGTTAAAACGAAATGAGCGCGGAAGTACTTATAGAGAAAAGTGAGTCCTTAGACGGTGGTTGTTAGAGTAGTAGGAGGAGTGACAGTTTAGGGGAAAAAACAAAACTCAATGAGGCAGAAATGTGTTGTTTTTCCCTAAATGAGTAAAAAAAAAAAAAGGAACAGATGTGCTGAATGAATAAAGCGACAGATACGGCAGTGAGAACGCACACTCTAAACATGAACTCTGTTAACCCAATTACAGCTCAAAATGAGACCGTGATGAAAGGAACACCAGAGGGGAAGCCCAGGGTGGAATATGAGGTCTGGCTAAGGACCTACAGTCAGCACCGTAACTTCAAACAGATACACGGATTCGCATGGCAGACGGCCCCTTTATCTTTTCATGTGTTTTTTCAAGAATGAATTCTACATATGCAGCAGAGCAGGGGAGAGTTTAAACCTCTGACCTACACTAGACAATGGAAGAAGCAAACAAGCACCCTGCTACAGTAGCTGCATTAGCAATCCTAATTCAGCGTTTCAGCAAACTCCATCGGCTTAGGGTTAGGGTTCAGTGCTGACCACTGTAACGTGTTTCTCCATGGGCCCACTAGCATATTTCCCCATGCCTCTTATTTTCTGCAGTCGGTGGTGTCCTGTGCTTTTCTGCTGGATTGGTCTGTGAACCGTAGGAACTCGAGGAATGAGGCTGACCTGCCTTGCACATGGAAGCAGCCAGCGCTGGGGGCTCACCTCTGTAGAGGAGCCACTCTATCCAGTGCTTAAAGTCTCTTAAGTTGCAGTCGCACTCCCAAGGGTTTCCGCCCAGCTGTAGGCGCTGTAGGTTGGCCAGTGGCTCGAAGGCGGCTCTCTCCAATGCGTGCAGCCGGTTCCCGGCCAGTGACAGCCAGGTGAGGCTCTGCAGCTCGTCAAGCAGCCCCGGGGACACCGTGGACAGCCCGTTGAGCGACAGATCGAGCCGCCGGAGCTGGCCCAGGCCCCGCAGCAGCCCGCGGTCCAGCGACGTCAGACTGTTGTTGCGTAGCACCAGCTCCGTCAGGTTGCCCAGCTCACGGAAAAGGGTGGCGGGTAGCCCATCTAGGTAGTTGTTGGAAAGGTCCAGGTACTCCAGGGTGCTGTGGTTGGAGAAAGTCCCCGGTGCCAGTGACGCCAGGCGGTTGTTGGACAGCACGAGAGTGCGGATTCCTGGCAGCAGGCCAAGAGCAGGCAGGGACACTAGGCCCCGCCCCCCACAGTCCACCTCAGTACCGTTGCAGGTACATACAGACGGGCAGCCGCCAACCACTCCCAGCTGGCCTGCCAGTGCCCCCAGCAGCCAGAGAAGAGCTATGGAGACAGAGGGGAGAGAGAGTGAGCATTGTGACTGGGCTGTTGAAGGTCACATGACTGTCCACAGCATAATAAAGACTGAGCTTTTGATAATCACATGATTAGTCACAAACTGAGTTACCGTGAGAGGGACAAGCCCTTTCGGCAGACACCTGCTTATGACACAGAACTCACAGCTTGCAACCTTTGCATGGGGACTTTCTATTCTGGACCGATTTTTGAAGGGCGATTCGATTAAGACAAGGGCGGCCAAAAATAGAGCCAACTCCACGCTGTCTATTGCCGTATGCAGCCCTGACGACTGCAGTCCGCCTTTGGCGCTGCCCAGATGCTGTGGCCCAGGAAACATTGGCTGAGACCTCGAGAGGTTGGCTGGGGGGGGTGGACTCTCCCTGGGGGGTGTGCGGCCCAGCTCGCCACTCACACTCCGCTGGCCCTGAGTCACAGAATGTACAATGCACACTTGGAGAGCCGCCGTGGCCAACGCAGCCCCCGTGCTGGGATCCGCAGTCAGCTTAGGATGGGGTATTGCGTGCTGTGAGTGTGGGCGTGTGGTGTGCTGGGGGGGCGGGGGGGCTGCTCCAAGGGGGCTAAATGGATGTTTCTGAAAGTACTTCACCAAGCCGAGCTTGATTCTACAGCAGAGGGT
>JAODKC010000064.1:24207279-24221343 GCA_026777985.1 Mormyrops attenuatus
CCCCCCCCCCCCCCCCCCCCCCCCCCCCCCCCCCCCCCCCCCCCCCCCCCCCCCCCCCCCCCCCCCCCCCCTAGATATGCTCTATGTGGCTTCACTGAGACCACAGTTTTTCCTATCAGATGGAAAATCTGCTGTGATTCTCGGCGTGCGTCAACACAAAAGTCAGACTGCAGAACAGGCAATAGAGAGCCCAGTGTCGGACCTAGGTGACACATAGGCACCCCCCCCGAAAGACAAGATGTGCTGCTTCTCCCCCAAAACTCAGGCGGTGACATTATTGTGGAGACCTTTAATTACCACGACCTGCATTTTCCGGTTTGCAGATTGCAGCCATAACTCATACGGACACTAGTTGTCCCCAGATTCATTCTCCTTTTAAAAAAACAGGCCAGCAAAGCTCAGACACAACAGGTCTGAGAGACGGATTAATAAACCATGAGATGGACTAATTAGCTGCTGGGCAATGTTCCGTGACAAGGATGATGAAACCCAAGTCCATTTGCACCAATGGAACACAGGTTGCCCCAGACGTTGCCCTATCAATGCCCGGTAATTCAACACGTGGAATCAGCCAGCACTCCAGGGTGTCATTATAGGGGGTGTGTCTCACTCTCTTTCTCTTTTTTCCCCCTGACACTGGGGGCGTCTGGAGGATCAGACCCATAATGCCCTTGGGCAGACGCGGGTGAAGCGAATGGCCAATCTAGGGCTCCGCAGACACCCAATCCCAGCGCAGCAAGTGGCGGAAGCTTCTTGAGCCCGGTTATTGCCATTTCTCCCCATAGGAGGGTGCCGCAGAGGGGCTGCTCCAGAGGATGAGTCAGTGGTACAGGCAAACAGCGCAACAATGTGTCGATGGCTTTAGATAATACTCGCATGGCTTTGCGAGTGACGCGGCGAATGTGGATTGCCATCCCTATGGTGGACAAGGACCCGCTGTGGCCTGATATGCCTGCCGTTCAGGAAGGGGGACTTCCAGTACGAATTTCCAGAGGGACCCCGTTGGCTTTTTAATGACACAGAGGGGACTAGTGCTCCGTGGGTTAGATCTGAGGTGCTTTAGCTGTGAGGGGCTGACAAGAAATTTGCTCGCTCTATTTCGCAGTGTTTATCTCCCCCCTCCCCCCCCACTGGTGCATCTCTATTTAAAGTGCTCCAGTGGAAGAACATCAGGGGCTGGAAGAGGGGCGGCGGACAGACGGGAGGGAGGGCTGCCGGGGCACCTGAAATGACTTGGATCCGCGGACGTGGTGTCCTCTTACGTTTGCGACAAATATGGCCCATTTTGAGCAGCATCATTACCCACTCAGGGAGGAGCAGGTGTGAGTCATGTGGCTGACACGGACGGCATAACCGCGAGGGCTGGCCCAAAGTCTCCACACTCAGCTCGCCGATTCAAAGGCCACACTGCCAAACACCTCCTTAAATCACCCATTCTTTAATTATCCTCATCCACTGGGCAGTCATCGTCAAAGAGATTAGAGGTATTAAGGAAGTGAGAGTTTTAGAGACTGCTTTTGTATGTATGTGTGTGTATGTGTGGGTCAGATATACATTACCAAATGTCCCCACAATGTCATAAAAACCTGTTATTTTGACGTTGTGGGGACCATTTGCAATCAAAAAACGAAAAATGCCAAAAGTCTTGTATTTTGTTTGGTTATTTATGGTTAAGGTTAGAGCTAGGCTGGGGTTAAAGTCGTCACTGTTGGGATTACAGCTTTGCACATAGAAATGAATGGACAGTCCCCACAAAGATATGAATATAGGTCTGTGTGTGTGTGTGTGTGTGTGTGTGTGTGTGTGTGTGTGTGTGTGTCTGTCTGTCTGTCTGTCTGTCTGTCTGTTGGGGGAAGACAGGAAGACAGAGAGGGAGGGAAACAGCTGGAGTGCATTTATGGCCAGGTATCGTTGAAAACAAATATTAAAATCCCGAAATACTGTAATATTGGAAAGTAGGAAAACAGATTAATAGTTTTTGTATGGTATATTTAATCTAAAAGCCTTCTGTTTTTAGAAAGCATTGAGAAGAAGGTGTTATTAACATAGCAGCTCTAGTTCGTAAGTTAATTATACCTTTGATAAGGGTGCAGAAATGTGCTACTGAATGTAGTACGGCAGGCTTCCGCTGCAGGTCCTTCAAGGGCTCTGGCTGCCACTAGATTCTCAGGCTGTTTAATATTCCGCCTTTCCCTTATTGCTTTAGCATTTAACTATTAATGGGTCTGTTATAGTTCTTCCTTGTTTAATTTCACAATGCTGCCTTCCTCTTGGAGTCCTCAGAAAGGAGCAGGAAGCTTCCAGTGTGTTTCACCACGAATGTGCTCTTACCCACGCTCTGCGATTGATCGGTGGCTCTATGAGGCGCCGAAGGACTCCCAGTGCCCAGAGGGCCGCCTCACATGTGTGTGAGCGTGTGCCGGGTGTGGAAGCCGTCTGACGGGCGGGCAGCGAGGCTCATGGGACATGCGTGTGTGGTGGGCGGGAAGCACGCCCCGGCCAGCGCCGAATGGGCCTTTTGCCGCTGTGACGCCATTCGGGTCCCTGCGGTAAACATGCTTGCTATGCTCACACTTTCACAGAGAACGGTGAGCAAGCAGGGTGATGTCTCGACACCATTTTCACATGGCAGGGCGTTAAAAGGCATTTGCAGGCACTCGTGTGACAACGGCATGTGCTCTGTGAGTGTGTTTGTGCGCACAAATGCACCCCTGTATACTGAAAATACCCTTACATTTACATCTGGCTATTGGGCTTGAGCAGTATGACAATAATACAGTATTTCGGGTATACTCCTCCCTCGTCCTCGGTGAATTTTATCGTTGGGGGACCCTGCCAAGGTTTCACAGTATTGGAGTAGCATTGCTTTCGAAAAAATACTGCATACCATGTTATAATGCAATGACAGCATGGTAATCTGAAAAATTAAATACCGCCCAAGTTTACTACCTACTTGGCTTTTCTGCCAAAGGACTCAGAGGCTCATACATTAAGACACTTATGCAGTTTATATGTCTATCTTGTGTGTATGTGTGCATATGTATAGTGCTGCGGTTAAGGATAGCAGAGCTCAGGGCTTTAAAAGGCAGAGAAGGGGGGCGGGGGGAGGGTGTATGGAGTTAGGTGTGGCTCATCCAAGGACCCATATGTGTGGGGGATCGGGGACTGGGGGGCGAGTACGTAAACATCTCACAGGATCACAAGCAACCGTGGCTTTTCCGCTTCCGCACTTGATGAGCGGTCATCCGGTCTCTCAGATTTACACCTCTCCTAGCTTCCCGACTCACACATCAACACTGTGGGTGTGCCACTGTCGTGCCCAAAAGCTGCCCCTGCCAACTCCTGGCTCCTGGTATCCCTATGCGCAGGTTCTGTTAGGTAAATGACCTTCAAATAAAAAGTACAACAGATTCTGTAGTGTAGTAAGTTCTCAGGTCTTTACAGAATGCTCATAATTTAACCTTGATGACAGAGCTGCGTAAATAACCGTATTGTATGTTAAACTGAAAAGACAGGGTTAGGACATTTTCTGGCTGAGAGACAACTAACTCTCCATACCTGTTTTGGTCTTTTTAAATACATTCTTTAGAAGCCTGAAGAAGCATTTAGGGATCAAGAAAATGGTTTCAAGATTCAAATGTTACATATAAATGGTTCTTAGTTCATAAAAATATGCTCCAGGATTGAATGGCAGAGACGCACCCAGCCATACTGCGGAAACGGCTGACTTGTTGGTGAGGCCTACATGGGCGCTGAAAGAATAATTGTGTCCCGTAACATGAGTGGCTCTTAAAGTCGGACAGGCAGATCAGCACCTGCTTGTAACCAAATCTGGCGACTCTGGTTAGAGGGCCAATAAGGCCTTCAGAGAGGTAATTCTTGGGTTGATGAGCGGCCTTGGCTTTTCGCACGTTCACCCTGATGCCCTGAGTTTATATACCCTGCTGGATGGCAAATCAATGAGAAGCTACAAAATCACAAGCTAGGCTCACGGTACTGCAAGGAATCTAACAGCTGCTCTTTATCAGCTGAAATAGAGGAAATAGAGACCCACAGCGTTAAGCCAGGAGACTGGAATTTGGAAGGCGAAATCATCTCACTGTCAAGGACCACTCTTTACCAGGATGGCTCAGCATTGACGCCATTCACTGTGAATTGCCCCTTTTCTGCACTGCTTCACACAGGAGCTTGGTGTTAAATGATTTATATGCTTTAGCTGATAGCAGATGCATTACCCTGAAGCTTACCGAATTTACGTAACATTTCATTTATATATTTCTTTACTGAGCGCACTATGGACACTTAATCTAAAGCCTTTGGACAAGGACAACTGTCCTGCTGTGAGTTTCGCCTGTCACAAATCCAGCCGTTTAACCACTGCGCCGCCTCTGCTGCTGAGCACTGCAGAACACTCACCGGGGCTGCTCTCTGTCGCCCTCCCCTGGCGACTCTGGTAGGGCCGGGTGAAGAGGCGCATTTCAGTCCTTCCTGCTTGGCTCCTTCTCTAATGTAGCTCTGGCATCTGGCTGTCACTGCTCCTTGGCACGCCCGCGTCCCGAGAAGGGGACGGGCCAGTCAGGCGGCAGATCTGGCGTGCCCTGTTTGAAGGATCAAGAACACAATAAGACCATGACACCATCGTCATTTACGACGCGATTGTCATTTTCAGGCTGTGTATCCTGGGTTTGGCTTCTTCCTTGTTTGGTGTTTCAGTACAACCGGGCTGGGTCCTGCTGTGAGCTCCCTCATTAGTTGCTGAGGGGGTGATTAAACTGGCACACACCAGTCGGCAGACACCCACAAACACACGCAGACACACACACAGAGGCACACTGGCATATATTGCAAGTCTGTCAGAAACAGGAGGAATGGCATTTGAAAAATAGCATGATGAATAACACATCATCGTGTTTCCTGGCAAGACATGCACAACGCACTCCTCAAATGTGCACGTGCACACCCAAACACACGTATGTGGACTGTCATGTGCAGTGCCTGTCTATTACCTTATAGATGTGGGGGGGGGCGGGGGCAGGTGGCAAAACCGACACAGGATCCAGTGCTGATCAAGGTACGTCGGCCTGTTCACATCCCCTGTGGGTCGGCTTAGGATCAGACCTTCGCTGACATGAAGCTGGATGGCTAGTGGCTAGGGGCAGTGCAGTTCTGTTTGCTAACGGGCTCACTGGCTTTTCGTGTGTGTGGAAGAGCAAGGGAAAGCCATAGTTTATTTCAGCGTGGGCTTGCTGCGAGGAGGCACTCCATGCCAGAGACTTCACTGCCAATTTGAGGGACGAACCAATACGGGCTGGGCAGCCGTATCCTTCACCTTTATCACCACATCAAAGGAGCCCAACATGCACTCTTCACCCTGTCCCCTGTGGCTTCCTGCCCCCCCCGTCCATGCCGTGTGTAGACATGCTGGTCACTGGGAGAGGCCATCAGAGTCTGGCCTGCCGGAGGTACCCGCTGAGGTAGAGGTTTCCTCACTATCTTCCCTGTGCAAGGCAAAGCTCAGCTTAACCAAAGAACCAATCACGGAGCATCTCTTAATGGTGCTGCTGCTAAGAACACAGAGGGCAGCAGGCCAGGCCTCGATAGCAGCTTGTAACCTGTCAGGCTCAGGCTAACCTGAGGGCCCATCGCAGGGCAGGTTCCCTGTCCAAGAAGCCTGTGTAGGAGGACAGTGAAGAGTCAGAGGACTTCCTGTCTTGTGGGTTTTATTTATCAAACCCTGTCCCCTTTCAGAAAAAGAAGTGGCAATGCGGCATTACATGCTGGGAGACGCCACGTATACAGTGACATCCGCTCTCACACACTAGTCACGGCGTAGCAAACGGGAATGGAACCTGGCACTCACCGTGAGGCAAGGCCTGGGAGGGTACAATGCATGCAGCCGCTGGCTATTTATGCTGAGTGCCATCCTGCTCAGCCTTGCCTCATATGGGCATTTGCAAGGCTCCCTGGTGCACTATCACCATCACCGAGGGGGGACAAGGGAGAAGGAAAAGACGCTAAGGCTGCATTAGCAACTTCTCTTAGCATCACCCTGCAGTATCTTGCTTATGTTTATATGGTAGGAGATCTACTGCAACCTGGCACATCCCTGGTTAAGCTTGGGAATAAAAGCGTGCCAGCAGTGCCCTCCCTGTGAAAAAATCAGCCCTTTGCCCCCCTGGGCTCAACCCACTGCTGAGTGGTTGGTCCAGCCTGTTGCCTGTAGCCAGAGTGTTCTCCCCTGGCGGCCTCGCTCCCACCGCTGCTGCATTCCCCTTTTGCTAGTGGCTTTTGTAGTGATTCATCCCCCTTCATTGTCCTCTTTTTCCCAGAAGCGGATGAGTGAAATCTGCTGTCATCTCACACGCTGCCAGTGCTCGTCCTTTGCTGAGCGGCTCGCTCTCCTCCTCTTCACGGCCTTCACCGGCTTTTGTCGTGCTTTGTTTGGGGCGTGCTGCTGCGGCCGGTTAATTCAATTTCACAGATTAAGTACAGTGAGAGAATGGCTCAACGTTACTGATACCTAGGATTAGTGACCCAGCTTTGTTTTCTCAACAGCAGTGGTATTGAAAAACACCACATTTACCCAAGTCCTTCTCTATGTGATTGGCCAAGAACTGACTGGCTCGCACACAGGGAACAATCCCAGAATCCTTTGCCCAGCCCCTTCTGTGTCACCCACTCAGAACACTGTTCACCTCCAATGGACACAAATACTCTGGTGTCACATAAATACAGCACTGCCAATGTCATAGGCATGCTAGGGATTGGTGTAGACCCCCCCACACACACACCACCAGCACTTTGCTGTTTTTAATCCCCTCAGAGCGAAATGCTGGTCCGCAAATAGAGTGTCCACATGACACAAGCACACATCTCCACACAATAAGCCCATCCACATCCATAAAGGTATAAACACACACAAACACACGACACACACACTTATGCTCTTGCAACGAACAGCACTCCCCTGCTTCCGCTTCAATGCACAATCAAGCATGCACACCTCAAGCTGCATCTGCTCTGTGTGTCTGACAAACACACACCGATGCTTATGCACGTGGTTGACAGTAGGAAGGGACAGACAGCGAGCAGGCATAATTCCACTTTCCCTGCATAAAAACACAGCAGAAATCCATGCCCTCCAGTGATGAATCTCTTCCACTGCACCCCAGTTCTGTGTGTGAGCTCCGGGACTCACCCATTTGAATTCACTTGCTGATTCTATACCTTGCCTGTTGTCTCAATTTTTAGAATATTAGTGACACACACAGGCATGAGTACCTTCCAGCTGCAGCGAGGAGGTACTGAGTTAGAAGTAAGAGGAGAACAAAAGCACTAGGCCCTGTAACATCAATTATTGAGAGCATCCTTCTTCACAAAGGGCGGCCAGGTCTAGAACGGAGCAGAGGCATGCAACAGTGTGAGTGTGTGTTTGTCTGTGTGTGTGTGTGCGTGGTGTCAGCCCCAGATGAGATCCAAAAGATGCACTGTAAACACCCCACCACAACACAGCAGATACCATGTCCAGCTCTGTAGGAAGTAGGATGGTATATTGTACTGTTGTTGTTCTTGCAGTTTTTTTTTTTTTTGGAAGAGACATACTGACATGGGTGTGTGCGTCATTTCTTACAGTGAGAGCTGGTGCCTTAGAGCACAGGGGCAAAATGAGCGAATTATTTACATTCGGATTCAGGTCAACGTCTTTGATCTGTCAAGGATCGGTTCTCTGGGTGTTTCAACTGTGAATCACATGCCTCCGCATCACAGTGTCGAAACACACACATACAGGCACACGTCTCTTGCTTACTGGCACACATGCATGCACACACACGCACACACACATGCTTAGAAACACAGGCATATATAAGAATGCAAAATGTCTTTCACACACAGATGAGCACATGAATACAGAATACAATCCTCTGTATATCTCTTACATAAACACACAACCACCTTTTGCTTTGAGTCTATTTCAGAAACCCTACATTATAGACTCTCTCCCACTCGTACACACACACACATAACGGCATCACCCATTTATAATCACATTTCCCTCCTGCTTGTATTAGATGACAACAATTTGCCTGATAATTACACAATAAAACGCCATAAATCTATTTCATATTATTTCTGCTTGATATCTGCCAATCTACCGAAGACAAATCAGTCAGTGGCAGCAGTCATTAAGATTTATTTGTGCTCGACCATTTATCCGGTGTAACAATGAATTTGACTTTCTTGTGGCTGTACACGGCTTTTACTTTTTACTTTGGAGGGTCCAGGGAGACCGTCTGCCTTCCAGCCAAATACCTTTACACTTAACGGCACCGAAGAGACGAGGGAGCCGAACGGGCAGGGACTCTAACGCACTCACCGTCGTCCGATATCGCAATCAACAGCCGTCGTATTAGTCCACCAAGACAAAGAAAATGGAAGGGGAAAATGACAAGCGAAACAAAAAAAAATCAAGTTTAATAATCCTCTCGGTCTAAACGGCAGGAAAGCTTCTTGCTGTCAACCAGAAAAAATCAAGTCGATAGAAAGGCAAACTTGACAGTACGGAGTCCGATTTGCGTCCAAGTTAAATCCTCCGAATTACAAATATTTGTTGCCAGGAGCGTCGACAGATTGATTTTCTCAGTCCGTTCCCAGTGCCTCCCCAGCCCGGTCCCAGCGGCAGTTTCCAGTCACCCGCTCCGGCGGCTCACGGTAGCGCCGCGTGATCCGTCTCGCGCTGCTCTCCGCTGCTGCGTTTGTGATTCCAGCGCTTCACATGCACGCGGGAGGCTGCGTGCGTGCGTGCGAGTGTGCGCCTGTGACTGCGTGCGCCTGTGTCTCTGTATTAATGTATATGTGTTTTCCTCAGGCTATCTGTGACGGCGAGCCTCCGCCGTGTGTGCTGGGGTTGTCATCCGTTTGCATGTGCATTCAAGCATGTTGCATATGCGCGTCGGTGTGTGTGTGTGTGTGTGTGTGTGCGCGCGCGTGTGCGTGAGTGTGAGGCTTCACTGGTCAGAGATAGTAATGTTGGAGGAAGCTGCTGTCTGAGCCCATAAACTGAGAGAGATAGAGAGAGCGGGAGGGGGAGATCAGCTGATACAGCTCAGGACCTCACAGAGGATGAGATGCTCCCATGGAATAGGCTGCCCAGCAGTCTTTTTCGCTCTCTCACTCATTCGTTCAAACAGACTGACAAAAGCGGGCCGTTTTGCCATTGTTTTTTTTCTCTCTGTTTGTACCTCAGCAGGATAGCTTTGCTTTGGGAGGGGTGAGAAGGTTGACTGTTCGTGTTGAAGTGAGAGAGAGTGTGTCATTGAGGAGAAGTGGGATGTGCTTTAACCATCGGCTCACAGTATCCCTGCTCTCCAGGGTAGGAGGAAGCGACAGACAGAGAGGAGAGACAAGGAATGGAGTAATCTCCATTCTAGAAACAAAAGCACGCGGAGTGTTGCATTAGGGAACAAAAGAAAACTGAGCGGGGGCATGATGTTTAGAAATGAGAGCTATTAATTTGTGTGCCACTGATACCGGGGCTACACACAACAGGATACTGTGCTTGGGTCGGGTACCGGAAAGCTAAAGTCTGGTGGAGCCCTAGAGACAAGCCGTTCTTGTACCTTAGTCTTTTAATTGCTTTTGCTGTTGTCACCGTTCAGTGGCTCGATAGATGATTTTATCAAAAAGCTATGCAGAGTGTTCAGTTCCACATTTTTACTTATTAACCTGGTGGAAATTTTTTACTGATGCTGCCCAAGTATGTTGAAAGGTATTTAACTGAACCACATACCTAGAGAACTTAGCTAATAGCATGTCAGTCATAAGCATGTTTTCTTAACCACTTCTATTTATCAGTAGCCAATTATTTACCTTTTTCGTGCAATATTTTGCCGGCAAAATTTCCATGTTTTTCAGCACAGTAGTTTATGTATTTTATTGGGATAATAGAAGTATCCTATTTTTGATTCTGATTCTACCTCTCAAAGCTTTCTCTGCCTTATTTCACTGTCATTTTATTGGCACAAGGCATACACGTTTTATCACAAGGATGAATACATAGGCTTTGCCCTGCCCCGGGATGTACAGTGAACGTGCAAAGGGTTAAAAGTCAGGGAGGAGTCTGCTTCAGCAGTACAGCTGTCTCACCAGGCATCCTGTATGCAATCGGGATGCAAATGGCCTCGTTGCAGGACACAAAGAGGATCCACAGTCTGCGGGGATCCACTCTTCCACTGCAACTAAAATGTTAATCTGAGCCTGTTTTGCCAGCTTGGCTGCGACATGCTCCGGCAATTTTCCTTAGTATTCCCCTCAAATTAAAGGCTCAGATGGAGTGTAGTGTTGCTTACTGGGGGCTGCTGTATTCTTCCATGTTGGGTTTCAGTGTGACAGGGATTTTCACCATCGATTTATGCATCTGTTGCTACCTGCAAGACAAGTTTATCTTAAAAAAAAATAAGCTCAAAGTGAAATAGTTCCTACTTTAACTGTAAGTACTTTCATAGTGAGCTTCAGTCAGTATCCAACTAGTCCCAGATCAGCTCTGTTCCAATTAATGGGTAGGTGCTGTTGGTGACTGCATTCCAAACACCATCTAGTCCCTCGAGAGAGGTGAAGGCATAATAATAATAATTTGCCCTTTCCCCTGGAAAATAATCATTCTCAAAAAAAGCCTCTTGTGCATTTCATGTTTGAATATACAAAAGATTTTGAATCTATGAGATTTTATTGAAATTGTGTTGTGGTTATGTGAAAAGGCAGTGATTCACTATCTTCAGTTACATTTCATCCGGGTTTACTGTGCAGTACAGGTGACAAACAGGTTTTGAACTGCTGCTTAGAAAGACAATGAGGTGAATGAGAAGAATTTTCTCAGGCTTCAAAAAGGATTTTCATGTCACCCTGACTGGTTTGACTAGTTTTCTGAATTTTGTATGTGGCTTTGGAGCCATGCTGCAGCAGCGCCCTCTTCATCATCGCTCTCCATACAGGTCGTCATGGAGCAGGGAAGCCTGCTTAATTTGACTGTTTCAGGCCTGGTTTGGGCTGCCTTACTAGTCAGAGCAGTTGACTGGGAAGCTCCACCCCCTGCATCCCCAGGCAGACGACACTGTGGATGAATCACGTACCGTCTATGTTTGTACACACCATATAATCAGTTTACTGCCAACCCAACATCCGCTCATTGACACAAGCAGCAGTGGATCCTTAATGACTGCCTCAGCAGCCTGTTAGGCTACATTGTCTGAGCCTGGCAAATAGATTACAGTCATCGCCTAATAAACACTACATTTTCATGTTAATAGTCAGTGATATCCTTTACTTGTCCATCTTTCATTTCTATCTAAATATCACACTGATCCATTACCAGCTTAAATCATATTTACTGGAACTATAATTGAGGACAATGCACAAATTACCATAGGTGCTAGTTTAGTGCCTTGAGGAACACCGCCCACTATTCCGCTTGTACTGTGTTAATCCTATTTTTCTTTGTTTTTCTGCTAATTTGGCTTATTTTCCTTCCTACTTTTATTTTAACATCAAATATTTGTTTATTTTTTCCTCACTAAGTCTGCCTGTCTTCCATGTGTCAGTTTTTGCATCCTGTCATCGCCCCTTGCAGTGGAAAGCAATTTGGATTCCTTTGTTTTGCCATAAATATTAGTGCTCTAATGACACTGCAGTGCGAGAAGCTCCAGCAGCACGTGGGTCTCCTGACAGGTTTTTTTTTAGTTGCCGCAGTTTCACCGCTCATCATCTGACAAGGGTTTGCTCTCCTTATAAAATCCTGTTTATAATCAAGTTCTGCAAATTACTGCTTTTTAAATAAAAATGATCAATTTGCAAGTACAGCCCCAAGTTATACGGCCAAACTCTGTCCCTGAAGAGAACTGGATATTTTTTTATGTGTGCTTTCTTAAGGTACTGTAATTGCTATGATGAACTACCTCTTCCTTCGGTTTAAATGTCAGTACACAAAAAGCATACGATTCAAGAGCATTGGGTAAAAAAGACATGGAGGACGTTGCTCATCTATCTTTCTCCAGAAGAGAAAGCAATACTGACACCGCAGTGTGAGAAAATCATTATATATTTGGCTGACTGATGGCCGAGAAAAACAGATTAAAGTTTAACGTGCCACATAATGCCCATGGTTTTAGCCTTGTGTTCTGGCCAATTAACCATGATGGACTGCAGTACGCCAGCCATAAAGCTGGACTTTATGCGGGGAATGCGGGCAAAAGGATTTCTAATAATATATATGTTAAATAAGACACAGTGATGTATATAAGTATGTATACAAAGCCAGCTTGTGAACAATGCCTCAGTATTCCATTACAGACCAAACGGAATTGCGTATAAAAACAATCACGTATCCACAGCTAAGCTACCAGTGCAGCTCTGCCGTTGATGTTGATGCACAGCACGAGACCACGTTTTTATGTCACCTGAGGCGTTTCAAGACGTGTTTCCAGATTTCAGATTTTCACCCCCCCCAAACCCCACCTCCCAGAGCCCTGTCTCTGCATGTTCAGCTTGCCATTTTACCGTAACGGAGTCTTTCACTGGCAGGTCATGTGCCGGGCAGCCGGCTGTGTGAGTCTGCGCCACATCTGTACGGAATTTTAATTTGGAGAGTGGGACCCTCCATTTACCCAACCCGCCCTGTGTGCAGGGAACATGGCTTTCCTAGCCCAGTAAACATGGCTCCCTGTGCTGGAGGTGAACACGGCCTCCTTGATGTGGCAACCAGGGAAGCCTAATGTTATTGGGTCAGCCTTAAATTGTGTCTATATGTTGTCTGCGTGCTGCGTGTCTCCAATCTGTATGCATTTGTGTGTGAGGGCAACCATAAGAGAGCCACTGCATATGTCTGAGTGTGTCTGTGTGGCTAGCTTATTAGGTACACCTGCTTGCTTACCCAAACAGCCTGCTCCTCCAAGCAGCCAATTATGTGGCTGAATACACACAGCACCCAGACAGGTGCAAGAGGTCCACTTCCTGTTTGGATAATCATCAGAATGCAAAGTTGCGTGATCTAAGAGATCTTGAATGTGGTTTGAGATTTTCACACATTACAGTGTCTCGAGTTCACAGAGGATGATTTGGTGAGCAAAAACAAATGACCTGTCCATCTCATTTTGGTCACCCAAAACACCTTTTTAATGAAAAAGGTCAAAGGAGAATGGTCAGACTCATTAAAACTATTAGGAAAGCCACAAGTGCAAACAGCTCAGTAAAACAGTGGTGCACAAAGGCATCTCAGAATGATTCTGGAGACAAAAGGGGGTCCTGTCTTGCACTAGCTTGGTGTACCTAATAAAGTGGTTCACCTAGCTAGTACATTGTAGATGCACGTGGGTGTGTGCGTGTTTGCAGATGAGTGGGTGAACTGCACCCAGGATTCTGGTACCTCTGAACCTCTTGTGGGCGAACGGAGTGGGTCTTTGTCTTTCTTTCATCAGAAATAAAAATCTGAAGCATTCTTCAAAAGTGACTAAGATCGCGTGGGCGTAGAAACCTGATTTACTTACATATCTCTTTGCAGATTACATTTCCTGTGCAAATAAAACTGTGGGTCTTCACTGACTTAATAAAACAATACCGGAATATTATTGGAAGAAAATGAAGGGCAGCATTCAGTGATTGCTCGAAAATGCTTATGCATTTCAAACGCATGACGAAAGACATGATGTAGAGGACTGTGTTCTTCATGACGAGTCGTTTTATTCCAGCCATCTTTAATGACTTTTTTTTTACTGTTAAAATTATGACAACTGATGAGCTGATTAAACTGTCCCTTCTCGTGCAGGTTTGAGTAATTCAAGAAGTGAAAATTCTGGAGATCTGATCAATGGCTTTCTGTTAAATTTTAATGTGTCTTTTGCATCTAAAGCTCATTCAATTCTAGATGAATAATTGAGGCCAGTAAACCGAAGCCTTGGACTGTGTGATGTTTTCCATGCTGTCGTATAATGAGAGCAGTAATGAGCTGCAGTTTTATTGGCCTGTGCAATCAAAGATCTTTAAATGGTTATCCCATTTTGGGGGGGGGGGGGGGGT
>JAODKC010000064.1:24223890-24239648 GCA_026777985.1 Mormyrops attenuatus
CAGAGAACAACCTGATATACGGCGCCTTTAAATGTGTGCTGAACCTGTATGGACATCCTTATAAAATATATAAGTGGAAAGTGGGAGAATTATTTTTTCATGGATCTGAGGGGCAAGGGTGGAGCGCAGGTCGTGAGTGGTCGCCGGAGCATGGCGCGTACCTGCTGCACGTACGCGCCGGGGGGGAACTCAATCCCCCAGGTATAGAAATAATCCGTCACACCCGTGACCAGGCAGGTATCAGGCTGCATGCGAGGACCCTCTGACCCAAGCAAGCCGCACGGCTTTGGTCTTTTCCATCTGGGCCATTGCACCTCAAAAACAGGATGAGGCGGCTCACTATCCAAATAATTACTGTGGTGAACCAGGTTACCGGCTGAAGCGGAGAGGAATCCCTCGTACCTCGGGACCCTGATGTAGGTGCACCGCTCCCTGGCGCAGTGATACAGCAGGGTCTGTTCCTAAGCCCTTAGGAGAGGCACTAATGAATTCAGCGGACTCCTACTGTGGTACCCTTTTTAACATTTTTCAGCACATCTGTATTTCCGCATTTTATGCAGCCTGGCTGAAAGGTATTTTGAGACCTTCCAAATTCTGCAGAATACATATATGGGCTCTTATTTTTCAAGCAGCAGAGGTCTGATAGATCACGCATTTCCCTGTGCTTTAAACCAGTAAATGATTCATGGCCATGAAAAATCAAACGGAATTTCAAGTTTGCTCTTTATTAATGGAAAAAAAACTGTTTTTACTTTACATATAAAATTACATCTGGCTCAATTGCATTAATTGATGAGCTACTTCAAATAGATTTGCCAGCAGCCTCTGTGGTCCTCTCCAAAGACAGGGAAGCCCCTTTGCATCATCTCCAGATATATGACATATTAGAGGTTAATAACTTCTGGTGTGTTTCAACAACTGGGTTCTGATGCACAGACATTTTCCATTACATTTTTAAATATATTTACTTTAATACCAACTGCCAAAACAGAGAGAGTTTATCACTGGTAAGTCCAAGAGCAGCAGGGAGCCAGATACAGTACAAAAAGCATGTCACATTTGTGGTAATTTAATCAACTATTTCGTCCTTTTGTCATTTTTCAGGAGGCTTCTGGGTCTCAGATCCTTTCTGTTCAGTCCTGCTGAACAACCTCTATCTTCAGAGAGCACTTTGTGCAGAAAGGTTGTGAAATATTTCAGCTGTCTTTCTCACCTATCTCCCGTAGCTCCAAACAAGACTCAAAATGAAATGCAGGGAGTCACACAAAATGTAGATTATCATTCATCTGATGTCCACAGAAGACTCCCGCGAGAGGGGGACCTAATGGGTCTCCAGGGATAACGGCAGTCGTTTTTAACCGCTCTGCTACAGTGCCAGCCTTTTGAAACAGGCAGTCAGGTTGCCCCCCTAAATGCCCCCTGACTGCTGGGGCAACACAAATCACACAAGGCAATTTCTGAGAAGTCGCCAGGGATTCCATCTCTCTTGGTTTCCTGCCCGTTTTGTCACCAGACATTTCGTCACAAGCCTTGAGACAAAAATCCAAAGTGCTTCAGATCAGACAGTGTTTTTGTCTTTATATGTAAGGTCAGATTATCTATCATGGCTTTTGTTGACTTGAAAGTCCTGCCATTCATGGCCTGTTGTGTCACGACAGATGTATAAACACCAGAATTCATCTTAAAAAAAGGAATTTGGTTCTTGACACAGGTAAATGAACGAGCAATGCCTATGAATAAATACGGCCTGTTTCTGCCGAAAAACTAGAGCCTTCAGTAGAACAAAAACATCTCTGAGAAAATCGTCTTTGACATATCGTCGCCGTGCCAAGTCGTTTTCTCAGCATGCTCACTGAGGAGGCTGCCTTCCCAGGGATCATGTCTGGTGTGCGTTGTGTGATAACGAGGGTGGACAACTTCTCAGACTTTTACATAGGTGGTGAGTAGGCTGAGCAAAAGCACCTTACCTATGAGGCAGAAAGCGGGGGTTGATTCAGTCCCAGTGATTTCTTCATCCACCATCCCAACCCCCACCCAAAAAAATAAATAATCATGAATTCGTTTTAATTTTACCCCTGGAGCGAAACCGTAGAAGAGATAGACCTCCATATTTTAACGGTCTAATTTGCATCCCTGTACTGCACCGTCACATCATGCGATACGTAAACTCTGACATCAAGGAGTGCAAAGCTAGTGCATGTTCAACCAATTCTGTAGCCACTGCACAGCACAAATGGTGGGTTCCAGTGCTGGGGGCCTCAGATATTGCTGGTGGAAATCCAGCACTAACACAATTGCCCATACATCAAAGGGCACCACCATCAGAATGATACACTTTGCTAACCTGTGCTGTTTTATAGCATGCTGGTCAGTGCTTGGCTAAAATGTGCAGAGACTGTATGTTTACATGTGGCCTAATGGCAAGATTGATCAGGATAATCTCGTTTGTGATGTAAATGGAAACAGTGGCTTGTAATTATCCCACCACGCTGATCCAGGTAAATGTTCATCACCGACAAAGAATGTGTTGTTTGTTTCATTTGCCTTGAATGCGTCAATGTTTTCGTTTGTTCTTTGTTCTTTTTAATTCGTTTTGTTTGGAAACCCATTTCTAAGTCACCGCTGCTGTCAAATTAACAATACGAGAAACGAATGAAAGGAAGCAGAGGGAAACAGCAGCTATATATCGAAAGCCCTTTGCAATAACAAATTTCATCACAATCCACATTCCGTGCCTCGTGATGTATATTTAAACATCACCTTGAGACATTAGCACAGTAGATGTATGGATGTCCTTTCAGCATGGACATGCATAAATGGCTCTGCTGTCCTCTAACTTACTGGAAAAGAAATTCCCCCAATCGCTGAAATGACACGCAAATAGTGGAAATGTTTTATTGATGTGGACACGGAGGGTTCATTTGACAGTAGCCACTTGCTGCCATCAGTAGAGAAATCCAGTGTCGCGTAATTTTGTGGTACAGTTAAGCGGCTGGCATGGACACCCACTTGTAAAGTGCTGTATAAAAGTTAGACAGACTCCCCTACCCCACCACTACAGAATACATGCCTGTCAATACCATAAAAGGTGGCTGAAAGACTGGGGCAGGGCAAAGTCAGTTGACAGTCCCATTCATTCTCCTGTGTCTGAACACCAACTATATCAAATGGACTTTCTTTGTCTCTTGGTTCCAGATCACATGGTCTACCCAGTTTCAGCCCTTCTCAAGCCCGTCTCTTCCTTCCGTATGCCTCTTCCAGAAGCCAGGATGGCTCTTTCTCTCCATTCCTCTCCTCTCCTGTCCTCTCCTCCCCTTTTTGTTTAACTCGTACCCTAATAAAGTCCCCATTCCCTCTTCCGGTCCCCTTCTCTCCGTTCGCTGTCTCTCAGTGCTGTTTTGGTTGCCACCTTGCCTCCGCTAAACATTCCCTGTTGCCTGTGCTCAGGTTCCCGAAAAAGCAGGTGGGATCATTTTTACCCCGGGCCCACGTTACATAAGGGGCCTGTTAAATATTTCACACAGAGCAGGCGCAGAGGATGCGTGGCTGCACAGCACCACACTAATGCATGTTTGGATAACGCCCCCCCCGATGCAAAGCTCCACAAGCCTTTTCTTGTTTTTTTTTGCGCACATGCCACCCGCAGCCAAGTTCAACAACAGATGGCAGTATGCGTCAGCGAGGCTGGCCGCTCTTTCATCGACAACTGGATCTAGTCATTGCCTTCCACATCTCCAGAGTACCAACCCCCTGACCCCCAGCCCTGGTGACAAGGGTCCACATTAGCTGAAGCTCTTCCAGGCAGCTGCCAAGATTATAGGTCGAGTGACTAAACTACTGCTCCAGCCAGTAAGTCCTTTTGTCCTGACAGTTAATGCCAAAGAGTGTTTTTTAATTCCTCCTAGATAATGAGGGTAGATCAGCTTTTTCCTCCATATTATTATTATTATTAGGTAGCTTCAAGTCCGTATCGACTCCTGGCGCCCATTCAGATGGCATTTCTCCAGAATGTTTTCAGGTTTCCCAATGGCATACCTACTTCAAAACAAATGGACAGGTTGGACTGTCCAGCCAAATTTCATTATTCCATAATTAGACATTCTTGCAATTCCATCTGGCACCAGGTAGTGCTGTACCAAAGGCCATAAAAGGGTCAGGTGCAGGGTGGATGTGGCGTGCATCCTTATGCTAAAGTTTAGTGCAAATCTTAATAGTGCTTAGGCCCTACAATTTGTCATATGACAAATTATTTTGACCCTCGATCTTATATCCTCATCCCTAGCAAACAGATATTAAGAGCAGAGACAGCCAAGGCATTTGCAAGAAATGGCAACAGACATGTTCTGTTGCTTCTGCTAATAATTTCTCAGCTAAAATTTTCTTTCCTTGTTGGGTGGCTAAAGCAAAGAACCGAGGTAGAGGTCCACATACTTCCTGTTCTGGACTGTACCTTTGTGGTAAGCAGTACTAACATTCCAGGTACTTGGAGGCAAGTTCTAAGGTATTTTATCGGGGTTGGTTTCTGCACGCTTTCTCAGAGCATTACTGACGGTCCCTCTCACCGGGCACACCTTACAAAGCACACATGCCGAAAGTGTTTATCTTTCAAGTCACATGATATGGATGATGCCTGTTGTTGTTTAAAGCAAATAGGTGGACCCTAGTTGTGTTTTAGAGCAAAAGGAGAATCCTCATATCTGTGATAATTTCTGTGAGCACATTCAGCACAGTATTAAGCAAATGAAGATTGCCAATTCGTGTCAGTGGGCAAAGAAGACTGGAATGATTTAGGGATGCAATTAAACTTGCCTAGCAAATACAAGTCTCTCTCTGTCATAATCGTTTTAATCTGAAATTCAAATACCGGGGGTGATTAAGCCCTGGGAATATAAATTGCCAGCAGTGAGCTTAATGAACTAATATCCATCTGGCTAACTATCTCCAAGATACCAATCAGACAAATGGAGTGTCCACCTATTGTCATCACAGAACACTTCAAGTTGGATTGGCTGGTATAGGGGAAGCAAATAAATCGGCATTTACGAGTCTTAAACCATTAAAATGTTGACGGGGTGATGGACAGGAATAAATATGGGGAAAAGGCTATTTTGGTATGTTTGAGCTAAGAAGAAATGAACCAGAAACAAATGGTACACAGTCTGACTGCCTATACTCAGGGTGACTGGGACAGTGCTCTCTCTTTACAGTATGTTGCTTTTCCAGGAATCCCTTCGTTGTTGTATAGGGATCCATAGCTTACATTAAACAAGGAGCAGTGGGCGTTGTAAAACCCTGCCCCAATCAGCTGGATCAGTTTAATTAGCTTCTTCTCCATCTACGGCCTTGACGAACTTGCGACTTGCGAACATCTCCCGTAGCCATGCTAACGACAGAGATATGAATGAACGCATTACCTCTTAAGGCATTTATAAGGAAAAACATATTAAGAACAAGGTTGCTTCTTCTGGTTATTACTTAACGAACCAAAGTTAGAATAGAGCTAAGTTGTATAGGATGGTAAACGATGTGAGCAGAGTGAAGGAAGGAACAGGATGAAAGATTTCAGTGGGATTCCAGTAGGCTGGGAGGAGAGCTCTTATGATGCTGGGGAAGATGCGGAGTCTGTACCCTTGGCTGGGACATCGAGATTCCTGACATGCCCAGACAGTACCATCCTGTGTACTGCTTACCTTTTCAGCCACTTAATCTGGTCCTCAAAATCCACCTCCCGCCCCCACCCACAGAAAAAAAAAAACAAGATGAGGCCTTAGACGCTTTGGTCTTATGTTGAGCTCCTACCCCCCCAGGGTTCCATTAGTCTTGTGACCTTCAAGGCTGTGTGTGTGGGAGGGAGGGGTTACTGTCCTAACCTGATGGCCAGTGACTCATGTTTGCACATTAGAATCAAGGCCTCATGCTCAAGGTCGCCCCGCCAGGCACTCTCGCAGAAACCCTTCGTAATGCTGAGGTCATCTGGTAACACGCCCAGGCTGCTTTAAGTTCCTTAGCTGAGCAGCAGAAAATCGTTAAGATTGCACCACTGAGCTTTTATTTTCCACTTTACCTGCCTGTATTCTTGCCAAAAAAAGGAATATGATACTTGTTTGCTGGCCATGCACTTATCAACCGAGGCCCAATCGTTTGCCATCTGTCTCCGCAGCAATTGGGGTGCAGATGACGCTGGACATGTTGGAGAAGATTTTCTGGGCGACAACCAGACAGGTATTGGGAAGCGGGAGTTAACTGGTTGAGAGATTGCATCACTGACATCCACACCTTTTGGTTTCCTAATGGGTACAGAAGACATAAATGAAACAAAACGTCCTTCACATTGTCCAGTTGCACACACACAATTCAGTTCGTCCCTAGCCGGCTTGCTCTTCTGTGACATCATGACATTGATGACTGTCAGCAAAGATATAATCTTTTAAATTGAATCCTTATCAGCACTCTGCCCTTCAGGTCAAAGTAGCACAGGAATATTTAATCAATATATTAATTAAAACTGATGTATGCCTTGACCAGCAGCAAAATCAAAGGAATCATAACTGTACGACAGTAGGATGTAGAAAGAAACTGGGTTGTCCAAGTCAGATAAGTGTTGGGCTTCCTACGTGGAAAAAGCTTGATAGGCAGCGATGTGATGGCCTCTCGCATGAACACTAGTGTTGATTTAAAGCTACATTTTTCCATTCCAATTTGGCATCATTATGACCTGCCGTGATATGTAGCGTCTGCTTAGAGTAGAAACTGAAAAGTGATCATTTTTCAAAAGAAAAAAAAATCAATAAAATAATCCGATCCTTTAGGACACAACGTCAGTGCAAATTAGAAAAAAGTGTGAAGTGCAAAGATGAGGAATGAGGCAAGCAAGCCTTCCGTCTGTATTACCTTAATGTGATGTGTGTGAGCCAAAGCAGGCTCAAATAAGGCGGATATTTGTGGAGTATCCTGCAGGAACATTAGTTGTATGACTAATGTCTCCACTGCTTATTTTACCCCTGTGTACACAAGAAACGTGTCCAAGGTCACACGTTATTTTGTTTAACATGTATTCTGCGGCAGTGTCAGCGACCCGTGAAGATCCACATCATGCTCAGCGTTGATCTTGAATGCTGATTACGTTCTCAGTGAGACGTGCGTCTGCGGGAAAACCATGCCTAGTCTGTTGGCTGCTCGTCTTGCACGGTAGGACGTCCAAAGACGGTCCAGGAGCGTGTCGCAGGAATTGAGCTGTTTGTTTGCATTTCCTAACATAGTGAGAATTCCTTTCGAAGGAATGTCAAATTCCGAGTCCATTAAAAGCTTGTCTGACCCCCATTCAGATGTTGCTCCACTGATACTGAGCGTGAATAAATGTTCAGCACATTTTGAGGGCCTTAATGGAAAATCAGAGCATAAAGATTTTATTAAATTAATTTATATTCCACATGTGTAATTATTATTAAATATTCATCGTTAAAATATTCAGGCTTCCAACAATTTGAGAATATGCTAGCGTACTAAGCAAATTCCACATAGTGTAAGGGATAAGCTGACATGCTGTACATTTTATGCAATCATCTTACTACTTTGAAATCTGCTGTCTTTTATGTTGTTCGTTACTACAAGTACAGGGAGTATAATTCCTTCCCATTTTTAGCTCAAATTTTGCAATAGAAGCACATTTCGTGAAGGGCATTTTTTCCTGTTGCACAAACAGTTTTTGGTTTGTTTAAAAAACTAAGACTAACAGCAAATCAGGCAAAGCCCTGCTACCTCTGAACAGGAGAGACACCCCCAGCCCGTCTTTTAATGACTAAGGGAGATTTAATGCACCTCACTGAACTTGGACCTTTGAGGCCTTTAGCTTGTTCCATGCCAAACTCTATCAATAAATCTTGCCAGTATTCAGACCCTGCTTACAGACTGCAATCCGCATTTTCCTGGATCACACTTCGTACCCCTTGTTTTAGATCTTGGATCTTGGGTCTCCAATCACTATCGTTATAATTAATAACAAAACCGGGATGAGAAAATTACAGCGAATACATTATACATATTTTAAAAGAATATTACAAATTAACAGCTAAACTGTAATTCAGTTTTAGTGCTTATACCTGGTGTAAGGATGCCTCTAGTACTCTAAGAATTATAATATAGCAATGTTAATGGCACTGCCTGGGCATTCCAAGAGTAATCGCAGTTTACTCCACCATGGTGATAAGATCTGTTTATCTAGACACACACGAATGGCCTAATTAGGGTGAAAGGGCTGCTATTGGAAGTTGTTTGCTGGTTTGTGTGTCTCTCCTACGTCAAACAATGCTGTGACAAAACGTCACATCTTATTGTCATAGACCTGGTAGATCAGAATTAATGTTTAATTTTAATAGGTCTTTCTCTGTGTTTTTCTCCAATCTCCCTGTCTCTCCCTCTCACTGTCTTGCCTGTCTGTCCACCTCTGTGCCACCATGTGCTCGACCTGATGCCGAACTTCAGTCCAATGAAACAGACGTAAGTCAACATTGTTTGTTTCTTTTGTCAAATGAGAGCCATGGAGTGTCTTGCTGCCTGATTCTTCCATCACAGCCCCTTCACCTTGCCTGAGTCTATCAGAAAGCCCCCCCAGCTCTACATGCTAAGCCCAGGCTCTTTTGCCATTGCATGGCCCAACATAGTCTCGCCTCCATTTCAGAGTTTCTGATTGGCTGCAGGGAGTCTCTTGTTAGGAGGTCACTCAGTCAGCCTTCAGACTGGAGGACGGGAATAGAATTAATTGCGGCACAGCGCCACCTGTCACACCGGAACAGAAACACCAGGATGTTCTGCTAAACAATGGGGCACAGCCAGCCACGTGAAACTGACATCGATGTGGCTGTCTGCCCACTGGGTGGGGTCGCCATTTATAGGCATGGCTGAACTGCGAGGCTCCGCCTCAACCCAGGGTCTTCCATGGTCTGCATGGCACCGCTGCCACGGGGCGCTGTGCGTCACGCAGCGCAACAGCTGAGCCGGGTTCCACGAAGGTTATACAGGGCTCTGAACATATGGGCGGCCACGGGCGCCTCCTGTGCCAGCTAAAAATGGACCAGCCGGCGTAATGCACATGGCGCACATTGCATTTACGTCTCCGTGGCACAGTCATCAGCCTTCTGAGTGCTGCACCACACTGGTTAGAAATGGCGGGACTGTCCAGTCAGATAGTCGGCATATCCTGCAAGTCTTAGATAATACACTTGAACTGGTGTTTGACTGACACTTGAAACAGCAGTCAAAGTGATTTACTATGCAAATATTTCAATTGATTAAAGCAATTAAGGCGCACCCCGCAGAGCCATAAAACCAGCTGTAGACCCCCTCCCCGCCCCCACGATAAAGTACTTGACGCCAAACATGGCATGTTGAAACTAGGAGGTACTAGAGCATCAGCGAGTCTGGTACCGCTGAGGGGTGGAACTCCCTGTGTTTGAAATACTGCCTGTGTTTGGAATACAGATCCCGCCTGGTATTTAATATGCAAATATTCAGGAAAAACAGGTGTCAAACGCAGCAGTAGCACAATGCTCTTATCGGAGTACCGTAGCCCATCGTCGTCATTTCAAAGCGCCAGGCTTGTGGAGGGGGGGGGGTCTTGTGACGAAGCGCCCCCCCCCGTAGGCCTCCCGGCTCGCAGCAGAGTGGGCGTCTGCCAGCTGGGCCTCAGCGTGGGCTGTCTTATGAGGAGAGAGATTTGGTGCCGGTGTGATTAACAAATGAGCGACCGCTCCGGTGCTGCACAGGCAGACACACGGGCAAATAGCTGTCCGGCAGGATGTCGGACGACCAGTCAGACCGATGGAGCTGCCGCTATTTTTTTTCCCTCCAAAACACAGACCTGCACTGCACACCATGTATGTCAGCTCTGGTGTACTGTTGCCATGGTATTTTCTTAAAGCCAGTTGCCAAGTATCTTGTCCATTAGGAAAGAAATGATTTCTCCTCTCTCCATCCCTCTATCTTCCTCCCAGTGTAGCACGGTGGAGGGTTTGTGCCCAATCAGCTGTGACAGTCCTGTGAGTTCCTCTCCTATTGCTATCATTTATTACCTCTTAACCACTTATTCTGGCCCATGTCTGTATGGTTATTTAACTGTGGGGCTCTGGGTATCATTATTCAGTTAACAGAGCTGTTATGCAATCGGGTTGGGGCTAAATATCTGTGACTATTACAAGCCTAAGCACCCTGAAAACTGGGCGACATTGCGCTGACAAAGTTATTGGTTCCAAACACAAAAGTGATCCATTAGTTAAAAGTCACTGTCATTTAATTACGATCTGTAGGTCTTAAATGGTACGAGCTGTAGTTAATATTGTAGAGGGGTGTTTGTGCAACGAAGCGCTTACTGCTTAGTGAATTTAATTGGGGAGGAAGCGAAAATGCCAGCACATTTTAGGTGCCAGTTTCCATGTTTATAATGAAGAGTTATGTGTGGTGCTGCCCCGGCAAGTCCCGGCTTGCAGCAAGAGATTGTCATGCAGGTGCCCATCAGTCACTTAGCTCCCATCCTGATCCACAGGAGCTGAGCTGCTACCTCCTGGACAGCAATGGTTTCATCCTGATCTCCAAGGAGAAGAAAGAGGTAAATCTGAAGCCGGAGCTGTGGAATTCTTTGGGATCCGGCCCAGCATCCAGTCATGAATGGCTGCCATCCTGTCATTTTCCCTGTGAGCCTGCTTGTACTTCCTAACCTATCCACAAAGGGTTAGTAGCAGAGGAATTAAAATGGCGAATCTCGGTGATGTGTCTTGTGCTGATCCTGAGAAGGGGGACAGGGATGACACCGGATAGAGGAAGCATGCGGGAAATGGTACCCTGGAGTATTTACTTGTGGGTTTTAAGAAACTTATAATAATACTTAATCCCCCTGCCCAAGAGCATAACTTTGGGTTGAGCATTGGGGCGGGGGGCGGGGGGGGGTTGAGGTCTTCACCCATTTAAGGGTTTAACGTGGGACCGTGAGATTCAGACCCAGGAGGAGGAAAACCCAGGACAAAGCCAGAGAGCAGACCTGAGCAATGACATGTAAACAAGAGGGAAAGTGCTTTACAGTGAGGCAGGTGTTAACACTGGAATTTACACACTGCAGTGCAACACTGCTGGCTTGGAGCTATGAAATAGACTCCAAATCTGAACACAGTACTATTTCCCAGGCCACCCAGATTGGTTCCTTCCATGTTCCCTAGCACTATCATACAGTGAAAGATATTTAAAGACTGTGCTGCCCACTGCCTGTGCTAAGGGGACCACAGTTGTTGCTTATTGAGCAACGAAACAGTTAAAGCCTGAACAGGTCTGTGGTATCGTCTACCACATGGTATATTTGGACAGATATTGGTGACAGAGTGACTAGCATTATCATTGGTGGATGTCTATCATGTGTGTTAAAAAAAACTCCATGAGTCTACAGTAATCTCTGCTGCAACCAGTTCAGGCATCATTAAACACATAGAGGATTGTGGGATTGCTCGCCCCGGGATTCTGAGATAACTGTCACTTATGTGTGGGATTGTGGGTCCTGAATGGCGCTATCTGAGCTATCAGCTTGGAGAGCCCACGTTGGGTTTCAGGGGATTTGAGAAACTTGTGCTAATACTGTTCCCCGAGGCGTCAGCTAAGCCGAAGGGGAGGACGCTAAACTTAAACAGCATGCGTTTGGCCACTGCGTGCATTGTGTAAGATTACACCACATTGAGGAGCTCTTCTGTCACAAGAGAATGACAGCGACTCTCATCACTGAAATTTCATCCCCAGAGCTGTGACGGACCACCCCCCTCCCCAAACTGGTCTGAGGCTATGGAGTGGGATACAGTTTTGCTCAAATTGAATGATTAGGGACATACAATATTTGGCAAAGTCTTAGGCAGTGAAAATATTTAAGGCCATTTTTTCGGTGTAGTAAGTGTGTGTTTGCTCAAAAAACAGTTTAACATTAGAACATATGCAAATTAACAGCAACAAAAAATAAACAAGAATTGTATCGTGTTCTCCAAAATGTTACTGATATCTTATTGAACACTGGACAGGTTCCCAACCGTCTCCTCTGGGACACCTTAGCCATCTATTCATTAGATTTCACAACTAGCTCAATTCATTAATTTACTTAATTAGTTAAATAACTCAAAGAAGAATTGATTAACCACACAAGGTGTGCTAGTGGTGAAGTCAAAAAATGTATGGGTGTATTGGACAGTTGCTGCAAATACTGGGATGACCAGCAGAGGTTTTGAAATTGCTAAAGCTGACTCACTTTGACAGACATGATAACATAGATTTATACCAACATGAAGATCACTGAAATATTTTCTTTGACTGCCAAAGACTTTTGCACAGTACTGTATACCTCAGTCAGTCCCCCACTTATCAATACAGGAATACAAAAGTTTGTGCGTAAGACACACTATTTTCTACCAGCTGTGTGCCTAGCTTGATTGAGAAATTAGGCCTTAATTCCAAACTTTTCAAGTAGAAATCATATACAGGTATGTCTCACTGTGGTAAATGGATTGCATTTATATAGCAGTTTCGCCACTCCTTCGAGCACAAAGCGCTTTACAGTTTTGCCTCACATTCAACCATTCACGCACGCATTCATACACCGGTGGCAGAGGCTGCCATGCAAGGTGCCAACCTGCTCACCGGGAGCAATTAAGGGTTCAGCGTCTTGCACAAGGACACTTTGATGGGGTCAGGAGGAACCAGGGCTCGAACCTGCAACCCTCCGGTTGCCGAACTACCTCCTGCGCCACCATCACCATGTGCTGTAAGTGCTTCATTTTCAGAGGCTTTGGAACACTTTTATCATAATGTAAGACAACATACACTTGAAGAAGTATAGTTGGTTTCCAGTTACATAATAGAAATGTGTTTAAGTATAACCGGAATGTTATCCTGCTGCACAGTTGGTCTACTTTGACAGATTGAGAGTTTTAGAGGTCAGTATGATTAAATGAGTGAAGTAGCAGTAGGACAAGGAAGAGACATAAGAGGCAACATCAAGATGACAGCATGACCCGTTAATCAACATTCTCACAGGGCTTTCAGAAGAAAATGCCAAGAAAATGAGTTAGCAAGAAATAGTTCTCGTTTTCTACTGGATAAAAAAAACTTTCTAGGTTACTAGTATGGACATAAGTCATGGGGGATGGGGAGGGGGTTGTAACCCCCCCCCCCCCATAATCAAAACCAGCTAATACAACCCCTAGGACCCCCTTAAATGGGTGGAGACCTCAAGCCCCCCAGTGCTCAACCCAAAGTTATGCACTTGGTTAGCAATATCTTTTAAGGTTGGTGTGCATGAGAAAGGTAACTTGTTTAAGTTGCCCAGATAAAAAGTTTTTGTACGGAGAGTACAGGTGAGTCGGAAGGATGGGGGAGGAGATAAAGCTACAGACATAAAGCTGTAAATCAAATCCAGGTTTTAAGAGATGATGTATTTTCTATTAATGCATGTTCAAACATTTCAATGAACTTGCATCACCATTCTCCTGAGTCAGAAGTAATGATGGCGGTCTCTAGGGTTCTATTGTAATGGGATATATTTGAAAGGCCGGTTCTTAGTGCCAACACAGACGGCCAACCCAAGCCAATCCCGACAATAGATGCCTTATTGTTAGTCACAATCAATAACAACAGGTACTTGTAGATGCGTGTGATGAATCAGCCAGCTGCAGAGCAGGTTGCTAAGCAACTCCAAAAACACGACTCATTGACAAATACTATTAAAGGTGATCTATTCAGCTCCATCAAAAACTATTTCATTTTGCAGCTAAAAATAAACATGCAACACAAGTCCTTTGGATCAATTAGTTCATTATTCCACAACATCGTGTTGTGTAGTACTCAAAAATTAAGCTTTATGGCATCTGTAGTGGAAAAGTGATTCAGTAAAAACACAACTCATACAAGTAATGGAGCAGACTCTTAAGAGAAAAAAGATCTTCAGTTGCCTTACGTGTAATAAATGCGATTATTGGATAATTAATCAGCTTGTCTGAGAATGATCAGTCTTATAGAGTTGCTGAAATTCTTCGAGTATAAAATAGTACTGGACAGAAACAATAGCTGATTGGAGTGGTGTACCCATGTGTTGTCTGTTGTTATTCTGGATATTTTAAACATTTTCACACACATTTCTGTTTGTCTGTTCGCCAGCATACACCCATGCACCTGCATACGTTTGTTATGTTAGTATGTGTGTGCGTGTGTAAGTACGTTGCGCAGGTGTACCCGGTTGAGCGCGTGGACTGTAATGATGACTCATTCAAGGCTGGGAATACAGCCCTCCGAAGTAGAATCTAGCTTAACATGTGACACTATTGCAGACACAGGATTGGCCGAGGCCTTAGCTCTAGGTCGTCACCTGACCCTCTCCCTCGGAGAATGAGTCACTGAAGAGGAAAACTGCTCTCTGTCATGTGGAGCAGGTTTCGCTGCAGGGAGGGGTTTTACCACAACAGGAAAAAAGTGAAATATTTTAATTGGACAAGATAATTACAAGATGCATTACAAAAGGTTTGAAAATAATGAGAGGTAAAAATAGAGGCTGTTTGTTCTTCAAGTGCAAGGATGGATGGAAATCAGAAGAGAAGTTGTAGTATAAATCATACAAAGATACTGAGATCATTTAATGTTTACAAAGTGCAGCTTCTGACACAGATATGAGTGCAGTGAGAGGAAACTGAGAAAACGCAGGATTTTGCACTGCAGGTCCAAACTGTGAAGTGATGATGATGATGATGATGATGATATTGTCCTCTTAAATCCGTTGCTACAGGGGTCACAGAATATTTTCTGCTGTGATTCCCATCCCTGTCTTGGCAACATCTGCCTATTTTGGGGGAACCTTATATAAATGCGTCATCCCTATGAGTGACTTATAATCATAGTAAAGTAGATTGGTGTACAGCACAGTGGACCAGAAGCTGGAGCTACAGAGCGGACACTTCTCATTAGACAGCCTACTGCACAAAGGGGTGAAATTACTTGCGTCAAAGAAAATCACCTGCCCTTCAAATTAATGATGACACCAGTGGGATTACGCACATTTAATTAGAGTTTAGGAGCATTATAACATTTTCAAATGTGCCAGGAGTCTTTTTGTCATCCCAGTATCATCCAGCATGTGTCTATGTCAATGTTATTCTGTTTCTTTCACTTCACTTGCTTTGCTTAGAATATTTAAGACATGACAAATACTTGCCTCTGTCATATTAAACATCCAAAAACAGATTTGAACAATCCGTAAAAAGTTTTCATGTTTTGATAGTCATTTTATGACAAGTGAAGATTATGACCATGTAAGTTATGTTAGTTTAGATCCAGTTTTTCTGGTAAACTGTGTTGACGAGAAACTGAACAAGATTGGCTTGTCCATGTATTTATGAATCTGAGATTTAAGATTTTGTAGTTCACTTGTTATAAGGGTATGATGTTTCCAAACTAAATAGGAAGGGGGCCATCTCTGACGGCAAGGTGTGGGCTGAACATTTGGCTGAGGTCTATATCGTGTAGACAGTTTATATTGTCAATTCAGTAGAATATGATAAATTCAATCTTGATCTGAAATGGAATCAGTCGTTTGGGGAGAATTTTTGTATGAAAGCTAACATGGTTAGGGCCAGGGGTGTCTCTAGGATTTGATCTTCAGTGGGTTTGCCACTTTCAATCTGTAGAAATATGGGACACAACCCATGGGGATAAAATTTGCTAAGTCGGAGAGGGGGGAGCAGCTCTCCGTG